>JAXIVH010000007.1:1992358-2139858 GCA_036785325.1 Urophycis tenuis | reverse complement strand
CCTGGGACTCAGTCATTTTGTGTGTGTGTGTGTGTGTGTGTGTGTGTTGTGTGTCTCTCGTCCAGTTTGTTTTTGCTCCTCCGCTCTTGTGTGGCTTGGGCCAGTCTTGGGCCACATTGCTGGGGCGACACTAGCGTACGGGCTGCCTTGTGCTCACCCCGGTATGAAGGCAGCCTGCAGGATAAAGGTCAGGCCCGGTAGCACTGGGCCATGAGCTTATGTAACGCGCGCAGAGAAGCCTCGTAAGTGCAAGGGCGACGATCAGGCCCACGCCAACGCAACAGGATTGTTTCAATTGGCTTTTGAATTTGCGTACTACGAGTGTACGCCATTATTGTTTTAGATTTGTTTTTTTTTAGTTTTTTTTTTAAACTCAAACCGAGTTAAAGCAAAGCAGTTTGAAACTGTTTGAATGCAGTTGCAGTATGTATCGGATCTCCCAAATCTGAAGTAAAATTGGATCGCAATTAAGAGAGGAAAAAACGCAACCGCAGACTATAATTTCTGGGGACAAAGTTCACTCATGGGCGTAATGGTGTATTTCTTTCCTCTCCTTCGCTCTCCTAAGTATCCCGGTGGCGGAGGAGCAGTGTGTGTCCTCCGTCTCTCGTCTCGTCGACCGGTCATTCGGGACCCCCATCGATATTTATTTAGTCTGTTAGCCGACAGCAGATGGCAGTCTGCTCAGCTGGCTGGAAGCCATCGCTGTGGAGTCAACTTGTACTGGTGTTGAGGGTGGGGGGGGGGGGGGTGGGGGGGTGGGAGAAGAGTCGTGTGTGGTCACGTTGAACTCTGATAATGCTGCTTTTGTTTGCCGCCTTTTGTCCCCCCCCTTCCCTATTTAGACTCGGCGACACGGCCTGGTTCAAGAACGTTCCGTGATTTCCTCCTCCGGAGCGCAGATATCTCCTTTCCCATTACAATTCGTTCTCACTAACCACCCGTGGGTCTCTCTCTCTCTCTCTCTCTCTCTCTCTCTCTCTCTCTCCCCCACTCTCTCTCCCACATCAACCCCTTCCTCCAGTGTGCCCGGTGCACTGCAAGCACTCGGCCTGCACGCGCGACGACCAGTGCTGCCACGAGCAGTGCCTGGGCGGCTGCCTGCGCGGCGACTCGGCCAGCCACTGCGTGGCCTGCCGCCACCTGCAGCACGGCGACGCCTGCGTGAAGCGCTGCCCCGCCGACCACTTCACCTTCAAGGGCTGGCGCTGCGTGTCGCGGGCCTTTTGCCAGGAGCTGCACAGCCGCTGCAAGCGGGACAAGGAGCAGCGCAAGGGCAAGAGCACCGAGTGCCACGAGTACGTGCTCCACGAGGGGGCCTGCATCCCGGAGTGCCCCTCCGGCTACACCACCGTCAACTCCTCCTCGTAAGTGGGCGTGGCCATGGGGGGTGGTGTTCTTAAAAGCGGGGATGTTTGTGACTTGTTTTTGTTGTTGTTGCCTTTTTATCTTGTCGTGACACATCAAATTCACCATAATTGTTGTGGCGACGTGGTGGCGAAACGGAACCATCGACCCTCAAACCCTTGAGAACCCCGGTTTTGTTGGCTGGCAGAACAGAGATAATGGCGAAAAAATGTGTGCAGAGCAGAGCATCGCGGCTGAAACGCACACATGCACGTCTGGTTATGCCACAATGGACTGAGACATGGTCTGAATGTGACGTCTTGAACCTTTAATTGAAAACCAGTCCCCAGTAATCCCTGAAACACTCCACACTGTGCACACTGTGCATATGGAGACCATTACTGCTTCATAATTGAGTGTAATACTTTGTGCCAAAACAGCGGTTACCAAAATGCATTTGTGAAATGAAATGGGGGACTTTATCTCGCTGTGGATGTGCAGTATGTATTCTCATTAGGAAGGCTTTTAGGGAAATGACGTGGAATTTGTTTTTCAGTGATCAGAGATTGCATGCGCTTATTCATAAAGGTATGAGTGTGTGTGTGTGTGTCTGTGCGTGTATGTTTCTGTGTATGTATGTGTACATACACAGATCTCTTAAGCCTCACCCGTCAGCCCTGTGTACGTACGTACATGCGTGCGTAAGTGTGTGTGTGTGTTTTGACACCGCGTGTGTGCTGGGAGACACAGTGATCCAGTGTTGAGTGTGCGGGTGCGTGTGTGTGAGCGCCGCGTCTCTGTGTGCAGACGGTGAGGTCAGGGCGCCGCGGCGCAAAAGCTGCTGGCACGTCTTGCGCCTCTGCTTTTGACTCCCATCCCCCTCCACTCCCCACTGCGTTCCCCCCCCCCCGTCTCACTTCCTGGCGTAATTGCAGGTTCGCCGCCCGGTGCCAGCGTCGTACGGGCGCCGGCGGTGGGGTGGGGGGGGGGACGCTGGGCGGTGTTTAACATTTTTTTTGGGGGGGGGGGAATGTTTTTTCTTTGTTTCTCGTCTCGGTTCGCTCGCCCGCTTCCATTCCCCGCGTCGGATGTCTGGAAGCGCGGAACGCCGGCGTTCCCTTTGAGCCGCCGAGGCCGGGGTGCGCTCAACCTGTCCGGCGAGTCACGGCGCATCCTGTTTACTCTTACTAGCGGGTTACATGTTCTCGGGGGGGGGGGGGGAGTTGCAGCACACACACCACAAAACGATGGTGTCTGTCTGTGTGTGTGTGTGTGTGTGTGTGCGATGCAGCCGAGAGAGAGAGAGTGAGAGAGACGTTGGGTTGCGTCACACCGAGCGACGTGACAAACCGCCCCCGTCAACGGCACGGCGGCCGCGGTGACGGCGAGGGTTTGTCCCGACAGGTCTGACTCGCCGCCGCCTCTTTGATGTGGCGGCGGCGTGGTCGGTGGCGAGGAGCGCTTGACAGCTGCGTCTGACTCTCTCTCTCTCTCGTTTGCCGAGCACAATGTGCACCGCAGAATCCCCCCTCCCCCCCCCCCCCCCCCCCCCCCCCCACACCTCACCCACCCCCCAGGCACACACTCGGTGAACACAGCGTGCGACTATTTATACCCGACAGGGTACAAACGATAAACATCCTGCGTTGCGTATCAAATGAACGACACCACTGTTCACTTTGTGAGAGACAAGGGGGGGGGGGGGAGAAAAAGAAACGGCAACTTGATTAAGCCCTGTGTCCTTAAAAAAAAAAAGAAGAAAAAAAGAAAGAAGTGCATGCGTTACAATGAATGGCACTCGCCCAAGAGCCTGGTCTTGGCAGTTTCCCAGAGCCCAGGGCTTTCTCACCCCGTGAACCACCCAGCGGAAAGATGGCCCTGACACGCGCGGCACCGGGCACAATGGCCCGGGCAAGCCAGCCGTCGCTGTCTGAGCCGCACGCTAAGCCACTAAAACTGAAACTTTCCTCAAAGAAAATCCCCCCCCCCCCGTCTGGGTTTGCTGATGCGTGCTGCGGCGCGGCTGTGAGCGGCCGGTGCCAGGTTTCAGAACCGGTGCTGGTATCGGGGGATAGTGGGCGGCGGCGGTGGTGGTTGTTGTTGATCTTGAGTGAGTCATGTGCAGCCAACGAGAGAGCCTAGCTAGTTGAGGCGACCATAGGAATATCTCCCATGATGCACTGCGCTACAGGAGCAGTCGTTGCCTTTGTCATGTTTTATTCATGTTTTGTGTATTTTCTCTCTCTCTCTCCCTCTTTCTCCCCCCCCCAGGCTGACCTGTATCCCCTGCGCAGGGCTCTGTCCCAAGGTGTGCATCGGTACGAAGACGGTGGAGTCTGTGATGGCGGCGCAGGCCCTGAGGGGCTGCACGGTGCTGAACGGCAGCCTGGTCATCAACCTGCGCGGTGGGAGTGAGTACCCATGGTCCTGCACACGCATACACACACACGCATCTGACCCATGTGCCCTCTTACTTCCTGAATTCTGTGCTATTCATATATTCCATGTGTATATTTAGCGGCTTTTTGTGTTTGGCGCCTAAATTTGTCACACTTCCCTAAAACTATTGTAAACCTTGCTCAATACTGGACTAAAATCTATGTATATAAAAAAGAAGATTTAACCACCCATTAAAACGTTTTATTGTTTTTTGGTGTCTGTGGGCTACTCAATTTCGCTGTACTCTTGTTGCCATGACAACAGACGGAATTCTACTCCACTCTGTTCGCCCCCAGAGTCCCCGCTCCTCGGCCACACGGCCGGCGTCCGCGTGACGTTTGGTGGCGGTACGCCTCTTTAAGGTTGTGCTCTCTCTCCCCCTCTCTCTCCCCCTCTCCCTCCCTCCTCCCCCCCCCCCCCCCCAGACAACATAGCCACGGAGCTGGAGGCCAACCTGGGCCAGCTGGAGGAGATCACGGGCTACCTGACGGTGCGGCGCTCCTACGCGCTGGTCTCGCTGTCCTTCTTCCGCAAGCTCCGCGTCATTCACGGGGAGGAGCAGGAAGTGGGGTGAGCAGCTGTCCGTAGAAACGTCCTCCCCTGTCCCCTCGGAGCGCCGCGTCGTGCCACCGCGCCGACTCCCCGGCCTGTAATTATGAGTTAAATGCAGAATGGCTGACCTTTTCGAAAAAAATTGCGTTTTTTTTTTCATTTTCTGTTTTTTTTTTTTCTTTTTTTTTTTCAAAACGGTGGCCGCCCCTTCTGACTTTTGCTTTTTCCTTCTTCTTCTTCTTCTTCTTCCCCCCCTCAAAGTCTTGTGTGAGGCTTTCGCTCGGCCTGTGTTTAAGATGCCGTCGCGGAGAAAAAAAACGAAAAAAATAAAAATAAAACGTGGCTCTTACCGAAGTTCCTGGGGGGATTTCTTTTTTTTTTAACCGAAAGTCCTGTGTGTGCTCGCGGTGTAAAACGATAACCGTGTACGCCCACGACGCGTACTGTACAGTAGCCCGGCTAGCCCTAAAAACAGATGTCCTTTTCAACTGCGTGTGTGTGTGTCTGTCTGTGTGTGTCTGTGTGTGTCTGTCTGTGTGTGTGTGTGTGTGTGTGTGTGTGTGCGTCCACCTCCCCAGGAACTACTCCTTCTACGCCCTGGACAACCAGAACCTCCGGCAGCTGTGGGACTGGTCCAAGCACAAGCTGACCATCCGGCAGGGCCGCATGTTCTTCCACTACAACTCCAAGCTGTGCATGGCGGAGATCCGCAAGATGGAGGACGTCACAGGCACCAAGGATCGGCAGGTCAAGAACGACATCGCCTCCAAGACCAACGGAGACCAGGCCTCCTGTAAGACAGTCCTGCCCCCCCCCCACGAAAGACACATCACATAATCACATTGTTATTGGACCTCCTCTCAGACTCCAGTGGCGGAGATTTAATGCAACTGCAGTACAGCATAACAATACGGCCGGTATAAGGAATGGGGGTATTCAATCCAGTGGTTCTGGCGTCAATGACTCAATGTCAACGAAGTGCTAATTACATTTGTTATTGATTCGACACGCAGTACTACAAAGTACACGTTTTTTCCCCACTCTGGGAGAAAACGAATGCATGGGAATATCGCTTTCCTGCGCGGGCGGCCCGTTTGATCGCCTTTGGCGCGGCGCGTGTCTTGTCTCTTATGTCTCCCCTACAGGTGAGAACCAGGTGTTGAAGTTCACGATGGTGCGGACTCTGAGCGACAAGATCATCATCAAGTGGAAGCCCTTCTGGCCCCCGGACTTCAGAGACCTGCTGGGCTTCATGGTGCTCTACAAGGAAGCGTGAGTCGCCTGCCCCCTCCTGCTGCCCACCCCGCTGGGCCCCGCGACACGGCGCCGCGGGATACACACGCACGCACACACGCACGCACACGCACATGCAAGCACGCACACACATGCAAGCATGCACACACACACACAAGCACACACACGCAAGCATGCACACACACACACACACGCACACGCACACGCACACACACACGCAGGCATGCACACACACACACACACACACACACACGTCTGTCCTTTACTTTTACTTTTTATTTATCTTTTGTCAAAATGAAGGATAAAATACACAAGATGGTGCTACCTGTCCATATGACAGAGGGACCTTCCGCCCACAGCCAGAATGAGCTGGATTCATTGAGTTAGTTCAGTCGCTTCTTTGAAATCTTAAAACCCCCCATTTTCAGCACCTGAACACCCACAGGGCACGTACACAGGACTCCCCTGTGTTGTTGATGTGATCGTTCGTGTCGCTCTTCCATCCTACCGTGCACACACACACACACACACACACACCCCGTCCCACCCATGTCAACCCATGTAAACCACCCCCCCCCCCCCCCCCCCCCCCCCTCCCACCCACCCACCCGCCTCCACCAGGCCCTTCAAGAACGTGACGGAGTTTGACGGGCAGGACGCGTGCGGCTCCAACAGCTGGGTGATCGCCGACGTGGACCCCCCGCCGCGGGCCACCGAGGGCGACAAGGAGGGCAACGAGGCGGGCCACCTCATCATGCCGCTGAAGCCCTGGACGCAGTACGCCATCATGGTCAAGACCCAGCTGTCGGCCTCGGACGACCACCAGGCCCAAGGCGCCAAGAGCCAGATCATTTACGTGCGCACCAACGCCACCAGTAAGGGCTTTTGGTTTTGTGCCGGTCGGCCTTTCGGGGTCATTCGACCACGAGCACACGCACACACGTACGCACACACACACACACGCACACACAAACGCACACACACACAAACGCACATTGGCCGCTTCGTCCTGCTTGATTCTTTAGTTTGTATTCGTAAAGAAGCGTGGCGTCGTGCAATACGATTACATATTATGGATCGGCCGACAGGATTCTCCTCGGCGAGTGCCGTTGATCACTGCTTTCTGGAGGAGCTCCGTGTTCACCAGATGTTCTGGTGGCAGCGTGCGTGCCCTGCTCGCGGAGCTCCAGGGCTCAGAGCAGATGGCAGCCGTTGGCTCCCCCCCTGGTCGCCACGCCGCCAACCTAGAAAGCGCCGGCTCGCTTTAGAGGTGACTGCAGCAGTCGGCCGCAGCCATCGTAAACCTCTTCCCCGGTCACTTATTGGGCTCAGCTCCTTGCTGAGTGCGCCGCACTCCGTGTGTGTGTGCGTGCGTGCGTGCGTGCGTGCGTGCGTGCGTGCGTGCGTGCGTGCGTGCGTGCGTGCGTGTGTGTGTGTGTGTACCCGCGGCCCAGGTTTTTCAGTGTGACGAGGTCATTATTGTGGCTCCCGTCTCCGCCTCCGTCCTACTTGGCCTCCGTTTGACTCCCATGATAACACAGCGCCAAGCACTCCGTTGTTCCCCTCCTCCCCGCCCACAATGTGTCTGGGTACCGACCCACAAGCGGCACCTCCACGGTTGCCGCCACCTCCGCCGCCGCCGTAGAGCTGTCATTAGAGCACGGGCCGCCGGTGATGAGGTGCACTCCGACAATGCGGTCCGATCAGTGGCGGGCGCCGCGGGGCCTTAATCATCACTGTGCGACGCGCGGGGGGGGCGTGTGCAGCTCTTTGTTGTCTCGCTGCTGTCCGGAGTGCCGCACACGCGTGTTGACAGACACACACGCATACCTCCCGCAAGCTCCCACGCAATCACACACACACACACACACACACACACACACACACTCATGAACCCCAGTGGCGTCTTCATGCATACTTTTGTAAAGGGGAAAGATCCCATGTTTGTTCAGGTTCTGGTTCCGGGATGCATTGCTCCGCGCCACGGCCTCGCCCCGTTCTCCCTTGGACAACCTCGCCCGGCCCCTAGTCCGCCCCGCAGACACCGGCCACTCTGTCTGCCAGGGAATTTAAAGTTCAACCCTCAGCCAGAGTGATTTCATAGGGTTTGTGTTTGCGCATTTTACCAAATGTCAATTACCTCTTCTGGAGCTTGTGCAAATCCATCTGCTCTCCCAGTGACGGCGGTGATCACACGCCAGTGCGCTAATAAGATCAGCGTAACGGGCAGGAACAATGCACCTGCCTCTATTGTGCTCTGCAGCATGTCCACAAAAAATCTGCACACCCAAACTACTGCATTCCATGTGATTACTCGAACTCGACATGTAAGCACCTTAAGGTTGATCCGTGCACGCTGCTTAATGTGTGTGTGTGTGTGTGTGTGTGTGTGCGCGCGCGCGCAACGACTTAGCAAGTCAAAGCAGAGTTTGCTAACTATTAAGCTCTTGATTTTGTTGTGTTGTTTTAACCCCAATTCCAATGGACGTAACAAGCCCTTCTTGCATGGAAAAGGTTTAATACCTGTTATCGTAATCCATGTAAGGTCTGGTTTGTTAAAGGATAACTTTGGGGATTTTTCAACCTGGACCCTATTTCCCCATCATTTTGGGTCTAAGTGACTTAATGCGGACAACAATTTTTGAAATTCGTCCAGTGTTGAGCAAGAGAACTTCAGCCATCTGAGCAACAGTGCCCAGTCAATGTACCTAAGAGTGCCTGTTTTTGCCACAGACCGCCGGACAGTGTTCCAACATGTTGCAAAAGATCACTTTTCCCTTTGGCTTGATCCAATCGCTTTTTTATCGTGTCTAACTGAAGTCTCACTCAAGGTGAAGCTTTGTGCTGAAATCTCGTGAGAGTTGACTGGTCGCAGGAAGAGACGGGGGAAACGTGAGTGAGGTTGAGGCGTGCCGGCTTGGGTTTATTTTGTGTGACTACAGAACGTGTCGCGCTTATCTCAAAGATTTGGTGTAAGGTGAGTTGAGATTATACTGACAATAGACAACATTGTGAAATGTCATTGTTGCAGAAAATGCCCCTGACGGCTATTACAAGAATACAAACCTTAAACAAGCACTTCTGGAGGACGTACATTGATGAGGCGCTGGTGCCCCAATGGCTGAAGCGCGCTTGCTCAATACTAAACCAATTTCAGGTTGAAGGAAAAACCCAAAGTTCTCCTTTAACAGTCCCATAGACCGCTTGGGTGCCGACTGTCCTCCAATGTCAGCAACCAGGAGGTCTCTTGGTAAGGCTTCTGCTCCCACTCCTCACCTGCAAGCTGGTGGTCCTACTGGAACACACAGCGACAATCTGAAGTTAACCACCAATGTTCAGAACATACAGCATTCATTAATACACAGGACAAGATGTTACTGTCCCTTGTGCCGTCATCCAAGGTAAACACATGTAGAAGGGCAGCTCGGATAAGACCAAGCACACATCACGTAGTATACCGTAGCGATAGCCTGATAATATCTTGGGAAACAGAAACATTCTGAGTAAAGAACTCAAATCAACATAAGACACGCGAGCAAACCCTCGACTGCATTCAATCCCCCGTTGGTTTGCACAGGCCAGCCCCCGTGAGGCACGGACACTCGACTTCATTGACTCGAATCACAGGGGGTGAAAGGAAGGACTTTGTCTCTGGTGCCGTCGGAAGACCTTTGTGTGGCAATGTGTTGTTGTGGAGGTGGCAGCGCAGGACACGGTCTATTGTCCCGTCGTTATCAGGGCAAATAGAGGAGACTGATTACACTGGGTCAAACACACCCACGCACACGCCCTGCCATCAGACACGGGCAGGTCCAAGCAAACCTGAACCAGAAAACACGCTTGATCAGTGGCGGTTAGTCACAACAACACACACAGCTGGGAAAGTGGACGGGTGGAGGCGGGGGGTCAGACTGGATTGCACAACAAATATCCAGTGAGTCAGCTACCAGTTGTCAGTCAGTCACCCCGCATTACCTTGTTGACTGTGATCTCACGAGTGGGTTCGAGCACTTCTCCCCCACCCCCACCCCCCCCTGACTGTTTTTGAGAAATGCCGCCGTTGACTCTGGGACTTCGACCATCACGCCGTCTCCGCTCTGCCCAACAGCGTGTGTCGTTGCCTGGGTGGCAACCTTCATGACAAAGGTTGTGGCGGTGGCGGCCTGGTCGTCATTGACAGCATGCGTCCACCGAGGGTTTGGCACGCTCTGCGTGGCGGGGCCAATAAAACTGGGCGCGTTTAGCGGATGCCACACGGAGCGTTTTTTCGACACTCGAAACCATTGTTCTCCCGGCGGAGGCACTCACTCGGCGTCGCCGTGCCACACCGTCAACGTTACTGCCACGGCGAGGGCAGAACAACACCCGCTAAGTGGCTTGTAGCTTCCCCCCCCCCCCCCCCCCCCCTCGGTGCTCCTGTTCTCGTCTGCCGCCCGCCGCTGCCCCCCCCCCCCCCCCACATGTGGTCACATGTGGTCATCGCCTGTTGTCCCCGGGACAGAGTTACAGCCCGATAGATATGGGATTGACACAAAACACATTTTGATATAACACCCCCCCCCCCCCCCCCCCAAAAAAAAAAAAAAAACGTTTCTCTGCATTCAGTTGCCAACACCCACTTGTCCCTGCAATGCAAAGTGATCTATTCACGCGATCGGAGGCTGTTCTATATTTACCATGCAGAGGGTCGTCCCCGGGCCCCCTGTGTATGCGTGTGCATCCACAGTGCAACGTTTTGCTGACGACTTTCCCCCCCCCCCCCCCCGGTGTCTCCTGTGTTCCTCTCCACAGAGCCCTCGGTGCCCCTGGACCCCATCTCCTCCTCCAACTCCTCCTTCCAGATCATCCTGAAGTGGCGGCCGCCCAACGACGCCAACGGCAACATCACGCACTACCTGGTGTTCTGCCAGCGCCAGGCCGAGGCCAGCGAGCTCTACAAGTTTGACTACTGCCAGAAAGGTAGTGTGTCTTTTGCCTTTGTGCCCTTGTGTGTGTGTGTGTGTGGTTGTGTGTGTGTGTGTGTGTGTGTGTGTGTGTGTGTGTGTGTGTGTGTGTGTGTGTGTGTGTGTGTGTGTGTGTGTGTGTGTGTGTGTGTGTCCATGTACTTGCATGTGTCTTTGCTTGGGTACATCCTGTCTGTCTGTGTGCGTGTGTAGGGGTGGTGAGTGCGTGGGTGTGTGTGTGTTTGTCTGTGTGTGCCCATGTGTCTATGTGTCTTTGCCCTTGTACATTGTGTGTGTGTGTGGGGGGGGGGGGGGGCGGGCTGTGGTGTGATAGAGAGAAGTGAAAGAGTGCTTGCAAGTGCAGGCCATCAGATAGCAGAGCTTCTTTCCAGCTGACTTCCCCTAGCGGGCCACTCCACTGACTCTGCCGAAACCCTCGCGTCCCCTCGGTTGAATATAGAATTAGTCTGAAATAGATCATCTGAGAGTTCATGGCTTCAGAGAAACTCTTCCCCTCCCCTCCTCTTCCATTGCACTCCTTGCTGCAATGCCCGTAAATGCAGCCATTTTTTTGTATGTATTTGAGTATTATTGTTTTGTATCATCGTGGTACTAGATATAGTAACCAATTGCTGTTGAATTCATGTGTCCAGCATGTCACTGTGTTGCGTGGCTAAAGCCGTCGTCCATTTAAAGGCAAACCAACAATTTGCATTAGATTTGGAGAAAACTATAAAGGCAAAACAGAAGGTAAACTAAGACTGGAGGGGTATCTCAACAACATGCCACGCGAGTAATAAAAACATAATGTATATGTAAATATATACTGTGTATACACACACACACAAGGAAAAACCTGAAACAAACGTGAGCCGGCTCCCAGTAGGCTGAACCTCACTGGGAAGGCTGCTGTCGGGTTCAGCAGTGTCTTCCACTAAACGTGTCCCTGCGTGCAGCCATAACGTAACACTATGGCGTCTGTGGATGCAACCACACACCATCAACATGCTTCCCCCTCCGGGGGGCTTCCCATGGGGCCGGGGCACCAGGACTCATGACGCCGCCTGGCTCCGAGCCTCCGCGCAGGTTCTCCAGAACACCGTCGCACACGACACCCGCGTGGCGGCGGTCTGGCCTGTCCTCTACAGACAGCATCCGGCTCGCTGCGGGGGGGGGGGGGGGGGGGGGGGGGGGGTCTGTGGGTGGTTGTTTGCTGCAGGAGAGAGAGGGGGAGGAGAGGTCAGGTGAGGTTCACGCAGCGACAGTGATTTAATTGTTCCTGTCACCGCGTGGCCTTCGCAGGCTACCCGCCCTCCTCCTTCCTACCCCTCCCTCCTCCTCCTCACCCCCCCACCCCCTCCATCACCTGACGGTGTGACCCAGGAGGGAGCCCAAAGTTTCTTGCAAACTCGCAGAAATCCCAGGCGGTGGAGGGAGAGTGACGGGGGCTGGGGGTTGTCGAGGGGTGAGGGTGGTCTGAGGGGAGGTTGTGTCACTGGTAATCTGTCTCCACTGGAAAAGGGTGGCGACCTGGGAGTGACAGGGCACTGACATGACCCTCTGGCTGTGTGTGTGTGTGCGTGTATGTGTGTGTCTTTGTGCACGTGTCAACTTGTGTTTATGTGTGACTGCGTGCGTGGACTTGCGCCTGCACGGATGTGCGCGTGTGGACGTGTGCGCGTGTGGACGTGTGCGCGTGTGGGTGACCATGCCCGAGCTCATCGTGTTTCATTCAATGGCGTATTTCTCACGCTGGGCGTCTCCCACTCTGCGGCGGGTCCCCAGGCATGAAGCTGCCGTCGCGGCTGCCAACGCAGGTGGACAGCGAGGAGGTGCAGCGCTGGAATCAGACGGAGGAGCAGGGCTCCGGCACGCGCTGCTGCACCTGCCCCAAGACCGACAAGGAGCTGAAGAAGGAGAAGGAGGACTCCGAGTACCGCAAGACATTTGAGAACTACCTCCACAACGAGGTGTTTGAGATCAAGTGAGTCCAGAGGCTTCGTCTTCCCCGTCTCTCGTCTTCTTCTTCTTGTTCTTGTTCCACTTCAGGAACTGTTGTTTCGAGGCAGCTGACGGGAAAGAGGCTGTGCTTTCATAGCTTGAGGTGTTGTTGTTGGTTTTCTTTTTTTATGGTGTGCCGTGTGCATATATATATTTCTGCAGGTGCAGCTGAGCTCTATTCCTATTGGATCGCAGTCTAGTTTCTCTGAACACACACACACACACACACATTGAGGCTGACAGGCGCCCCCTGGTGTAGACATTAGGGAATAACCACTGGACTGTGGACAAGTGGAAAGCTGTATTGAAGTGTATGTTTGCCTTTTGTTACAAAGGACAAAAAATATATACCAACCAATCTTATCTTTAAGAAAAATAATCCTGCCTGTTTTTCTAATGCATTTAAAATGAAAAACAAGAACAAGAACAAGTGCGTTCTCCCAGTTGGCTCGGCTGAACCAAACAAACCACACAGAAAACTGAACCAAACTGAACCCGAGAGCCGTGGGCCGCGTGACTCCCCCGGCGGTTCCTGTTAGTCCGCCTAACTGATACCCATCAGCAGCGTCTCCGAAGCACCTTTCCTGTCCAGCCGCAGTGACCTTTCCTTCACTCCCTCCATTAAAGTGGACGACTCCCCCCGGGCTCCGGTCCCTCGGTTCACAGTTTCATTTTGATACCTCTCGCCCCCCACCCCCGCTCCCTCACCCTCCCCCCCTCCCCCACCCCTCCAGACCCAACAGACAGCGGCGGTCAGTGTCGGAGGTGGGCGTGGCCAACCGGACCTTCCCCTTCCCGTTCCCCTTATCGCCCACCGCGGCGGCCGGCCCCGGGGGCCGCGCCGAAGACGGGGGCGGCGGCGGCGGTGCGGAAGACACCGGCGAGGCCTTCGACAGCACCAAGATTGAGCTGGTGGTGCACGGCAGGGAGTCCATGGTCATCTCCGGCCTGCGCCACTTCACCAGCTACCAGATCGAGATCCACGCCTGCAACCACCCCACCGACCCGGCGCGCTGCAGCATGGCCGCCTATGTCAGCGCACGCACCCTGCCTGAAGGTGAGCGAGAGCGGGGACCCCCTGAGCTGAGGGGACCCCCCTGAGCTAAGGGGCTGATCTGGAGTCTGAAATATTAAAGACCATGCATATTCAAAATGTTAAGTTTGTATCAAATCAAAGGTGATTTTGAATGCATTCTGTAATGGGAAAGTGTATGATGACTGCATTCTAAAATGCAGTATTCTAATAGTCTGCAGAGACCTTGCAGTTGTATTGCCCCATAGATGAGTAATAGACGGAGGACATATCTAAGGCTTGACGTTTACAATGAATCCAGTGTAGTTTAAAGTGTAAAGCCGCCGTGACTTTGCACTGTATTCACTGTGTGTGTGTGTGTGTGTCCCTCCTCACTTTGCGCTGTATTCACTGTGTGTCTGTGTGTGTCCCTCCTCACTTTGCACTGTATTTACTGTGTGTGTCTGTGTCCCTCCTCACTTTGCACTGTATTCACTGTGTGTGCGTGTGTGTCCCTCCTCAGACAAAGCCGATGACATCCCGGGCACCGTCTCGTACGAGGTGACGGAGTACACAGTGCACGTCAAGTGGCAGGAGCCCACCGCCCCCAACGGGATGATCATCCTGTACGACGTCTACTACAAGAGGCTGGGAGACACGGAGGTCCGCACGCACACACACACACACACACACATACACACACGCGCACACTGCCCTCGGGTCATGTTTGTGCAACACTGGGATCAAGATACATTTCTCCCAAGATAACGCACACATAAACAAACACCGACACACATACACACACCGCTTGTTTTGTGCTCTGGTCAAAACAGATTTCTCCCGAGATAACCTGGACAGGCAGACTCCCTCAGCTTGTGTTCTTTCACTTTTAATGATAAGACCCCCCCCCCACCTTCACATTGACGTGAGCCTCGAGGTAAACAACCAATAATAAGCACCAGCATACAGACGAGATAACCTGGCTATTACGTGACCGGGCCGTTTTTAGCCACAAAAACAACCAAAACGAGCAGGTGTTCGGCCGCGTTGTCTGCGCTGTGTGATTAGCGTGATAACCCTAATGGAAATCTAATATTAGTGTTCCTACTCTCCCGCAGACGCTTTGCTTTAGTTACCATGGCGACCCACCCGGCCGGTTTTAGTGTCCCTTGGCCGTTATTGGTTCCGACGACCAAAAAAAAAAAAAAAAAACCCGGAGAAATGCAAAACAACAAGCAGCAGAAGAACAGCGTGAATGAATAGAGCAGAGTGTCGGGCCGTGCCAGAGTGGGGTTTAAATCCTCCATCTCATCTTCAGCAACATATTTTCTCCACATTCTTCCATGAGTTGCCCCCCCCCCCACCCCACCCACCCACACACACACACACACAAACACTGAACCCTGCGCGCCGGTTGCCGTGGTATTTGCCCCGCTTGCAGTGGGCGCGGGGAGGTGATTTATTCAGCCCGTGGCTTTGGTTTGTTTCCCCGCGTCTCCAGGAGCTGCGGCAGTGCGTGTCCAGGAACATGTACAGAATGTACAACGGCACCAGGCTCAGAGTGGTGCATCCTGGGAACTACTCGGCCTGGGTCCGCGCCACCTCGCTGGCCGGCAACGGCTCCTGGACCGCGCCCACACACTTCTACGTGCAGGACCAGAGTGAGTCACACACACACACACACACACAACACACGTGTGTGAGTGAGTGAGTGTGTGTGTGTGTGTGTGCGTGATATTCATTGATTGGTCCCCCTCTGCTTTTTTTGATGACACGAAGACCTTGGATCCTAGTTATTGAACTTTGTGTGTGTGTGTGTATGCAGGGACAGACCCGAGTAACCTTTTGAAGATCCTGATTGGCCCAGTCATCTGTTTCCTCCTGCTGCTGTTGGTGGCGGGGGCAGGGTTCGTCATGTTCAAGAAAAAGTAGGCCTTCTATACCCTTTTTCTACGCAGTCCTGACATTTACACATCCACAGTGTGTGTGTCATTTGTTTTTAGTTCATTTCTTTATTTCCATGTAACCTTTATTTAACCAGGTTAGTTCTCATTGAGATTAAACATCTATGTTGCGAGAGTCCTGGAGCAGCATTCATCCAATGTCATAGAACACGCAGTAAACAACATAAAACAGGAAAACATGGGGAACATTAAGAACCATTAAGAACATCTTAATGGGCTTAATTGGATGCTTTAAATGTAGTCTTGTATCGACTAGTGCTTAGAAAAGCACTATTCATATGAAATATATTGTGTGTGTATGTTTGTTTAACATATGTTGCAGACCTACATATATTATAAATATTATATCATACTATTTAATATGATATAATATTATATTATGAAGACCTACATATATTTATTGTACCAAACTAGCCTTTGCCCACCACCACCATGTGTTGTTATTGTAGTGTTCTAGATGTCTGTGAAAGGGATCTATGTAAATGCTCTCTCTCTCTGTCTCTCTCTCTCCTCGTCAGACAAACCCAGGGGCCCAGTGGACCCATCTATGCCTCCTCCAACCCAGAGTACCTCAGTGCTAACGACAGTAAGTCTGGTGGCATGGCAACCCCACTCTTAGCACACGTCAGCCTTTCACATTGATCCGACATGTTGGCCCAAGAAGGAGCGCAGAGTTACGGAGCCCGACAAAATGTCATGGATTAAATGTGTTTAGAGATGAGCTGAAAACACCCCAGCGCCAGACAAAGGCGTCTGGCGTTGACTTTTTCAGGTTGACATCATTCACGGGCCAGACGTACATGAACATCCTCGGACCTGCGGCTTCCTCTCTGACTCCCTCTTCGAAAACATTCGTTGTCGTTCATTTGCATTGACATTTACGATGTCAGCGATGAGGGGAACAGAGCAGATTCCCCCCCCCCCCCGCGCGTTGCTCTTTAAGCCACCGACTGCAAAGGTAACATTGAATAATCGCTGCGACAGCTCATTCCTCCAGCAGCGCTAAATACACTCGTGCGAGCATCACCGTGTCAGCGTGAACATAAAGTCACACATCGGTGCGTGCCTCCATCAGGACGCCACGTTAGCGGCCGCTAAGCTATCGACCAGGCGCTCGTGTCGCACGACGTGAATGTGCCATGCATCATCATCATCATCCTCATCACCATCAGTAATGACAAACTCACACACAGGGTCGACCGCTATGGGTTCAGGTGGGCTAAGTGGTTAGAGCAGGTGGATAGAGTGGGTCGTCCCCCAACCGCAGGGTAGGTGGTTAAATCCCCTCAATTCCCCTCCTCCAACTGTCCGTATGTCGAAGTGTCCTTGAGCAAGACACCGAACCCCCAACTTGCTTCCCGGGCGCTGAACCTAGCAGCCCACTGCTCCTATGTACCGCAGGATGGGTCAAATGCAGAGAATACATTTCATTCCCATATCTAAAATATACTGGGAATGACTAAATTTTAATCTTAATCTTAATCTTTAATCTTTAATCTAATCTCACGACACCG
Organism: Urophycis tenuis; assembly: GCA_036785325.1. Classification (NCBI taxonomy): domain Eukaryota; kingdom Metazoa; phylum Chordata; class Actinopteri; order Gadiformes; family Phycidae; genus Urophycis; species Urophycis tenuis. Next base: position 2,122,832 of record JAXIVH010000007.1, on the reverse strand, counting down.
TGTGTGTGCGTCCCCTCAGTGTACGAGCCGGACGACTGGGAGGTGGCGCGGGAGAAGATCAACATCCTGCGGGAGCTGGGCCAGGGCTCCTTCGGCATGGTGTACGAGGGCATCGCCAAGGACCTGGTGAAGGGCGAGGGCGACATGCGCGTGGCCGTCAAGACGGTCAACGAGTCGGCCAGCCTGCGCGAGAGGATCGAGTTCCTCAACGAGGCGTCGGTGATGAAGGCCTTCACCTGCCACCACGTGGTGAGTAGAACACGGGGCACAGAGTGTGGGCGGGGTGGGTAGGGTCTGCAACATCCACAAGGCAATAGAACAGATGAAGCAACAACTCCACAGCAGAACAGATGAAGTCCATGCTGCCATACCAGAACGTGGTGCCCGGTGGCGGTTCCTTGTTTTAGGAACACAGATTCTCCGTTTCTCTTAACGGCGAGACAGATCGGCGTTGTTCGTTCTAATGGTGTGCCGCGATGCAAACCGTCTGCCGCTCCCCCGGCCCTGCATTCCGTAACCGTGCGCGCGTCACTGTGGTCTCCAGGTGCGTCTGCTGGGCGTGGTCTCCAAAGGTCAGCCCACCCTGGTGGTGATGGAGCTGATGACCCACGGTGACCTCAAGAGCTATCTTCGCTGCCTGCGCCCCGACTCTGAGGTAAACCCGCCTCGTACAATAGCATTCCCTAAAAAAAAAACCCTCAAAATCTCCTCATTATGTCTTGTCCTTCTGCCCAAATGGATGAACATTTAAGGCCTACACAAATTAAATGGATAATTCTGTTATCACACCCACAATCTATTCTACAACAAAAATGTGTTTTAAGAAATGAGTTCAAAAGATACTGCTTTGGCCTCATGCATTGGTGTGTGTGTGCGTGCGCGTGTGTGTGGCGCAGAACAACCCGGGCCGGCCCCCGCCCACACTGAAGGAGATGATCCAGATGGCGGCGGAGATCGCCGACGGCATGGCCTACCTCAACGCCAAGAAGTTCGTCCACCGAGATCTGGCCGCCAGGAACTGCATGGTGGCTCACGACCTGACCGTCAAAATCGGAGGTGAGCGGCAGCAGCCTTCACGCGTGCCGAGACCTCGGTTGGGGGTGGGGTGGGGGGGGGGTAGTAGCCTCCTTCCCATTCGTCCCCATCCACAAAGAACAGGGGTTACCTCTCAACGGGCGCACGTCTGCCCGAGAGAGAGAGGACTCTCGGAGCACGCTTTCGGAGGGAGCGATGGCCGTTACGGCTTTATGCTCGAGAGGCGGAGGAGAGGGAAGGATTGCCGACGGAGCAGCATCCATCTCTGTTGCGGTAGAGCGCGTTGCGGTAGAACGCGATAACCCGGTGATTCACGAGCCTCCCTCTGCACGTATGAGGTGAGTTCAGGAGAAGCAGATGCGGGTCCTTTTCGTACCGTGACGGAGGTGCACTACTTCAACTGAAGTGATTGACGTCACGCTCGTGGACAGCATGTAATATTCCCCCGGTCAATCAAAAGGTCTCTTTGGGCACATTAAACACAAAAACCTTCTCCCTGTTAAGTGTGACTGCGCATGCGTGGCCTTAGCGCGGGCAGTTGTATAGTAGAGTTATGCCTGTAATGTACGTGTTCAAAGTGCTCCAGTAAAGTTAAGCGTTTTGTACCCTTCGTTGTCGTTATTCGAGTTAACACTCCCCCCCCCCCCCCCCCCCCCCACCGAAAACATGTTTGTACTGGTGCACTGACAAGGATTTATGTCATGTAACATAAATCAACAGCAAACAGACGCCGACCGTCCTCCATGTTCAGACCAGTGGGAGGAAACATTAGTTCAGGTTCCTTTTTGGTTTCGGCCCCCAGGTTTGCTTTTGGAGTCTGCTTTTTTGCTCGCTAGCGCACCAGAAGTCGTTCGGTCAACCATTTGCCCCGAGGTCCTTGCCAATGGGTTGTCACTACACAATGTTGCAGTAAGGAGATGTAAACCTCCGGCCCCTGTCCCCCCCCCCCCCCCCCCCCAGACTTCGGCATGACCCGGGACATCTACGAGACGGACTACTACAGGAAGGGGGGCAAGGGCCTGCTGCCCGTCCGCTGGATGGCCCCCGAGTCCCTGAAGGACGGCGTCTTCACCGCGCACTCGGACTGCTGGTCAGTACACCGCGTGTGTGTGTGTCTCTTTCTGTGTAGGTTAGTGGCTCTTAGTGTGCTTGTTTGTCTTTGTGTGTGTGTGTGTGTGTGTGTGCGTGTGAGCGTGACAGCAAGTTAAGCTGCCTCCATCGTTCATTGTCCGGGCGTGTCCACCCCTCCCGCAGGTCGTTTGGCGTGGTGCTGTGGGAGGTGAGCACCCTGGCGGAGCAGCCCTACCAGGGCATGTCCAATGAACAGGTGCTCAAGTTCGTCATGGACGGGGGCTTCCTGGACCGCCCCGACAACTGCGCCGACAGGCTGTGAGTACAGAGGGAGCGGTTGCGCGTTGGAGCTGCATACGTGTTACACTCACATGGGTTGCTGTTACGTGTTACCGTTACACACAGGTTGCGGTTGCATATTACTGTTAAATACATGTTGCATACATGTTCCTGTTGCAGATTACTGCTAAGTTCATGCTACATACAGAGAACTCTTGCATACATTGCATGTTGTAGGGCGACATTACTGCCGTAGGGTGGCAGTAGCTCAGTGGGTAGAGCGGGTCGTCCACTAACCCTAGGGTCTGCGGTTCGATCCCCTTGATCCCCCACCTCCAACTGTCCGCATGTTGAACCTCACAAATGTACTGATTTTTAGTCGCTTTGGACAAAAGCGTCTGCTGAAGGCCCCTTGACCCCTTTACATATAAACAATACAAAAAGGAGTGGCTTTTCATTCAATTTGTTGTTTTTTGTTTTTTTCCCCCCCCCATCGTCACCTCTTGACCCCTGTGCCCCGCCGGCGCGCGCAGACACAACCTGATGCAGATGTGCTGGCAGTACAACCCCAAGATGCGGCCGGCCTTCCAGGAGATCATCGAGATGCTGCGGGAGGACCTGCACCCCAGCTTCCAGGAGCTGTCCTTCTTCTACAGCCAGGACAACAAGCCGGCCGACAGCGAGGACTTTGACCTGGACATGGAGAACATGGAGAGCATCCCGCTGGACCCCTCCTCCTACTCCCAGCGGGGGGGCGGCGGCGGCTCGGAGCGGGAGGACGGGTCGTCGGTGGGGCTGCGGGGCAGCTACGAGGAGCACCACGTGCCCTACACGCACATGAACGGGGGCAAGACCAACGGACGGATACTGCCCCGCTCCACGCCCTCCTAACACAGCCGCAGAGACTCCATGGAAACAACACACACCCAAATGGACAAGCGCACACAGGAACAGACACACACACACACAGACAAGCGCACACAGGAACAGACACACACACATGTAGATGCTATAGATAGATTATATATATATATATTTTTGTTGTTCCATTTCCTCGTCCTTTTATATAGAGCTCACTCACATCACTCTCGACCCCCCCCCCCCCCCCCTTTCCCTCAGTACATATCTCAGGACCTTTATTTTTGTTTTTTTCTCGGGTGCCACAAACACAACTCTCTGACCTGATCACACACACTACAGTATGTCTGCACAAGGACGCCAAACGACGCTTCTGTGTTTTGTATTTAAAACGAAAAAAAAACGGACCTCTCACTCGCTTCTTCATGATTGTAGTTTTATATATATATACACATATATATGTATATATATGTATATGTATACATATATACGTATATATGTATATGTATATTTATATATATATGTATAAATATATTGCCAACTTTTTTGTGCTAGGTAGGGCGGATGATGGCTTCAACTGTGAAACAAACCTTTTTTTTTATTTTTTTTAAAGATTGAGTTTTCTTTTTGATGGACAAGATGGCTGCTAAACCGACGCTCTCCCTTTTTCCCATTCCTGCCGCTCCCCTCCCCCCTCTCACCCTCACCGGCTCTGTTGTGGAGGGTAGGCGGGGGTGGGGTGTGGGGGCGGAGGGGGCAAGGGTGTGAGGAGAAAAAAAAAAGTGCCCTTCTGTGTTGTCGGTGGCCCACGGCAAATGAACACGCGTCCCTGTTCCGGCCCCTCACCCGGGTGGCCTCACAGGCGGCCATCTTAACGGAAACAACCAGAGCTCTCGGTCGAACGGTTTGGCGGTGAACAAACTCTTACAGACGACGGAGAAAAAAAACGTTTGCAAACGACTTCCCTCGCGATCTGCAGTATTCCACAATGGCACACAGGAGAAACAGATTCATTTGTGGGTTGTGTGTTTTTTTAATTTATTTTATAGTTTTTTTTTTCTTTTTTGTTTTTCACATTTACAGCTGAAGGATATTTAAACTGTTCAAAAAAAAACATTTTGACCAATAGCTGCTTCTTTGGTATATTTTAGTGGGTCTAGAAGATATAAATATATATAAATATATTGATGTTTTTTTGTACATAGACGATATGTTGTTCTTGAGGTATTTGCTGTTGTAGAAAACCTTTTTACTTATTAGTCTTATTATTTGTTTGTTTGTTTTTTTCTAATCCAGAAAATCATACTAATTATCATTTTGGACTCTTGATCAACCAACAGCACTTGTCTTGTTTTTTTGTTTTGTTTTATTTTTGTTTTTTCTTCTCGTTCCTTTTTTTTGCTATACAGTGCACAGGAGCAGCCAAGTTGACATCTTGTGTTTTGGATGTCAGCCCATAATATCAAGATCAAATAAAAATTCTGCTGTAAATAAAGCAGCCAGATGCATTCATGAAAATGGCTCCTGATCAGATGTCTTTTCTTGTGACGTGTGTCTCTGATGTTTGACGGACAGCAGTGTCACCCTCATACACGTCGAAAGCTATTCCCTGTTTAAGGAATGGGGCTCCTGACAACGTAGCCTAATTCGGGCTAACAAAATACTCTGTAGACGTTGCCGAGGGGTGGAAGCCGTCGCAATGATGGTAAATAACAATTCAATCACCAATACTGAGGTGTTCATAAATGTATTAACAACCACGGATAATCTCAATACCAGTTGATCAGTGACCAGGAATAAGCTGCATTTGGCAGCAAACAAAAGTTGTGTGCACATGTTTTTAGGGCAGAGGCTCAAGAAAAAGCCACAGGTCCAAGAGCTCTGCGATAAAAGAGTGAGCCAGCCTGCAAATACTTCCAGGAAGGACGGACTGGGCCAGATGTGTTTCTCTGAAGTGCTCCTCCGACAACACCGGTACCTCAGAAGCCCCGTTCTGGGCTTGGGCCAAATCTAATTGTAAGGCATCGAAGAGGGGTGCACATGGACAGATTTAGAGTTTAACTCCAGAGGGATATTTGGAACTGGGATTTTGTTTGTTAACTAGATGTTGATGTAATGGCCGACAGACGATCTTATCCATTAGTTTTGCTGAACAGCGTGTCCTATGTATTCACATTTTTCCGTAGTGTTTTGGGGGGATAAACGACTGGAACCACATTCATTTCCTTTGAAATGACTGAAGAAACGAGTCAGGGGAAATTCTCTCCCCATCTGACTGAAGTCGCACACAGATGGCTTAAACTAGAACAACCAAAACAAATCCCTGCACATGAAAAGGCAAGGATATTGAATAAAATGTACTCTCCGTTGTTTCACCTGAACCCTGATGAAAAAACAACGGCTAGTATTGCGACTGTCTTCCAAAAACACGATCCAGTGTGTTGTGAAATAGCTTTTCCTTTCAGATGTATTTTCCAATGTAACGTTGTTGACGATAACGGACAGAAGCTGTTCCGGTGTTAATGTACTTTTGTCTGTTCAAGACTATCAAAGAGCAGACTCTCCACTGTTGGACTGTCAATTAGTTGATATTACTTTAAGTATTCATGGGAACTCATGTCTTCATTCATCTCTTTCCTACAAAGGTGTTTGTTCCTCATGCTTCATTCAGAAAATACTGTACAGTGATGCAGTGAAGTTAAGATTTATTTTTCACAAAAATAAGGACTTTGTTGGCATTAATATTATAATAGCAAAACGATCACTGTGATTCAGCTCAGAAGCCCAGGGCAAGCAAGTAGAGACATTATGGGATAGATCTGATGGATGCCATCAATTACTGTGATGGAGCTGTTCTGTCATATTCTCCTCATAACTTCAGAATACTTCTTTTAACAGGAAGTTCCGCTGTTTCGATCACAGAGCCTTGTATCATTTTGCTCAAAGTAGATGATACCGTGATGATGCCAGCTATTGTGGTTGGGGAAGAGCCCTCCACGAATGCTGATGAAGCATTTCCAAAGCTGGTGAGCAAAAGGCCTGGTTCTAAACCACCCAAATGTGTTCACATTTTCCTGTGTTGGGAAAAACAAAAGATAGATCCTTGTCCTCTAGTGCAAACACCTAATCCTTATAGTTCATATTCATACAATACCAATAAACCAATCAACAAACGGAAATACACATTCACGTAAAGATCGCCATGTCCATTTGACTTCCATAATTGCGTGTGATAGTTAAGAGTGACTCATTATCATAGCAAAACGTCATTATTATTTTAGCAATACATAATAGTGAAGAACCAACCGAGTATAACGAAAGGCACCGGGCGCCATCTAGTCTTAAAGCAATGAATTGAAGTAAGAACCCATGAAACCACAAAAGGTGTCTGCAAATGCTTTAACTCACTGAACACATGAACGGTACAGTCAGCAACATCAACAGATTTTAAAAATGCTTTTTGATTTGTCTCATGCCAACTTTTGTATTTATGTATACAGATTAATAGTGAGGTTTTAGTCAAATCAATTTCAACGAAGAATCAATTTAACAAAAATAATTTCAAAAACATTTCATTATTGCTGCTAATACAGTAAGAAAGTCACCAGAACAAGTTTCAAGCATTTCAATTGCTAGATTAACCATTGCTAGTATACAACATCTCTGGCTAAGTGCCAAGTTACAAAGAGCGATTGAAATGCCAAGACCAACATTTAAGAGCATGAGGGTAGGGTTTTTTGTTCTTGTTTTGTTTTTTAGTGGATGGATGTTATGCAGGGTTTAGGTGAACTCTGAACAAGTGTCACGTGTTAGCGGTGCAGTAGGACCCAGATGCAGAGAGGCGAGGCGACCAAGAGTAATTTTTACTATTTTATTTTAGACTTAAATACATCAACCCAGGAACAGACGGACGACAACTAACATTTGAACGACGGCGACGAGACTCGGACAAGGACTGAACAACAGACAGGACTTAAATACACAAAGACTAATTACAAACCCAAGACAGGTGAGGGAACAAGACACAGGTGAACACGATGGGGCAATCACCAAGGAAGGAAACGGGACACAGGGGAAACACAGCAAACCAATGAAAACATGACAACAAGTGAGTCTTGAGTCTCTTCCGGAAGATGGGGAATGACTCTGCAGTCCTGACATTGGCAGGGAGCTTGTTCCACCACTGCGGTGCCAAAACAGAGAAGAGTTGTGATTTATTATAATAATAACTAGGATTGCAAGCAGTCACAAAAGGTATTTACAGCCCAAGTACTGCCGACCCCAGCAACCAACCTTTTCACACGGTTCACAGGGGCACGGCTTTTCTTAGTCCAGAAAACACACAGAAACTCAGACACACACACACCTCCATCCATCCATATATAAATATATAAATGCATAAAGTGTGCTCTCTCTCTCTCTCCCTAAGTTTATGTTTATTATATGATCTTCTTTCCACTAATTCACAATGCTAATGCTTTATCCTGGGGTGCTGGGATAGCTTCTATCAGCCACAATATCTACGAACGCATCACATGGAGACAGGGCCCTCGGATAAACCAGGGCAGAGCCCACGCTGTGACACCAGTAAGCTGCTGTATCACAAAACTGTCGCCCGCTGAACAGTGCAGATGTTACATCGAACCGCAAAGCTATGCTTTGACGGCAGAGCGCCGTGTCCCTCAGTGTAGACGCCGTCCTCGTAGGCACTGCACTCTGGAAAGACAGCAGCACACAGAGATACACGTATGTCACATGCCACAGCCAATCAAAGCACACGATCGGACAGAATGAAGGGATTGGATAGCGCACTGCTCTGATACATGCCTGACTTTTTAGCATTGGACGATAACACTGAAGGAGGATAATTACCGAAAATGAAAGAAACGTGATAACAATATTGTGGCTTGCGTTGTAACCACACTAATAATCCATTAACTAAATAACTTAAAGTGATGGTTCGGAGTAAAATTCATCCTGAGGTAATTTCCACCAATAATCCAGCCAAATACCCCCTCAGATGCATTTTTAGCGACGGTCAATATTTATCAAGTTTAGGGGTATCAGCCGAATGGCTTAGTATTGGAGTGTCCGGTACAATGTGTATATCTCGTAAATTACCCCACTAATAATGCATGGATTGTTACCCAACTTCTGTAGTAGTACATATATGGTCTGTACTCACAAAACGAGGCATTTTAAAGTTTGTAAGTACACCAGGAGTTTATTTAAAAGAGCACTTTTCTGATAGCTTCAACTCGCTGTTGCTAAGGCTACCGCTGCGTCGACGTCTCTTCCGTCTTTCCGGATAAGTTCGTAAAAGTCCTCTTCAAAACTCACAAGTGTAAGGAAAAAGTTAGTGAATTCAACACTCCATCTAATTTCAAGTATTCAATTATTCCAGTTGTCAATACATTTCGATGGAGTGTTGACTTCACTAACTTTTTCCTTAGACAATTATGATTTGATAGTAGAGCCCGACCGATTTATCGGCTGGCCGATATTATCTGCCGATATTAGGCATTTTCCAAACTATCGGTATCGGCATTTATAATGGCCGATAAATGAATATTTTAAAAATAAAATGAAAACGGACGAAAACACCTTTCAACCATGTCACGAGTGTTGGCGTTGTATAGTTTGTCCACCAGAGGGGGCTCCAACCCTGTTGGCACAGAGCCGTATGTGTTGGCAACCCTCGTGAGCGTGACGTCACAAAGTTGCGCACGCAATTTGGTAACAGAAGGGTTCCTCCCATCCTGCAACCTGCTGATCCAGCCAGAGTCGGACACCGCGAGAGATCATCGGTGAAGTGTGTTCATGGAGAGATGGTCACTCACACGAGACATACATTGCTTGAATAACAATTAAAAGAACATCCCTATCAGTTCTCTTCACTCAAATAAGCACGATTCGTGAATACAATGTCCAGTTTTGCTGCTGTTAAATAAGCTGAGAGAAGTGATCATAAAGCAGTAGACTATGGCACCACCAAGGCAGAAATTTTATATTAAATTCAAAGAGAAGGTGTTGATTGAAGTATGCTGAAGTACTATCAAAACAAAGCTTTGGAAATATTTTTCTCGTTGATTGACATTGGAGACATAACTTTGTGGCAAGCATGGGCTGGCTCCAGCGATTTCTCTAGCGCAATGGTTTTTCAGTGAGGACACGTACAACGGTAAATGGCATTGAATGATATTAGCCTACTGTAATTATGTCTATTACTGGATTTAATAATACAATTCTATAACAGAAGATAACTAAGAAATACAAGCCTACCCCAAATAATTGACGGTGTCCTGCGCAGCCGGAGCAAATATTAAAGCCCCCAGCCATAGTTGGAGGCTTTTATGGCTCTAGGTTTGCAGTAGGTAAAACAAAGCATTGACGTGCTAGTCAAGAGAACTTGAAAGGGAGAATAAAAGACGTCAGGATATCCAGTATATCTTTAACTTCTTTATTATACTAACGTTAATTAAAGTTAGGGAAATCTGTTAATGTTTTGTTGCGCGTTTCTGAAAAAAAAAAATATATATATATATCGGCCGATATATCGGTATCGGCCTTCAAAATCCTTTATCGGTCGGGCTCTATTTGATAGGGACAGAAAAGGGGGGCGCCGGAGCCTGATGTATCTGCAAGTCATAGCCAGTCTCCCCACCACCACCAACAGCACCATCTTTACCCCCACCCTGAACCTGAGGTTAGGCGGTGTTCCACCACAATATAGTGTATAGGTAAACATGTTCAACAATGCTGCCGTTTGTGGTTACATAAGGGCATTACAGCAGTCTCGTGTCTGGTATAAGCTGGCAGCTAGTAGCCCCCCCCCCCCCTCCACACACACACACACACACAGTAGGGGGTTTAGACCCCCCTCCTTGAGGTGCCAAGGTCCCAGGGTCAGCTCCAATCATGTTAAAAGGACAGAGGAAACCCAACCCAAATGTATTATATACTGTATTTATACCATGGTCTGGGTGAATACTCGATTCTGATTGGCTGGAGGGTGTAGGTTAAAAAGTGTTATTCTAAAACTGTTAGTCCCAATGCTTGATTCTGATTGGCTGATAGGTGTACCTTATGAGACGATAAGGTACACCTGTCCCCATCCAACGCTGCTGCTGACCGCTTCACATATCACTCCGCGCATAGCAACGACGACGACAATAAAGAAACCCGGAACCGGCTTTTTTCTGCTTTGTTATGGAATGGAACAATTGCACAATTCTCGGTGACATACAGATAAATGTTAACAAGGACTGTTAAAGAATGCTCACGGTGTGACTTTTTTTGTTCAAAGCACTAGGCTACAATGATCTGCTTAGTTTGTCTGCATTGACTATTCTGTTGCTGTTAAAGCACTAGCCTATAATTAGCTGCACCTGTGTTGACAAAGATGTCGGATTCACCGCATAACTATTTGCAAAAAAGGCAGTCTGTAGGGATTTGTTTTTTTGTTCAAAGCATTAATAAACTGCACAAACGATGGTCTAATGTCGATAAACTGCTTGTGGAAAGGGGCTTTTAAAAATAAAGTGATTGCTTGCAAGCGACGTGTTGTTTCTGCAACCTGGCCGGGAACTACTTCCTTGTATCTTGGAACTACTTTGTTGCGCATCTAGTGAATTATTAGTGAAACGGAAGCGTTTTTATTGCTACATGTCTATGATTTTTCATATTGCCGCATTGGTAAGTATTAGAATAGCAATTCGCTAGGTGCAGGGTTCTGCAACGGTTTCTACTTCCGAATTCCGGTGTGTGTTGCGACGCTTCCGGTCGCTGCGCTAGTACCAGAGCGACGCGCTGCAGCTGGAAGATGGCATTATTTTACTCCAGATGCCTGCAGGATCTGCCATCAATATCAATTTCCGACATGCATCGCCTGGTCCAGACGGGGAGTTCTGCCCCCAGAAGCAAGAGGGAGAAAGGTTTTAAGATGTATCTGTCGAGTTACATCGACAATTATGAAGGTAAGTTGAAACAACAACATACGCTAGCGATTCTACATCAACTAGCTAGCTGTAGTTATTTACAATTTAGAAGAGTCCTCGTTCGTCTGTATAGTGTTTTAAATGTGTACAATTACTGTTTAGTATCATAGCTTGAATTATGCTGAATAGCATCAATTATTTCAAATTCCTAAAGTTGGTTTCAAGAGACAGTCATCTGGGAGACTAGCAATGCTACATCGACTAACTAGCTGTGGTTATTTACAATTTAGCAGTGTCCTCCTTTGTCTGTACAGTGTTTGAAAGGTGTGCTGCTACTGTTTTGTAACATAACATGAATCATGTCGAATGACCTCAATTATTTTGAATGTTTACAGTTTCAAACAGGGATCCAGCAGGAAGAGTCAGTGTCAGAGCAATCTGTCATAGGTCCTTAAGGAAGAGTGAAAAGCCCCACGACCTCAGAGTAGGGAGAAAGAAAACATGTGTAACCTAATGGTTCAAGTTCTGTTCAAAGTTCAATTTATACTGCTCTTACTCTATTCTGATGGTTCAAGTTCTGTTCAAAGTTCAATTTATACTGCTCTTACTCTATTCTGATGGTTCAAGTTCTGTTCAAAGTTCAATTTATACTGCTCTTACTCTATTCTGATGGTTCAAGTTCTGTTCAAAGTTCAATTTATACTGCTCTTACTCTATTCTGATTCCTGAACCCTATTTAATAGGCAAGTGTAGCTAGCATACGTTTAGGTGTTAGGTTTAAACCCAGGGGTGGCCAAACTTGCTTTTATATTACTCCATGCACCTGTCATTCATTAAATAACTCTGGAGTACTATAGCATCATTGAAAGAACAGGGGTTTAACCCTTAACTGGTCTGGGTTTTAACTTCTAACTGGTCTTGTTATGGTCCTGGACAGCGTGTGTTTTTCTGTGACCTGCAAAGCACCAAAAAGTTTGGCCACCCCTGTTTAAGCCTATTCATGGTCAAGTACATGAGTCAGTGTGAGGTAAGAGCTGATAATTGTACCCTGAATCTAGGCTGTCTTGTTCAGTGTTTTACTCAAATTGTTACACTTCTATGATACCTGAAAGCCATTTCAGAGATAAGTGCCTGCTGTCACCTCTCTTATTTGGTGCTCTTTCATAGTGACAAAATGACATCGTGACATGTAAGTAATTGTGTTTTCTTTTATAGATTACTTTTGACAATAGCTCCCCTGTCAAAATTGCGGCTGCGGAATGCTCCTGCGTTGCCGGAAGAGTCCTGTGCAACCACAATGTTGCACTTCTGTTCCAAACTGCGCATTATTCAACCCTGCAACTGAAGGCCGTTCCCCCCGTCCTTAGCTGCACAGAGACTGAGCAGCGATGGCATAAGCCACGGACTATGGTAAGTACAAGCAATATTAATTAATATTATGAATTATTCATACTTTTGTTGTTATTGTACTTTGTGTATAGGGTGTGAAACCAGGCAGGGTGAGCGACATGGTCTCGACCAAGCCAAAATCTAGGCAATACACGGTTGCTGATGGTGTAAGGTAATATCTACTTATCTTCCTTTTATTAGTTTGTTTGTATTATTCTTTCCCTCATTTTCCTCCAACTCCTAATTATGATGTTACTTTTTCTTTCTCTTTCAAAGGAGTAAGCGCTACAAAGCAGTGCGGGGGGACTTGCCGGACACAGATGTCCTAAAGGTTGCTGAGGCCTACAAGGACTTTGATGCAGAGATTGCGCCACTTATTACCACCATGGCCATATCCTGTGACGTTCCCCTTGTCGACTCAGCCTTCGGACCTGTCCAAGAAGGTAGCCCCATCTCCTATCAGCATCCGACGCCAATTAGTCGAGTGATAGTGTGCCACCCAGACGTGCCCCCTCCACCTCTGCCATTAGAAGGCTATAGGCTGGATCCCTCCACCTGTAATTTTGTGTGCACTTACGAACAGCAGCTCCAGTTAATGTCCCTTGCAATTACACTGGACATGGCAAGGGAGATAGAGATAGCTACAAGGGACCAGAGCAACAGTGTGGAGTGGCACAAAATCAAGAAGCCGAGGCTCACTTCCTCTCGATTTAGGGAGGTTTGCCATGTTAGAGGGCACAGTTCTTCTCAGAATTTGGAAAGGTGGGGTTCAGACAGCATTAATGAAAAAGGGGCTGGCATTAGAACCTGTGGCCATGGTTCTTCCTTGAGGTTGCTCATACCCATTCCATTCAAAGAGAACGGGTATTGTTCCCTTTTGTAATCTCCTCAGTCCACTAGGAGTCACAGTGATATCTGTGGCATTAAAATGCCTACTGCAGACCCGGGTGTTTTTAGTAAGGGTAAAGTTGTCTCTCCGGATTGTTCTTATCCACTCAACCCTCAGCGCAGAGTCAAGGGGAAATTAATTAAATGAAATCTCTAAATTGTATTTAGAGGAGTTTGAGCACTGTGGCACACAACAATGTAGCGCTGAATTTCTCACTATTTGGTAGGCACGTTGCCGTTCTTTTATACGAAAAAGACTAATTTTTTCCTCACAAAATAATCAAAACAAACTTGCCGGTATCTGCCGCTGGCTGTCAAATGCATACAGAAAGTACTGGACCGGAAGCGACGCAACACACACCGGAATGCGGAAGTAGAAACCGTTGCAGAACCCTGCACCTAGCGAATTAGCCACTCGACGGTGTCAGCATCGATATATATACTGTATGTATAGGTAAAAAAGACAGTTATGACATAACACGCTTTGTCACCTTAAACTATTTGAAATTATAAAGATGTTAGAAAAGCAATTTCATTCAAAGATTCAAAGAAGACGTCATTTGACTTTATATACTTCGACTAGGGATGGGCATGATTAATCGACGATCGACTAATTGATCATTAAGAATTTCGTCGATGACATTAATTGTTTGTCGATAAAACTAATGCAGGTTCTGCTGCGTAGTGCGTTGGTCCCGTCAGAGCGGATGTTTTCTGCGGCTGGACTGACGGTCACCAGGCTTGCGTATGACCCCAGAGCATGTTAACATGCTCATCTTTCTCAACAAAAATCAGTAGACTGGTGTTGAAGTTGTATGTGAGTTACTGGTTCTTTTTTCTTAAGATTTCTCAATAAGCCTACCTAATTGATTGTTAGGTAGGCTAACAATCAACCCTCTTTCTCTGCCTTTTTTGATAGTTTTGAGTTGGCAAAACCTTTCCGAACTAAGTATGGTATATTTTTGGTTAAGTAATAACATAATTGTTTTTTTATATTATTATTATTTTGGAGGAAAACGAGGGAAGGTCAGTTCTCAGTTGTGTTTATGAGCACCGGCTTCTAACTGCAGGCTCCGTTGCACAGTAGCGCATACTGTAGCCTAATGGATCCGGTTTTACTGCCACAAGAGTTGTGCATCTTATAATAAAGATCTCAATGAGGAAAACACGCTGTGTTTTTGTATTTTTATTGCATTTTGAATATAGCATATAAATAGTTAATTTTAATATAAAAATATTAATGATTAATAGATTATTGATCGTTAATTCTCCCGACGATCGACTAAGAAAATTTAGTCGAATGCCCATCCCTAACTTCGACTAAAGGCCCATTCACACCCTACGGTAAATACGGACACGGACCCTTTCGTCAGGTCCAGGAGGTTGTTCCGTCGCCAGTGAGCTTACGAATCCGGAGTGCTACGAACGAAACGGAGCAATACCACTGGAAACCAAGGCGGCAGTATTGAGTCAGAAGTTCAACCATTCGCGAAAACCGACGAAGAAGAGAGTAGTCTGGGCCATTTAAACATTTAAAAATGGCGCAAAATTTAGAAGAAAAACTTTGGAAGCTAGTTAGAGGATATATCCATCTATATCATGGTTTCTCAATGGGGGCTGTACCGCCCCCTGGGGCACGTTATAAACATATTGGCGCTGGAATGCATGAGGGCTGGTATGGGGGCGCTCAGGCACGAATTGGGGCGCCACAATTTGGCTTGTACAAAGTTCATTACAATCAAACATGGCGGAAAACAAGAAGAAATGCAGGCAGTACAATGCAAATTGTATAAATTATGGGTTTATTCCATCACCCAAGAAAGTACATCGGCCGATGTGCCTGCAATGTGAGCAGGTTTTCTCTAATGAGGCAATGAAGCCTTTGCGGTTACAGGAGCATCTGTCAAAAAAACATCCTGACAAGGCATCAAAAGACTGCCTACTTCCAGTCACTGAGGGATCATCATTCAAGGCGCCCTACAATCAACAGCATGTTCGCTCGGAGTGTCAACCAGACAGAGAGTGGGTTGGTGGCATCTTATAACATAGCACTACTGATTGCAAAGGCCGGCTTACCATTCACTGTGGGGGAGTCTCTCGTTATTACCACAATAAAGGAGGCGATCTCCACCTTCATGCAGCATGACCCGGCGCCAGTCACCAAGGCCATCCCGCTCAGTAATGACAGTGTGGTCCGGCGCATACGGGAGATTTCAACCGACACGGAGTAACAGCTGTGCGCAAAGTTGCGCGGCTGTCCCTTCAGTGTCCAGCTGGATGAGACCACCACGGCTGACAACAACATCCTCTTGATGGCCTATGTCCGTTTTGTGTCCGGGAGGGACCTGGTGGAGGATTTCCTTTTCAGGGAATAAGTGACCACAGACATGAGGGGAAACCATCTTCGCTGCCCTGACTAAGTTCCTGCGGGAGAGGGACATCTCGGTGACGAACATCATCGCCTGTGCAGCGCCAGCTATGGTCGGCAGACACCGCGGATTCGCCAAGCCCCCCGTGTGTTAACAGTGCACTGCGTACTGCACCGTCACAACTTGGTGGCCAAAAAATTCCTGGAAGTTGTGGTCAAGGCGATCAACAAAATAAAAGCACATGCGCTGAATGATCGGCTCTTCAGACAGGTATGTGGGGAAAATGATGACGCCTTTCAGCGCCTGCTGCTCTACACAGAGGTGCGCTGGCTGTCAAAGGGCAACTGCTTGGCCAGGCTGTGCGAGCTTTTCCCTTCAGTCATTGAATAACTTGACCAGGCCGATGCATCCTTGAAGGCCCAGCTGTGGTCCTGTCGCCATGACATTTTTTAGGAGGTGCGTGCTGTAATTTTAGGAGGTGCGTGCTGTAATTGCACCGTAGCTTTCTCTCCTTCTCCCTCTTCGGAGTTTTGTTTGCGGGTGGCCTGACGTTCCCACAGGTATATGGTTTTATTATTGTATTGGTGTCCATGTACTGTTCTTTATTGTGCAATGCATCGATATCAGTCTTAATGGATGCTTTATCTTGTGTTTATTTTTAGAAGAAAGACGTTCACAGCGTCGGGTTTTGACCACTGTTTTCCCGTACTTAATTTGTTTTGGATTCATAGGCGGTGAGAGAACCACCAGTACTTTAAGTTATTTTCTTTTGGGTCGTTGTTTACTTTGTTTGTATGAATGTGTGTGTGTATGCTTTACTTAACTGCCACCTTGTAGCTACCAGCCTCGCATCATACTGTATTACTGTGTAGCCCTGTTCCAACTGGCTTACGTTCAGATTTGTAGTGGTTTAGAAGCGCGCCCATTGTGTGGATGTGCGTACCATAATAGTATCGTAGCAGGGTGGCGTTTATGTGTGGGGTGTTCTGAAACAGTTTAACACGTTTGATTAGTCTGGATCTTGGGCGTGAGTAGTTGCAGTGTCTTTCCAGATATTATAGCTCTTTTTGGGGGTGTTTTACTTGCTGCCAGTGGCCTGTATATCGTGGTGTGTAATTATGATGGCAGAGTATGAGTGAGTGCGTGTGTGTGTGAGAACTAATGTTTTGCTGTGTTATTAAATTCCATTGACCAGATATTTGTTACAAACAGAAATAAAACAGACTATATTTTGCTAAACTTTTGCCTCAAGTCATATTCATTCATTTGATCAGCCTGTGTCCTGTTTATGAAATACGAGACAGTTGGGGTTGGTCACAGGTTATACATGATAACAACAATCCAGGTACTTTCCGCTTTTTTGACACATCCGGGCATTTTTAGGTGAAACTACCCGGAAATATTTGAATGGGGTCTATGAGAATTTCAGTGACATTTCTGAACTTTACCCAAGTATTATATATAGCTATTTATACCAATCTAATGCTATGGCAAGCCAGCAGACCAGTTATACCAACTCATTTCCAAGTCCTGACCGGTGTCGCTATTTAGAAAAACTTAAATTAATCGGCAATGTCGGATGTCCCAATCTGGTCTCTGGGCGAACAACCCAAACGTGTGGCCAAAGGTGGACTACGGGGACATATGGAACTACCTAATTGAGTCTTCAGGTAAGGTATATTGGATATTATATTTTTATTTGTTTGGTTTGCCCCTTTGGTAGTCTAGTATATCCACATCGTCATACTGTCTGGCTAACATTAGCAAACGCTAGCTAACAGTAAGCTAACATGCAGGAGTGGGAGGATCGCATCAGTACCCAAACTTGCCCAATATTTACTTTTTTTTTTTCATGTAGGAATTAACACACCAGGGCTTGTGAAAAATTACAAAAGCCTGGAAGACTTTTTCACCATTGGCTGGGTGGACGTTGTGCTCCATTATAAGCCATCACCGGGAGACAACAATATTCAAGACCAGAGTCAAGCCCTCCTGGAGGGTCACAGACAAGCCACATAACACCTGGGTGGCAGCTAACAGTGATGGGGCTGTTAAAGTGGCCCACTGTGACTGCATGGCAGGGTAATCTGATCACAAAGCATTACATTCTTTAGAGAAGATATTTCACATTTTCACCAGCCCCATTCTGCTAATTATCATCGTCTCTTTTGACTTAACCTCTATCTTCGCATGTTTTTGTTTATAGTGTCTAGTTTTGTCTTAATCTAAGCCCATACCTACAGCACTGTTTCAGGTGTAAAGCGTGATACAACATATCATAGTTTTCTCCTATTTAATGAAAGAGTAAATAGCCGTAATTGTTTCCTATTGGATTTTAGACTTGGAGAAAGCTGTTCGCATGTTGCCGCACTTCTTTTTAAGTTGGAGGCCTCTGTAAGCCTGGGATACACCAGTACGGCCCCAACCAGCACTGTTTGTACCTGGAACACAGTCTGCACTAAGAAGGTTGATGCAGCCATGGTAAAAGACATTAAGTTCTATTCTGACAATGCCAAAAGGAAGAGGAACGTCAGAGAAAAAAAGGAGGCCAGTTCCGAAAGTGAAAGAACACCATTAACAGGAATTCCTTAGCATGTTATTTGCCACTGGAGAGATGCTAGTAGGTCTCATTTTATGGCTTTGCAGATGACTATAGACCAAAGCCATGGTTTGAGAATCTTTCAGGGTTTACTGATGAACAAGTGCAAGAAATAGAGGAGCAGACCAAGGGCCAGGCCAAATGTTCATCCTGGCATCAGCAAAGAGTCGGGAGGGTGACTGGGACATCTGCACATCGGGTCTTAAAAACGCCCCTCCAGGAGCCGTCCAAAGCACTACTCAGAGACATTGTACACAAAGGGTCTGTGCGTAGCATTGCAAAATACAACACAGCAGCTTTTAGGCATGGTGCCTAAAGCATGCCTTAGCATATCGCTGGTGACGAGACGCTGTTCTCATGTATGCTGCGGTTCATTTAAAATGTTGGTTACACTCTGCACCCCCCGTTGTTTAGCAAGGATTGCGAACTTTGAACTTTCGAAATTTACTAAACCAAACAATTGTCTTCTATATAACACTCTAAATATATATATATATATTTCACAAAGCATCGGAGCGTTCTGATCCATCTTTTAAGAAACATTGCCGCTGCTTAGCCTATTTAAGATGCTATGCATAGACTGACTGCACCCACTGTCTTGCTACTATTGCAGAATTTTGCCCCTTATTAAAACATTCTATTTCTACTATACTAGGCTACAATACAAGTAGGCAGGCAGGTAGGGATGGGCAACGATCGTCGAATGGTCAGAGTCACAGAGAATATCGAATAATGAATGCGACTATCATTATTTCCACTACTAAAGAAACTCAAGAAAAAAAGAAACAAGAACCAGAAAGGCAGACGTGTTTATGTAACACATTAGATTCGCCAGAGGGTGTCGCTAGAGCACCAAAACCTGCGCGATACATTATTTATGTGTATTATAATAATAACAGAACAGAAGAAGAGCTTACTGTCTGTCTTGCGACTGTTAACTGCGGCGTGGCGTGAACGATGCAGACTCAGCCGAGTAAAAGTTCCGTATGGAACTCGTTTAATAAAATAAATAGTAACGAAGTTCAGTGCAAACTATGTCAAGGAAAGCTGGCATATCACGGATCGACCACAACCATGCACAACCACCTACGAGCAAAGCACTCTAGCACTGGGGGTCCGTCTACAGGTCAGCAGTCAGTGGCTAGCTTTTTGGTTAGACCACGAACGTTAGATGCTAGGCAGGCAGAGAAAATGACTCTCTTGCTCTCAAAGATGATCGCGAAAGACATGCTACCCATCAGTTTCGTTGAAGGAGGGTTTTCGCGAGTTCATGGCATTTGTTGAACCTGAGTACACTGTCCAATCTAGAAAGACGGTCACTTCTAGACTGGAAAAGTTATACGATGATGGTGCAAGCGATCTACGCACCCATTAGCAAGTGCCAATAAAGTGTCACTGACGACATATTTGTGGACAGCGCTGACAACCGAGTCCTATCTCACAATCACCTCTCACTACATACGCAACTGGAAGGTGCACAGTGCTGTTCTTCAGACCAAAGCCATGTCAGAACGGCATACGGCTGAAAATCTGTCAATTGTAGCAGTCTCGGCTCAGATTATGACTTTATGCATTATGACTTGACAGACTCCTACATGGTGTCCCTGGAAGCATATCCATCAAAATCAGGGATTAGAAACGGTTCAAAGAACGAAAACGAAAACCGGTAAAGAACAAAATTTTGTGATGAACGTAATCGAAAATGGGAACAAAAACAATTTCAGCTATTCCGGAGTGAAATAAAAATATTGTTGAAATAAATCTTGAAATAAAGTTCTATTCCGGAAGTGATAGGCTTGGCTACCTGCCCGCTCAATGTTCCCCAGACCGCCTGGCTGAAGTGAAACTATGACTGTTGACTCAACAGTAGTAGTTACAAACTTGCAATAAGTTTGCTGCCTGTGCCCGTTACCAAGGTCAGTTTAGAGCGTGCCTTTTCGTCTCTCAAATATATCCTGTCTCCTTTGCATAGCAATCTGAAGGAGAATGTTTTGGAGGACTTATTTATTATTCTTATTATAAGTTTTAGGCAAACTCCGTTTCCACAACGTTGGAAAACGGCGCATTGCATTTAGCCTATTCACAAATCCGGTGAGACTACCGGAAGTAAGCGGGAGACATAACTGAGCTGTTGCTTGGTAGCGTTGCACCAGTGCCTCCTATTGGATTGGTTGCGTTCACTGGGATAACAGCCCACAATTTACGACTGTCTCACTACTACTTTTATAATGTCAAGTTTCCGTTTTCAATTATTTCAATAGCAGCAATAAAATTTCTAGTTGGAAGAAAAAACAATGTGAGATACACAAAATACCCCGTGTCGACTGCCCTGTCTGGCACCATACGGTTGGGGCAGTAGTAACATTACTGTTATGTCTGTTGTTCACGTTTGATTTGCTTGACTGTGACTCTCAGTCTGAGAACCAACAACGCTAGTAGTTAGCTGTAGCTTACCCTTTCCTTTTGAAATGTGAAAATTAGATTAACAATGGTCACAAATGAAAAACATGAATTTGTTTATTTGACATCCATTCATTTATTTATTGTTGCCAAATGGACAGATATATTTTTTAATAGTTTCCTCGTTAGCTAGCCAGAGTAGTTAAGTAGATATAATATCAACCTAGTTCCAATTATGTCTTTATTTCCCCATACTCTACTCTGTGTATACCTTCATCTGTGACTGGAACCCAACAAGCCATACTGCATGGCTGTCTACTCCTTTATCCCACTGTACTGCTGGTCAACGTGAATTTCTTCTGAGGGGGATTAATAAAGGAATATCTTATCTTATCTTATCTGTAGATGTCATTGAGGATGCGTTATCACGGAGGTTTGTTTACATACCAATAACATATCAGTAATGGCGTCGTCACAAGATGGCAGCCTACACACAACGCTAATCCGGCGAAACTACTGGAAGTAAGCGGGCGACATAACTGAGCTGTTGCTGGGTAGCGTTGCGCCAGTGCCTCCTATTGGATTGGTTGCCTCCACTGGGATAACAGCCCGCGATTTACGACTGTCTTACTACTACTTTTATAATGTCGAGAGGGAAAACATGTTCCGTTTTCAGTTGTTTCAATAGCAGCAATAACATTTCCAGTTTGAAGAAAAAACAATGTAAGATACACAAAATACCCCGGGTCGACTGCCCCTGTCTGGTACCACACGGTTTGTACAGATTTCCTGGGCGAGCACAAGATGAGGACATTCGCAGAAGTGGGTGAAAAATATAAACAGACAGGGATGGGTTCCTAATAACAACAGCAGGGTATCTATCTGTCTGTCTGTCTATCTATGTTGTTTACTATTCAAGGTCTGTGGAATACACTTCCCTGATGGCAGACCAACTAAAGAGCACCCATACCCAGTATTGCACATGGGATATGAACCTCATGCTGTAAGTTGATTTCTTTACCATATCCCTATCTGATGGCAAGGAACAATTGTGAGATGGGGGTACTGTAGCTGTATTTTGCAGGGAAGAGGGTGCTAATTGGTGGTAATACCGTGGTAAGAACTATTGCTTTCTGAAATGTTATCCTTGTTTTTCATTATTCTGTGAAAATGTTTTGCAGAATAGATCCCAATTAAAAGTATTTTCTTATTACCTCTCTGTGTCTAACCATTTCCAATAATACTGTGTATTATATGTTGCATATGATAATGTGAGCAAATTTTCGTTGTTTTCCTGTCCTTCCACAGGGACTTCTGCCATCTGGTCGAGCCCCCCCAAAAAGAAGATGTGTTGAGCCCCTTACAGTCAACGCCCTGCAAGTCAACAGATTTGCTTCTGAACCTGCTGATGTCTAGGTTGATGTGGATAATCTGAAAAACATTCCTCTGCAGAAGTGTGACGTTGGTGTCCAGTGGCCAGAGATTTCAGAGCACAACTATTGTTCAAGCAAGTCAACAAAAAACGGTGCAACACAAACGGATCCTGCACCATCAATCTCAGCCTATGACTTGGATGACAAAGAGAGTAGGATTTTCACAGGCATATATATCGCCAGTTTTTGGCAGCTTTTGTTTTCCCTTACAGATTTTTTACCGCAGCCAAGGACCATTAAGTTGGCAGTGCATCACCAATTGTTGCTTGTTTTGATGAGGCTCTGCCTTGGTTTGATGTTCACAGATCTAGGAAAGCGGTTTGGAATTAGTAGCTTGTGAGATCTTTGCGGTCTGGAGACCTATACTTGCAAGGTTTATGAAAGAAAAAATAATAGCTTGGTTGCCTAGGGATACTCTGGAGAGAATAAGGCCTCAGAGCTTCAGTGTAAATTATCCCAAAGCAACATGCATTATAGACTGTACAGAGATATTTGAACAAAGGCCAAAGAACTTAAGGAAACGAGCCCAAACATACAGCAATTACAAGCACATTAACACATACTAAGCCCTATATTGCAAAGCTCCCAATGGCTTTGTGATGTTTGTGTCCAAATTGTTTGGTGGGAGGGCTAGTGATACTTTTATCACACGAAACAGTGGTCTTATTAGTCATCTGATTTCTGGTGATCAAATTTTGGCAGACCGTGCATTCACCATCACAGATGTTTTTCCTCCAGGAGTGACGTTGGCCATAACCAGCGTTTACACGTGGTTGTAAAGAACTTCTGGAGCATGAAGTTACACGGACACGTCGCTTGGCAAATGTCAGAATTCACGTAGAGCGTGCTATTAGACGATTGAAAGGTTTTAAAATTTTGAATAATATTATCTCACATAGAATACAACATGTTGATGACATTGTAACTATTTGTGCGGGGCTTTGTAACTTGCAACCTCGGTTAATTTGAGAGGAAACTGAGAGAGAAGCATCTGAAATGGATGAAGATGAGCACATTAACGAGCAAGGTGATGAATACTCATGGGACATGGCGAAGGAGGGAAACCACTTGTTCTAGTATTGTGTACTGTATAATTACATATGTGATGTGAAGAGCTGCCTGCCACACACACAGATACACACATGGACTCGAGTCTAGACAGTCTCCTACAGTTCTATTTTAATCTTAATCTTTCATTGCTCAGAAAATCATTAATTTCATGTTCATTTCATTTTGTTGTGGCCTCATTTAACAACTTAACAAGAGGCAGTTTTAATCACATACAGTATGTACTATGAAAAAAATCTTACCAATATGTGTTGACTTTAGTTTCATTCAGTTGACTATTATTAAAATCAAGAGCGGGGTCATTCTGCAACTAAGGGCATTTTGAAGTCCCCAGGATGAAAATGAACGTAAATCCCAAAATGTATACAGAAATTGTATTGAAATGTATGTGCAATGGCGTGATACACTTTCACCAAAAAGATGGTTAAGAAAAAATGTGTTTTAATATCATTTTCATGTCCTCATATATGTCAAAACACCACTTTCCTCAGTGTCCCTGGACAATAAAATCCATGTTTAAACGTTTTAAAATGGTTCATTCTTTAAAAAATACACACATTTAAAATGCAATCTATTCCAGAAAGATATATTTTTAATGATGCCTAAGGTTTTTTTTGTATTCCAACAGTATTAGTTAGATTTTTAAATTAATATGTATTTGTCCCTTACTTTTGAGTCCTCACCGCAGCACTTATGAAATACCATAGAAATACATAATTCTCTTAGCCAAACAAACCTAGTTGTCATGGAAACAGAAGACTCAAGAAGACCACACACTGGGCTTGACCTCCTTGACCTGTGTCCAAATTTTGAAGAAATCAAGGTAAATATTATAACTCCCTATGTAGCACTTATTGTGTGTCCTTACTGCGACGGCCAGTATTTCCAGATTTTGTATAAAAATGTTGAAATAAATTAATATTAAAATGTTACCAGAGTATACCAGTTAGGCTGAGAAATAGCTAACTCCTCAGACCTCGCTAAGTGTCTTTTTTTAGCTTATTAGCTTAAATGTCCTCACCGCATATAAAGCACATATAAAGCTTTATGATGCACTATATCAACAGTTATAAATATAGCTTATAATGACTTATAAATCCAAGTGTCTTATGAGTGCTCTTGACTGGTTATAAACTACAGGCTGACTGATGGGGCTTATAATACATTATAACTACTCATACCCCTCTATACACACACCTCAACAATCAACTGTTATAAGGACTCATAGGATGTCATAATTATATATAAGTTATCAATGTATGCTTTAAGTAAAGTGAGGTTCATATAGATGCATCTATAATGCAGTATAGCTAATCATGGTGTTTCATTGTTGGCGTTAAGTAAAGTGTAACACATTTTCATGAATTTAAAAGGAGCTATGCTACATCATAAGTCATTTTGTCAGATACCAAATATAGAGAATTACACTAAGATTAGGAATATTTTATTTTATATAAGATTAGGAATATATTTAGAATTAGTTCAGTATTCCAATTCCAATTTCATTGTACATTCTATATATATATATTTATAGTTATTTTTACTTACTTACTTTTATCTTATTTTTATTTATTTATTTTGTAATACTGCTTTCTATTGCACCAATTGCACCATGACAAATTCCTTGTAGGTGCAAACCTACTTGGCAATAAATCGAATTCTGATTCTGATATAACGGTAAAGTTTGGTTTCAACCTGTAGGGGGCAGTCCACGTGCATATTTTGACAACAAAATGTACATTTTTAAGATTTACATATTTGGACCTGAATCAATCACCAACCCTACTAAATACGTAGATATAAGAGTTTACATGTGAAAACATTGGTTTTGGGATTTAGTTACAGTTTAAGGAATAAAACACAAAAAGAGAGAAAAAGACCTCGTACATTTTTCAAGCTTTATTTTAGCAATTAAAACAGACTCACTCAACCATCTTAAAATATGGTGGTGAAGAAATATTTGAAGTTTGAATTTCTTTCTCATTTTATTCTTATTTAATTCTTTCTTAATTAACTACTGTAGCAAACATGGGCAAGGGCATGGAAAGCCGCCACTGCTACAAATATAAAAACTACTACATACTGTAGCTTTCAACTTTGAACTAAGTGCCAACCTAACCTTTAGTACAACAATTCACATTTATACTTGGGTGGTGATTGGAAGCAGAGGGGTCATGGCACTGGGGCACCTTACAATGAATATTGTGGACACACTGGACAGCTTTTCTTTCCGCTCAAAGGTCTCTATTCACATTCATGACTGTTGAATTTTCTTATGTCATGAATGAGCCGGCCAAGAATGCCATATCTGTGACATCGTCCAAGCCAGTACTCCCACTCAATAACTCGTAAATGTTCTTTCAAAAGCCCTGTACTCCTATTTCCTCTATGACGCCAAACAACACATTTAAAGGTTTGCCATGCTCTCTCTAAATTCTGTGTGTGACATCTGGAACCAGGATCTACAAAGTGTCTCTTGTGGCAGACAGTATGATGATCATATCCTTCCTCTGACAGTGCTCTCTTGTAAGCTCTCCAGTCATCAGTCACAATGCTTGATCGTCTCCTAACATGGCGCTTTATGATAGGCAGAAGCTGGTCCGTGGAACGCTTCCTGACAATCTTGAGAATGGGTCTCTTGGTGGTATGTGATACTTCCAAGATGCCAAAAACCCATTTTTTATTCCGTCTCCATGCTGGTCCCATCCTCCCACGGTTGTACTGTCAAACATTGTCAGGGATATGTACATCAAATTAATACAAGCACTTAGAAATTCAATTTACATGGGTGTTCAAAAGACATTGAGTCTAACTTCATAGTACATAGATGGAATATTAATTTTGCTGGTCAAGGAATAAATCATAAGGTCTATTATTTGTTTTCTCATTTCAGTCTAACAGCAATAACCAACAAAAAAACAGCAGTCAACAATACATCTACTGATGCACAGCCTTGGACACATCATCAGTGTTGTTGTATCCTGGACTCACTGGGTGTTTCGGGTCTTGCAACAGACACCCTCATCCAGGCGACCCGACTGAGGTGATCAAATCTCGGCCTGTGTCCAAGTAGCATGCTACACCCACTACAACCACTGCTCTCCCCTTTTCAACCAGAGCCATCTGGAGGCTTTTTCTGCTGCCTGCACATTGTTGCTTATGGCCCTTCTGCGGTTGACCCCCGTTATGCCCAGTGAGCCATAGGCTTTGCTCAGAGAGTGGCTGGCAAACCCCCGACAGCCCACCTCCACTGGCATACACCTGGTCTTCCACCCGTTCCTCCGACAATCCTCCACCAGCTCCTGGTACTTCTCCCTCTTTCTTTCTTGGGTCTCCTCCATCCTCTCCTCCCAGGGAACCGTCAGTTCCAGAAATAAGAGTTGCTTTGTGGCCTGGCAGACCAAGATGATATCAGGTCTCAATCTGGACTGGGTGATGTATGGTGGAATTTTCAGCTGCTTCTCCAGGTCAACTGTCATCGCCCAGTCTCGGGCCGTGGAAAGCAAACCCGTAGAGCAGTTCCGTGATGTTTTTTCCGGCCTTTGTCCTTCGCTGACAAAGTGGATGGCCTTAGCTGTGGCTTGGGTGTATCGGCTTCCCTTGATCCCCTTGCTGATTGCTTCAGCGATGGATTTGAGGACCTGGTCGTGCCTCCATCGATACCGGCCTTCACCCAGGGCCTTGGAGCAGCTGCTCAGGATGTGTTCCAGTGTCCCTGTTTTGAAACACAGGGGGCATGCAGGTGTTTCTATTTTGCCCCATGTGCACAAGTTGGCTGGGCTTGGGAGGACGTCGTAAACCCCCTGGATCAAAAACTTGATCCTCTGGGGATTCCACTGCCAGATGTCCTTCCAGGTGACCCTCCTCTCCATCGCCTGCTCCCACTTCATCCAGGCACCCTGCTGCCTCATGGCCACTGCTCTGCTGGTTCTATCTTGCTCGACTGAAGCTCGCACCTCCTTCTGCACCAACCTCTGCCACTCTCTTCCACTGGCACAGTCCAAACGGGTTGCTGGTTGGCTCCCCAGTCCGGCTCTGCCTTGTGCCACTGTTCCCAGGATGGCCTTGTGCTTCAGTCGTGACTCTGCTTGCTGGACTGCATCGGCTGCCCTCCACTTTCTCCCTGTCCGCTCAACAATCCCTGCCCCGGACACTTTGGCATCTCTGGATTCAGAGTACTGCAGATGTTCCCGTGCCCGTGCCACAATGAACTCCTCTATGACTGAACTGAAGGGGAGCCTGAGCTTGTTGGTGTTCCCATACAGCCCAATGCTGCTTAGGCTGTGTGGCAATCCCAGCCATCTTCGCAGATAGCTGCTCACCTTTTGCTCAAAGCCTTCCACCACAGTCATGGGGACTTCATAGATGAGGAGAGGCCAGAGGATTCTTGGGAGGATCCCATGCTGGTAGACCCAGGCCTTGAATCTTCCAGGGAGTCCAGACTTATCCACTGTCCTTAACCAGCCTTCCAGGTCAGCACTGGTTGCCTTGATGGAATCTGCATCCTTCAGACTGCAGTTGAAGACCTTTCCGAGGCTCTTCACTGGCCTCTCTGTGACTGATGGGATCTGCTGTGCTCCCAGGCTGAAACAGAATCTGTCTGTGACTTTCCCCTTCTTCAGCACCAAAGACCGGGACTTTGCCGGTTTTAAGCTCATGCGAGCCCACGCCATGATACGCTCCAATCCCTGGAGGATCCACCTAGCTCCTGGCACAGCTGTTGTTGCCACCGTGAGGTCATCCATGAAGGCTCTGATGGGAGGTTGCCTTACTCCAGACTTGCTGAGGGGGCCTCTGCATTCTGGTTCAGCTGCCTTGACCAGCATGTTCATTGCCAACGCAAATAGGGTCACTGATATTGTGCACCCAGTGATTATGCCAACTTCCAGCTGGTGCCAGTCAGATGTCATCTCACCGGAGGAGACTCTCAAGCTGAACTTGCTGTAGTAATCCTGGATGAGGTGTTTCACCTTCTGGGGAACATGGTGTTTTTCCAGTGCGACTTCCACCAGCTTGTGTGGTATCGAGCCATAAGCATTGGTGAGATCAAGCCAAAGCACCGCCAGATCCCCTCTGCCTTCTCTCGCCTCCCTGATGAGTTGGGTTACCACGCCTGTGTGTTCCAGGCAACCAGGAACTCCCGGTATTCCTCCTTTCTGCACCGACGTGTCGATATACTTATTGCTTAACAGGAAGTTAGAGAGCCTCTTGGCTACGATGCTGAAGAAGATTTTGCTCTCCACACTGAGCAAGGAGATGACACGAAACTGGTCGATGCTCTCAGACTTCTCATCTTTCGGTATGTACACTCCCTCAGCATACCTCCATGACTGGGCGATCTTTCCTCTCCTCCAGATCACCTTCAGAGCCCTCCAAAGTCGATGTCGTAGCTTTGGGCAGTTCTTGTAAACCTTATACGGTACTCCGCTTGGGCCTGGTGCTGAGCTTGCAGTGCTCTCCGCACCACTTCCTCCACTTCACTAAGGCAGGGCTCTTTGAGGTTGAACTCCAATGTAGGCTCTGGTGGTATTGTCAGTACATCGCATGGATCCAGCGGCTGTTCTCTGATAGGGTCGCTGTATGTGGCCTTGAGGTGGTCGTTGATGGCATCCTTGGAGCAGGTAAGGCGGCCAGTCCTCTTTTGACCAAGAAGCTGCTTGGTCAACTTAAAGGGATTGGCCAGGGAAGCGGTTCTCTTCCTGGCTCTCTCTTTCCGCCTCCTCCTGTAGAACTCTGCCCTCCGCAGGGTCAAGAGTTGCTTCCTTAGTATTGCTCTAAGATCCGCTCGGCCAGCTCTCTCAACTTCCCCTGCTTCTGTGTACTGCCTCTTTAGCAGCTTAAGCTCTTCCCTGAGACTCTGGATTCTCTTTGCTCTGTGGCTTGGAGCATAGGCCGATGGTGTGGGCTTGGGTGCCTCAGTTCCAAAACGCTCAGCCGCGATGTTCACTATGAGGGTGGTCATCGTTTCCAGCAGACGGTCCACGTCCCCTTTGGCTGTCACTTCCAGGATCCGATCTACATCCTCATCAAACTGCTGCCACTCAATTCTCTTCGAGGATTGAGGCCACTGGATCCTCAGTCTGGCCGAAGGCGCAGAGCCAGTACCGTAATTTTCGGACTATAAGCCGCGACTTTTTCCCCATTTTTCGACCCTGCGGCTTATATAACAGTGCGGCTTATCTATGGATTTTTACAGCTAACGGCCACTAGGGGGATACCTAAACATTGCGAGCGCAAGACAGTTTGTGAGACACCCTCATTATGGAAAACAAACAGTTAACGTATGCAAATATGCAACTTGTGTTGAAATGTTAATAAATAGGAGCTTCCCCAAACAGTTGCCTCTTTCCCAACAATCCCCTCTGTGCTAGGGTTGGGACACGATTTTCGAATAGTCGAATATTCGTGACACGTTCGAATAAAGAATACTCATTTCGAATGCCGCATTGAATAGTATTGCGTTTCACTCATAGGTTTCACTGGGAAAGAATGCTGCATTGTTTACATAGAACTATACGTCCGAACCTAAAACATCCCCGAAAGGATGGCTTATCTGCAGCGGCAATCGCGGTCCTATTTGGGGAGGAGTACAGTGCAGAGGGGGCAACATACACCACTGAACTGACTCAGTACTGCCAGGATGTGTGCCCACCGCTCCACAATGACCCACTGACATGGTGGAAAGCAAATCAAAAAAGATACCCCCGCCTGGCAAAGTTGGCGAGCGCCTACTTGTGTGTGCCTGCAACGTCCGTGCCGTCGGAGCGCGTGTTCTCCGCTGCCGGCTTAATAGTTAATAGGCTGCGCACACGTATCCACCCCGAACACGTTGACATGTTGATTTTTCTGAATAAAAATATGCAATAGGTTTACTTCGCTATTTCTGTTAAATCCATTCGATCTCGTTGCTGAAACTGTTTCACCCGGTTCCCCCTAACAGGCAGTTAAATGAAAAACAGCGCAGCGGTTGCAATTGTAACTGTTTGTTTGTTGTCATGCTGTAGCTGAGATAAATCGCTCAGGGAATATGCCCATTTTACCGTTCTGTAATGTTCTGATTGATTCAGTAAACTGTTTGGTTAAGTCTACCCTTTCTGTCGTGTGTGTCTGGTGGTTGAAGGAGGGGGATGTCGCACGTGAGCGCGCGCGTGTGTGTGTTTTTTTTTTTTTTTTTGGGGGGGGGGGGGGGTCGATTTTCGAATAAAATTCGAATAGTGTCTAGCGAATTTCGAATAGTGTTTTGGACTGAAAGTCACATCCCTACTCTGTGCACGAACCATATGGTAATTAAACATAAAAAACCTGCGGCTTATAGTCCGGTGCGGCTTGTATATGTACAAATCATGCAATTTAGCTTCTGCGGCTTATATTCAGGTGCGGCTAATAGTCCGGAAAGTACGGTAGTTATAGCTGGAGCTTGCTGGCTTTGGAGGCTCTGTGGGTTGTTGGGAGATGATGCTGTTTCTTGGGGGCTTAGGGTTGCATGCGAACTGTTGGCAGCGGGTTTAGACGACACTAGGAGGCATAAGTATAATCAATTATCAATTTCAAATGGGTAATTTACTTTGTCATTTGAAAAATGGTTCTATCAAATAAAGTTCCACATATTGAGCAAGTATCTTACCTTCCTTTTGTGTGAGAATTTACTTTCATCCAGCATAACAAAACAATGTCGGCCGCCAACTTTCATTTTACCCTGACTGCACAACTTGTGAATAGCACGTCTGCAGACCTGCACATAGGAAAACACAAAGCACAACATTACTAACTGCTAAATACTGACTGGAAGGTCATGGTAGGTTTCTGATATAAGAGAATAATGTATAGCCATAAAGAATAATGTATACCATATTTTTTGAGCAATGAAGGATCTCTAATTATCTTGATGTGATTTATAAGCCAGTTTACCAATGGTATTTCTAATTTTACTAAAGGAAAAATGTGGTGTGATATACTTTTCTCAAAGACGAAGCCATCTTTGTTAAGGTTCTGCTACTTGCTGCAACACCGTCCTCAATAAGGTCAACTTGTCTCATGCGCAGTCCCTGGGAAAACCTACAAAGACATGGAAGCAAGAACAGATCACTAGCCCAATGGATAAAAACTGAATATAAAAACTCACATTGATTTTTTTTTTAAATGAGAGGAGAGAAAAGAAACTCTGGGTTTTCAATATACCACCAACTTTATCAATAGAGCACATTTTGAAACAACAAGGTTGACCAAACTGCTGCACAGTAACATAAATGCATTGTTGTAAACTCTGGGTTAGTTACCATGGTAGAAATTGTCTGTCTCCTTCTTCTTACAGCGCTGACATACAGTTTTTTGATTCAGAATCAGTCCATAGCAAACTACATATTTAAGCATAGTAGTGGTGGTATCCTGGTTCGATATTCAAATTACCACTTCAAATTACCACTTTTATGTCCTGTCACTTTCAGAATAAAACACCTGCATGTACCTTTAAGTGATATCTTAACACTGTGCAGACAAGATAGCTTTATTTAGCCCACTCATTGGTCCAATTTCAACTGAGTTCCATCAGCAACAGACAAAACAAACCCACCTGTAAATGAATTCCAGGTGGTTCTGGAGGGATCTTCGGGACTTGTAAAACATGGATCCTTGGCGAACCGAAACACTTCTTCCTCTGTGTCGCCTGCAAATCCTGTAAAAAAAAAAAATTTACTTGGTCATGTACTTGATCATGTATCCATTACATACACAACAGACATAATTCACGTTGCCCTAGGCACAGCTCCTTTCTTTCGGACTGAGTGGTGGACACAGAGAAACCGAGTAAAACATGTAGTATAAAACAAGCTGAGGTCAGAAGGACTCGACAATCCATACATTAGCCTACGTTGTGTGGTAATAAATCCTGTAACACACAGTGTGACCACAGCACCGGCAGAGAGACAGACAGGCTCTGTCGGTACACGATCTGTATACCCTGCACGATCGGTATACTCCATTATGACGCTAGTCACTCTAAAATAAATAAACAGAGGAGCTAAGCAACAAACGCGGCTAGACACGGTAACTTAAACTAGCCGTTCTACAGTAGATCAACAAAGCAGCTAAGCAACAACGCAGTTAGTTAAGCGTTCTATTGGGTCCATAGGCGTAGGCTATGTTGCTCTGCTGCTAACTTACATCAATGAAGACTCACGCAAATAACCTACAGTAAATACACCAATGGCAAAGTTATTCCACCTTGCATGATACATTTATTCCCATTAAACGGCGATGTAGCCACTTATGCTTGCGAGTTAGCTAGCTAGCTAATGAATTGTGGTTCGTCTCATGTCGCGTCAATTACCAGTTCATGCCTGATTGTTTTAACAAATGTTTATTTTTTGAAAGGATGTTAGACAATTATGACAAGGTACAACTTAATAACACAACTAAGTTGCTTGTCAAACTTTAGTTAAACGTGAAATATAAAGACAATTCTGTAAAGGTAGACTATATTATATTTCACGTTGAACTGAAGTTTGACAAGCAACCTGGTAGACCGTTACACTAACAGCCAGTTGCTGGGTTAGGGTTAGCGGCTATATTAGCTCATCAATTTCCGTGTTCATTTCACATAACGTAAATAACGCGTTTTGGTAATCCAAAAACTCACCTGCTTCTGAATACATCAGTGGCAGTCCGTCCATTTCAGCAGACGAAGCGCTGCTTAGGCTAATAAAAAAAAATCACAAAAGCGAAAAACGTCACATGGACGTGTTTCTGTTATATTTAACGATTCATTACTTGCTTGTGCTGCTGTGTATTGCATAGACAAACTGACAAAGTAAGCTGTACAAACAGCGGCTCTACAGTTACAGGGGTAATCACGAGCATGACATTCATGGTGTCTCCCATAGACTGTATAAATGTCTCAATGCTTCAGTATGCTAGATGTATTCTAAAATTCATTTTCATACGACGGATAGATTACAACGGCTCTTTGCTTTCAGCAACCATTAATGTATCGACAGGATCCTTGCATCCTCAAGTTGTTTTAGTTACAAGTTTATAACGTTGGCCATTAATGTAGGCTAAACGATGGCCAGGCAGTGACGGGCTTGTATTAAAGTTAAAAAGTCAAAATGAGCCATTTTACCCGCCCACTTACAGTATAACGCTGGACGATTTTCTCAACTCGCATGGAGACTTAAAATTTACACTTCCCTTCTGATATGTTTATAAGGTCCACCGTAAAATAAATTAAAAAAACAAAAGTGGTTAAAATGACTATCAGTTTTGAACGCTGGGAGGAAGAAATTTCCATATCTTTAGCTACAAAAGCAGAGGAACCAGATTGTGTTTACAGTTTCATGTGTCATAGTTCCAATGGTTAGACAGATTAATTAGTCCGCTAACACATACTAAAGTTTGACTGGTCACAGTTTTTCAGAAGAGGAGCAAGTCAGGTTTGAGTGTCGGGAGTCACTGTCAGGACAAACAGCTGTAATCTCGTCCCTCTGTACATTAAATGAGCCTGTCTGTCTCTCTGCTGGTGCCGCGGTCACACTGTGTGATTTATTAAAACACACAACGTAGGCTAATGTACGGATTGTCGAGTCCTTCTGGCCTCAGTTTGTTTTATACTACATGCTTTAAAAATATGCTGCAGTGATATCTGTGAGGCATTTTAATATTGATGGCAGTCAGGTGAGGGCTTGGAAAAAGCATGCAAAACATTTCCATTGACATTCGTGTTGTTGAAAGTGTCTAGCTTTCCTTACCAGTGGAAGCCGTCCTGTCTTGAAACCTGCACAGCAGTCATCGGAGTTCCACATGATTTGCACATCATTTGGCGCTTCAAGAGTCCCTTCCTCTGCATCCACAACACAATCTTTCTTCGATCGCCAAAAGTGTCTCTTGCACGCAATAACTCGGTTAATTCTTGCTTTAATTTATCCATGTCGTGACCATGGATGTATTGAGACCACCCCCTCGCTTTTCGTTTCCCCAAAATCATACTCAGTTACGCACAAATTGCGGAAGCTTCTCCTCGCGCATGCGCATTGCGCACAATCCGGAACAGCTCTCTCTCTTCTTCACTTCTGGCGTCGTGTGGCTGCAGACCCGAGACGGAAGACCGCAAAACCTGGTCTGTGTGCGTTTGTGAGCTGAAAAACGTGTAAGTGTCATACTTTTTTGTTTGCCACAAACATTACTTTCTACCTTTTAGGAAGGAGCCAAGACAGTTAACTTAGGCTGCATCCGAATACCAAGTATGTACTATTTCTGTTCAGTGTGTACTACTTGACCGTTAATGTAGTACGTGCTACAGCCGCCTCCGAACGCTTCCGAACACCACCGAAAACGCTACCGGATGTTTGGAGATGACGTATTTCCCCTCTGTGCGCAGCAGATCAGATGCTGGCACCATTTTAAAGTCCCCTCGATAGTTTACCGTCGTCTTTGAGAATTTTTAATTAAAAATGTCTCTTTCTGCGCGAACTGCTATTGATATCGCTGCTAGAAGGCGTCGTCGTCTGTCATCTCGTACAGCGACTTACCGGCAGGGTCTGTTGCATCTATGTGGACATTTGGTAAGTCATTTTTTGTGTTTTTTGAATAATGCTGATTCACGTTTGACCAATATCAGCTAGCTGCCTCCTTACGACTGACCGACAATATGACACGAAAACCCATTCCCAAATCGATACAGTAATGGAAGATTCGTCAAATAGATCTAATAAGATCAAGACAAATATTGCATCAGGTTAAAATAATTTTTCAATGAATCTACATGTCATCCCATGATTACGTGACGCTTTGAATAAGCGTCTGCTATAGCTTACCGGCCCCCTTTACCTCAAACATTTTTCATCAGCATAGTAATAGCTAGCCTAGCGACTTCTTTTCATCACTGAAGTGAGTGTCGGTAACAGTATGCTTCTCATGACCGATTGAAAATGGCTAGGGAAAAGTTATTTGTTACTCCGTGAAATAAACGATTTAAGTCAATTTTTCTCTTTTATTGAAAATAGCCTCCCCTCCACACACACAAATGAGAAAATACATACAAAACACATTTGGGCTGCTTACATAATTATCATAACATAACAACAAGTGTCTATCAATCAATATCATTCTGTCAATAATGTTGTCTATCTGTCCATCTTTCCACAGGCTGAAGGTGCAAATGCCACATTGTATTGTCAGATTAATGTACATGTGCCCATCCTTCGTATGTACTTTGATGGTGGAGACCTCAAGCGAGATCTCCGCTTGTCTAGGGAGACCATCACTGCCCTTATTGCAGTGCTGGGATCTGACTCGGGCCATGGTTGGCCGATAGAGATAGAGGTGCTGGTGTTTGTTTATTGGCTTGCCCATGCTACCACCTATCCAGTGGTGTCGAGGGCTTTCGACATCCCACGGTCCACGGTTTGTGACATAGTACACCGGACGTGTTTGGCTATTGTGGGCATTCTGCGGAGGGTAGTGGTACATCCCCAGGACCTGGAGGAGGTAGGTAATGGCTTTGCGGCGTTGGCTGGGTCGCAAGCTTTCAATGTGGCAGTGGGGGCCATAGATGGCTGCCACATTCGTGTAAAGCCCCCGGCAGCAGATGGAGCCTGCTATTTTAACCGCAAGCTCTTCCATTCTGTCCAGATGCAGGCCATCTGTGACCACCGGGGCAGATTCATAGATGTTTTTGTTGGTTCCACAGGTTCTGTTCATGATTCTAGGGTGTTGAAGAACAGTCCGGTGTACTTTGAGGCCTTGTACCCACCTGAGGGCCGGTGCATCCTTGGGGATGGTGGGTATCCGTGTTTGTCGAGGCCCATTTGTATTATGACTCCGTACAGGGAACCAGTTAGAGACCCTGTGCGTATTCAGTATAATCGAAGGCACGCACGGGCGCGAAATGTCATTGAGAGGGCATTTGGCATGATGAAGGCGAGGTGGCGGTCTATTTTTTTTAAGGCACTGGAGGTGAGCCCCACTTTTGTCCCTTATGTTGTAGCATGTTGTGCAATCCTTCATAATCTTTGCATTGCCAACGGGGACCTTGTTGAGCCAGACATCGTTGAGGATGACGATGGGCGTGGCAATGACGGTGATGATCCTGCAGGTGAGAGGGTCAATGAGGCAAGGCGAGGAGAGGATGCACGGGCGATCCTGGCTGCTGCCGTTGCTGCTGGGCCTCGTGTGGCAGCACCTCACGGCCATGACTATCTGTAAAATAAGTTTGTTCTCAATCAGTTCTAGCCATTGGAGCAGTTATGTTGTTGCTGTTTACTGTTGCTTCAATTATAGTTTTTAACTTGCTATATAATAACAGTTAATAAGTTTGTATTCATGCAAATGTGATTTCAATTGCTAATTGTTTTGTGTGCATGTCCTTGTGAACGTTTGTCGGTCCTTGTCGGCTTCATGTCACTGTGATGTTTGTATGTCCTTTTCAGCTCCATGTTTAAAAAAAAACATTACTTGTTGTCTCACGTCTTGTCTCGTCATCTCACCCATGGCTTGTACCTTGACGTGGTGGGTGAGCTTTCAACTAAACAGGCCTCGCTTACTTGTGTTTGTGTGTCATACAAATGTTATCTCTGTGCCCCATACATGCAATCTGAGTGCTTACTTATTATGAAATCTATTAAACTATCAACACACACTGAAAACTTGTCAGATTTGTTTATTTCTTCGTCAACCTTTCCAAAAGGAGGAAGAACCTTTCATCCCTTTCCCTCGCCTCCCTGTTCCTCCTCTCCTCCATCTCTCTCGCCTGCTGCTCCCTCCGCTCCTCTGCCTCACGCCTCTCTCTTTCTCTCCGCTCATCCCGCTCCTCCAGCTGTCTCCACCGCCTCTCCTCCTGCTCCCTATTTTCTCTCTCTCTCTCCTGGTCCTGCTGGTCCCTCCTCTCCATCATCTCCATGACTTCCTTTAAATCTATAGGACCTGAGCATCTTCTCTTTTTGGTTGCTGGGGTGAGGGAGTCTTCGGTTGAGGTGCTTGGCACCGAGGACGGGGTGGCCACAGCGGCACCCTGGCCGGAGGAAGAAATGACTACCGGTGGTGAGATGGATGGTTTCTGGCCAAGGATACCGTCCATCTCACCATACCACTTCCACGATGCCGCTGTGGCCTTCCCGTCCTCAGTGCCAACCCCCGACTGGGGCTTGCGCAAGTCCTATGAAAACATTACCAAGAAGCATGATATCTTCCTAAAATTAAGCAGTCCTAACACACTATTCATGATCTTTGGTGTAGAAGCACAAAAACATACTTTATACTTGGCTACAAGGTTCTCCCACTTCCTCTTCACCTGTATGCCAGACATTTTTCCCTCCAGCCCCTTGTCTTTGATAAATTGACTGCAGAAGAGGGACAAATACAATAAGCACAGGATAAAACAACAATATTTAACCGAAATTCTTCTAACATGTTTACTTTTACGTACTCCCAGCCATCTTTCGCGGACCTTTTCACACCTGTGAACAGGTGTGAATTTACAGCCCGCCAGGCTATGAGCTGGCGGGTGTGCTCGTCGGTCCCTGCGTCAAAGCAAATTATGACAAATCAGATATTCAGCCAAAGTGAGTGAGTTTATTGCCTACTAGTTCAAAACCTATTGGCACTTGGTACGTTGATATCGCTCCCTCTCTCAATTAATATTTTTCTACTCTCATAATTCATAATCGTAACCTGTCGTTAAGCCATCATATTAATCAACATAAAAGTTATATCCACAGCAAATACGTGTTCGTAATTACGTGGTCGTAATTGACGATGAAAGAAACATTTTATACTTGTACTTACATTTAAACATATCCATTGCCGCTGTAGCCGCTGCTGATGATGCGAGTTCCACCATTATTTTGTTAAAATTTTCTCCGCGGCGTTCTTCTTTGGTTACCAGTCTCCCGCTGCATTGTGGGATAGCGTAGTGTCCTACCGTTGTACACTGTGGCGGTAGTACGCATTCGGAAAAATTTTCCGTACTACACAATGCGTACTAAGCATTCGGACGTACTAAATTTGTCGCGTACTACAAAATGCATACTATATAGTAGTCAAGTATGAGTATTCGGATGCAGCCTTAATGTTTTTTTTTCCTCATGGCAATTAAGCTAGTCTGAACTCCTGCCACGTGTTAAACTTGAAAAAGGTGCATTAACTGGTTGTATTGGTAAGAGATGGGAGGAAAAAACAGTAGCAAGACAAATTAAATGTGACTAAAGATAAACGAAAAATAAAATGCAAATACAGACGGCGAACATATAGACCGAGCTAAAGTTAACGTTGAGTTTGCTTGCTAGCAAGGAAACTTGCTAACTGACACTGCACATATTTTCTCCTGTGATGAGCTTGTTGTAGGATATTTCATTTTATAGCTGTTGTTATTTTTCAAAAAAGCTGAAAAGCTCAAAATTGTATTATTGGGTAGATGTTAGCTAGGATGACTATAATTCGATTTCTAAAAAAATAGGACTATATGTCGACCCCCTCCCCCTAGCAAAAGAAAACTGGCATTAATAGCCAACTGTTTTTACTGGCATTTTTAATATTGATTCTATATTAAGATTGTCATACGTAGGTATTAAGAATTTTCATTGATATGCATCCCTCATGTTTTTGTATATTTGACTGCTGCCTGTAGCCTACAGTATAATGCAAACCCATGACATGTGCCTTGCTTTTTATTAATCTAGCCTGCTTCAACCATGAGTCGTCGCAAAGTGAAAGCCAATCCCCAGGCTGAGTCATCTCCCTCGAACAGCCTAAAAGGTCTGGTAATATTCGTTTTTTCCTGGTATTGTAACAAATTGTCAGATGAAGGTCATTGACTACCAAATATTAACTACAGCATTGTTTTTAATGATGTGTGACACAAGTTTTTTTTTTTTTTTTTTACAATACTGTATAGTGTTTTATACTGTACACCGTGTCTTGCTGCTGTGTGAAGAGAATTTCACCTACTCAGTAGTTAAATTGTATTACACTTGATATGAGACAAAACAAAAAAAACCGACAGGGCAGGCAGGTGATACACAGACTCTATATGCACAGCAATTACAAAGAGGGCACAGTGACACAATGTTACAATAGTTACAGTACATCTTAGAATCTTTGAGACCTTTGTGTTGGCACACAGAGGCTGTGTTCCGAACTGGAGGCTGCGACTCGCTAGACCACTTCCTTGTGAGTCGCGACCTATGGAGCGTTCTTGGTAGTCGAGGCTGGAGTGCTGCCTAGCATTCGTTAACGTTCGGAGTTTGGAACGACTTCCTAGTGTGTGGAGTGCTTCCGCTTTTTATACTGCGCTTCCGCTTTTATTCTGCGCGCTTCTTTCGAAGAAAAATAAAAAAGAATGGATGCGGTTGCTGTTGAGCTGTTCCTTTTTTATTTGATGTGGTGCGAGCTGGAGGAGGATGCCGAGGTGGAACATCGGCGGATTGTACAGCGGAGGAGATTGCTGTACTGTCGGCGTCTCTGCAACCAAAACGGCGAGGTATGTGATCTAATTTAGTTGTTGCATTAAGAATAGCTTCTTCTCATAATTGTTTGTTAGGGCAAAGTATTTTGTTTTAGGCTTATATGTTATTCCTCCATGCTAATGAAGAACTATGTGGTCTAGCTGATAGTTTATCAAATGCAACGTTTATGCGTCATACGTTTGTGCACATTTTGCTGACAAAATAGACATTTAGCGCTCATTTTTCTGACAGCACTACCACGCCACATGTCACACGTTTTAATCCCTCTATGTGAACGCCTCCCTTGTCTCTATTTGGGCGGGATAGGTTAGAACCATACAACTTTTATTGCCTTAAGAGGGAGAAGGCTACTGTTATGACAAGGCTATTCTTATGTTATGACAAGGCTATTCTTATGCCAAACATATCAAAGAATAGGCTACTGCATGCATGAACACACATAAGGTTATATATATATATATATATACACCCGTGTACCAGTTCACTTTCAAGATATTTTTGTTATCTATACACCTACACACTCAACTATGAGACGCATTATGAAAGTAATAATGTACAGTAACAATATTGCACAGTAAAAGCACTCAATTATGTTGTTGCAGGCCAGGCATTACTGCCAAATAAATGTGACCGTTCCAGTGCTGCAGAGGTACTTTCAGGGAGAGGACACCCGCCCTGAATTTAGGCTAGGCCGACAGGCAATCCAGGTTCTCCTGGGGGCCCTCCAAACAGAGCGGCAGCACGGTTGGGGGCCAACATTGGAGACCCTGGTATTCCTGTTCTGGATAGCTACCGAGTCAGCCTATCGGGTAGTCTCCCGGGTATTTGGTATACCAATTACCTCAATCCATAGGATGGTGCACAGTATTGCTGAGGAGGTGGTGGCTGTCAGGGGAAATATAATTAGGCTGCCCCAAAGTGAGGAGGAGCTCAGAGCCATGGGGGAAGGGTTTGCCCAACTGGCAGGGCACCCTGCCTTCACCAAAGCAGCTGGGGCCATCGATGGATGCCACATTAGAATAAAGTATCCTGACGGCCCCGATGGTCAAGACTACCAAAACAGGTAGCTGTACCCTTCAATGGTGTTGCAGGCAGTCTGTGACCATCGGGGCCGATTCATTGATACTTATATGGGGTTCCCAGGAAGTGTACATGACTCGCGTATCCTAAGGAACAGTTTCATTTACCTTTCTGGCAATTACCCCCCACCAGGATATTTTATCTTAGGTGATGGTGGTTACCCATGTCTTTTAGAGCCCATGGCGCTTATCACACCATATAAGCGGCCACTCAGAGGCATGGCAGAGCAAAGGTTCAATACTCATCACTCTCGGGCCCGCTCAATTGTTGAGCGTGCCTTTGGGATGATGAAAACCCGCTTCAGGTGTATCTTTTTAGAGGCACTTGAAGTACATAGTGACTTTGTGCCAAAGGTATCTGTAATGCCATAATTACCCATAATTAATCCACTTACTGTACGTCATTGTTAAAACTGCTTATGGATTGACCTAATTATTAGAACTTAATTTACCTTCCTCTTTGTCTAATTAAACCTTTACCTTGTGCAGGTAGTGACTGCTTGTGCAGTGTTGCACAACATATGCATCGGTGTGGGAGATGAGGTTGCAGTGGAGGACGCGGCCATGGGAGATGACCCCCCACCTGAAAGAGAGTGTGGCGCTGACTCCCGCAGTGGAGCTCCTTTGCGTGCAGCCTTGAGTAATGCCATAACCCCCTTGCAAGTGGCACCACAGGACCATGATTACTTTGCTTTGGTAAATATGATAAATATGATAACCAACATAGTAATGTCATCTGACTGTGTCACACTTTCAGTATTAACCTAAAGACCTCCCTTCCTTTCCACAGCCTGTGCCAACATAACCATCCATCCATCCATTGTACATTATTAATAAAAAAAAATTCTTTAAAAAAAAAATCTAATTGTCTAATTGTCATATTTATTCCTTTCTCACAACTAGATCACTAGCCACATAATTTGTTTTGTTATTTGCAGGTGTCAAACGCAAGCATGGGAAGAAAGCCAAGCAATTAATGAGCATTGCTTCTGACAAGGAAGATGAAGACTCCAGTTCTGCTCTTTCGGATTCATCTGAAGGTAACAAAGGCACATACAGATTGATCAAATCCCAGATTTTTTCTCATTAGGGCTGGGCGATGTATCGGGAGTTATACTGATATATTCATTAATAATTAGCAGTAGGTCACACTCTTAGTTTTAGCTTTTACTTGTTATGCAGTGATTGGCTGTCCACTGAAATCATGACGTTACAGCAGGGGTCGGCAACCTTTTTGACATGATGTGCCAATTAGATATTTTCTTATTAGTTAGTGTGCTATTCAATTACTGCATGGTGTTGTTAACTAAGTGTAATTAAACACTACACATTTCGAAAAGATGGATATTTATTGTAGTATTGGGCAAATGTCAAACTTTTCCACACCATTGCTCCTGAACTGAGCTACAGACAACAGGTCCTGCACCAGAGGAGGGAAGGGACAGACCACACACACACATGCACACGCACAAACACACACACACTGCAAGAATGGCCATTAACCTCACACAAGGTTGAAGAAATACCCCCTCCCAAACATCCCATTGGGTAACATTGCAAGCAGCTTCTTCCAATTCACAAATATCAAAACCACATGAGATTGACAAAATAATAAAAATGCAGCAACAATAATAATACTTTTTTTGTATATGAAAGTGCAATAGAACTGAATTCACGAATAGCCTTGACTTAAATATAACCTGCAAACTTGTAGCTAGACCCGTCACAAAATAAATGTAGGCTATTGCCTTTCTTTGCCTACCAGTCAATGGGATCCCTGACCTTGCTTCCCCTTACATAGCTCATGGATGTGGGGCTTGTAACTGGTCACTTTGAGTTGTACACATGCTTCAGAATGGCTATTTGTCAGACGACTTCGGGAGGGGCAAAGCACGTACTTCATGTGCGAAAATATCTGCTCACAGATATGTAGACCCAAACGCTGACAATAAAGCCAGTGCGATATTGCGGAGACAGCTGAACCTTGCGGGTAAAGATTCCCAGCAAGCGTGAATGATGGTTCCGTGATCCTGCGCTGTGTTGGTGTGTGTGGGTGGGGGCGTTACCGTAGTGTAGGACTAGGCGCGCGCCGTGCAACAGCCAATAGCAGTTCAAGAAGACGTCTGAAGATTCTCCGATAATCCACTGGATGCGGAACGGCTGCATACTCCAACTCCGTCAACACACACTGGTTCCGTCCGTGCTCCACTCCATTGCGGGTCCGCCTGTTGTTACAGCTGTCTGAGGGCGCACGAGATCTCGCGAATTGACGCATAATCACGCGATATAACCGGTCTGCTCTGTGCTGAAGTGATGCGCCGTGCTCCGGCGTCCGTCAAAAATAGAAGCATTTGCGAGGGCTGGCGGATGACAGAGCCGTTCCGGACCCACGACGCAGCGGACCCGGAGTCGGTGGACGCTCACACGTTGATTATAATTGATACGTATCGGCTCCGCCGCCGTAGCGGAGCAGATCTGCAGCCGTTCCGCATCCAGTGGAAATAATGTGTTTAAAAAGAGGAGTTGTGCAACATCGTCAGCGTGCCACTGAAAATTCCTCTACGTGCCAGCTGTGGCACGCGTGCCTTAGGTTGCCGACCCCTGCGTTACAGAAAGACTCTGTCTTCATTGGCAGTTCTGCAGGCAATAACGTCATATTTCCCTTAATGCATGTGCTTTATCAACAAGTTTTGATTGGTTGGAATAGGCCATGTTTATCACTCTCTCACCTCACCTATAATAATATAATAATAACCTATAATGACACCTATGTCATTTAATTGACACATTCAGATGCATATCATCATGATGAATTTTTTTTTTATTACCTGAGCCTGTACTGCCAAAAACAATCTCTAGCAGCTTATTCCATGGCATTTGTTATATTTTGAAAGTTGACCCTATCATGATCTGTTTTGATCCTCCCTTAATTTCTGTTTTAGATTCGTCCAGGAAGAGCTACCAAATGAGATCTCCATCCTCTTCCACCTTTTCCCGCAAAGTGAAAACCACTGATGACCTGATGAGAAGAAGAGGAAGAGGTAATTGCTCATTACAGTTTTAACAAGTTTGCACATTTTGACAGTGAGGTTTTTAAACACAATCTGGTTTTGTTGTATTTTGTTGATCATCGGATGCCAGGCGATAGAGAAAATACTCTTGAATACCTTTAAAACAACAGAAGGGGCGCATTGGGGCAGTAGTAACATTACTGTTATGTTTGTTGTTGATTTGATTTGATTTGATTTATTTGTCCCCGTGGGGAAAATTGTCTTCAGACTGCACATTATGTCACAAAACAGTGGGACAGACAACGGCGGTGGTTACACGACAACAGT
Source organism: Urophycis tenuis (assembly GCA_036785325.1). Classification (NCBI taxonomy): domain Eukaryota; kingdom Metazoa; phylum Chordata; class Actinopteri; order Gadiformes; family Phycidae; genus Urophycis; species Urophycis tenuis. The sequence continues at coordinate 2,078,635 of JAXIVH010000007.1, read as the reverse complement.
GGTTATAAATATGGCAGTGGCTTGACTGTGACTCTCACTCTGAGAACCAACAACGCTAGCAGTTAGCTGTACCTTACCCTTTCCTTTTGAAATGTGAAATTAGATACAATGGTCACAAATGAAAACCATGAATTTGTTTATTTGATATCCATTAATTTATTTATTGTTGCCAAATGTACAGATATTTTTATACTTTCCTCATTAGCTAGCCACAGTAGTTAAGTAGATATTATATCAACCAAGTTCCAATTATGTCTTTATTTCCCCATTCTCTACTCTAAGCTATTTACATAAATAATCCGTAGGATCGTTTGTACCTTCATCTGTGACTGAAGGCCACTGTCATCAACCCAAAAAGCCATACTGCCTGGCTGTAGCTGTCATCGAGGGTGCGTTATCACAGAGGTTTGTTGACATACCAGTAACATGTCAGTAATGGCGTTGCCACAATATGGCAGCCTACACAGAACGGTCGTCGGATTCGTCTATAGGCTACACGCACGCAAACATTACGCACGCACCCCCCCCCCCCCCCCGCGACATTTTTTAAAGTAACGTTATTAACCGTTCTTATAAGGTACTAACCAGTTAATAATTAGAAGAGAAGCCTAGGAACACTGGAACGGAACAGAAAAATAACGTTTCTGGTCAGAACGAAACAAAATGAAAATTATTTTGTTTTTAATCCCTGATCCAAATGACACAAACATATTTTAGTGATCATTAAATCATATTTAAGGCTAACAACGATGTATTTTGATGTATTTTGTTTTACATTGCGACTGGGGATTACGGGATATGGTAGTAAACGTGCGCGTGCGTAGCTCAGTTGGCAGTCATTACTTGTCTTTAGTAAGCTATAGCGATAGAGATAGCAATGGAGGAGTACAAACATAAAAGTAGCTTTCTGGATTTTTAAAAAGATGACATAGCTGTTGATTTTCTGATTCAATTGTTGTCATCCCGTGCATGTTTGAAAGACCGCATTTCACAAATGAAGACAGTGCACGAGCTGACGAAGATGCGAGAATAGATTGAGAATAGATGCATCACTGCGAGTTTTGGGGAAGGTTGCACTGTTCTCATGCTTTTCCTGATAATATCAGTAACTGTGGCATCGGCAGAGCGCTTATTTTCTAAACTTACACTTATAAAAAGCTACCTGAGGAGCTCAATGGGACAGTCTCGTCTCTCTGGACCTGCCATACTGTTGATTGAGAATGCCCATGCGCGGCACCTGGACATTAAGGATTTAATTGACAACTTTGCGCAGAGGAAAGCCGGGAAAATGCAGCTTTGAGTACTCTGAGTCGGACTCTCCCTCAGACTCCGATGATGGAGACCTGGGAGAGGCATTGGCTGCATGGGCTGTCAGTGAAAATATCCCTCACTCTGCCCTGGGGAAACTGCTGAAGATCCTACAATCCCACCATGCATCACTGCCAGCAGATCCCCGCACTCTCCTGAAAACGAAGAGATTGGAGGCAATGGATGTAAAGAACAAGGCTGGCGGGACGTACTACCACTTCGGTATCCTGCCATCAATGACGGCGACCCTGGAGGCCCATCAAAGTGCCCTGAGTGAAGGAATGTGCCTTGACCTCCAGGTTAATGTGGATGGCTTACCCCTGTTCAAAAGTTCCTCCATGCAGTTTTGGCCCATACTGAGTTACATTCAGAACCTCCCCACCCACAGCCCGTTTGTCATCACCCTTTTTTCTGGGAATGGGAGGCCTGCTCTCCATGAGTACATGGAGGACTTCATTCAAGATGTCCACAATATGGAGAAGGGCTTCAAATTCAATGGCATGAACTTGCAGCTTAAGTTGCAGGCCATGGTGTGTGATGCACCAGCACGTGCATTCCTAAAGTGCGTCAAGGGTCACACAGAGTATTCGGGGTGTGAGAAATGCACGCAGGAAGGGGAATACCTGAATCATCGCATAGTTTTCCCCGAAACCAATGCATCCCTCCGTCAAGATGAGGACTTCATCGATATGTCAGATGAGGGACATCACCTTGGCTCCTCACCCCTCCTTGCCACCTCTTTGGGCCTGGTTAGTGGTTTCCCTCTGGACTTCATGCACCTTGTGTGCTTGGGAGTGATGAGGCGTCTGGTGCACCTGTGGCTTAAGGGTCCATTGGCATGCAGGCTGTCGAGCCGATAAGTCGACTCCCTGTCGGAGGACCTTGAGAGTACAAGGGTGTGGACACCAGCTGAATTCAATCGGAGGCCAAGGACTCTCAGGGAGGTCGACAGGTGGAAGGCGTCAGAGTTCAGGCAGCTACTGTTGTACACCGGGCCAGTGCTCTTCCAGTCAGTGCTGCACTCCTCCATATACCAGCACTTCCTGCTGCTCTTTGTGGGAATCCTCATCCTGTCAAATGACAAGCTGCTTGCTGCACACTTTGACTGCGCCAACAGTGCACTTCTTCTCTTTGTGCAGCACTTCCGCGAGGTGTATGGAGACACGTACATGTCGTAAAATGTCCACAACCTTGTGCACCTGGCAAATGATGTGAAGCTACATGGAAATTTGAATTCCTTCAGCGCATTCAAATTTGAGAACTTTATGAAAACATTGAAAAAAATGGTTTGAAAACCCCAATTGCCTTGCTCCCAGGTGGTGAAGCGCATTTTGGAGCAGGGTAGTAGGCCTAACCCAGTGCCAAGGGTGGTGGACTTGGGATTGAAAGGGGAACACCTAAATGGTCCAGTGCCACTGATGTGTTCAGATGCTGTCCAGTACTCTGTGTACAAAAGCAAAGACTTTAGTCTGAAATTGGACAAGGCAAACTGTTACGCCAGCATAGATGGAAAAGTGGCCAAAATCCGAAACATAATCACAATACAGGAGGACATTTATGTAGTCTATTCTACATTCAACAAGCAGGAGAGCTTTTTCAGCTACCCTGTACCATCCGAATCCCTGGGGATCTTTTTGCTGGACAGACTCTCAGAAAACACACGTTTGTGCAGTGTAGCACAAATTCAACACAAACTTTTTGTGCTTCCCCATGGGCATCAGTTTGTTGCCATGCCAACTGACATTTTTTCCCCCTGTGTGTGTGTGTGTGTGTGCGTGCGTGTGTATATAAAATAAAATACTAATAATTGTGAATCTACTGCTGCCTCTGTGTTTCTTCTTACTAGAAATCAACCCTGTTAGTCCAGTAGAATTTACATAAGGTAAAGGTGTAAAATAGTTTATGTATGTATGCAATTTTGTTTTGCACATATTAGGTTGTGTAGTTTTAAATGTTGCCTTTGTGTTTTTATAAAATACAATTGTGTCAAATGTGTAATTTCAAAGTGTTTTGCAGGAAAGCTACATCCTGATAGTTTTTGATGAGGGCACAAGCGGGCCCATTGCGAAGGAGTGGTTTTCAGGTAAAAACCAGACAGAATGGGTATTCTGCTGTTTTCAACACTGAAAATGATTAGTAGTGAACTTCAAGCTAAAAATTATGTTTTATCACCCAGGAAACCGTGAGGGAGGACTGGCGTGGTGGCCTACTTTCAAGGACTCTTTTATAATTTTGCAGACCGTTAGAAAAGGGACAAGGCCAGACCCAGCAAAGGGCTGGAGACAGTACACATGCAGGGTCCTGTCTGAAACAAGTAAGGGTGATAGTGGAGGGTTATGGTTTTCTTGTGTTGGTCATTTTAATTGTTATTGTTTATATGTTTTGAGTACAACTAATTGGTAACATGTACTTAAACAGGCAGTTTTGAGGTTTTAACAAGGTGGTGGAACAAATCGTGCCACACCTCTGATCTAAATACCGACAGGGAGGAGGAAGAAGTGGCGAGAACAAAGACAAAGTAAGCATGGCTTTTTAATCATTCTTTTTGTAGTGACAGCATCACATCTCTGTTTTATAAGCAATGTAAAAAACTGACATTTGTAAACTTAATGTTCACTTATTTTAGACCATCTCGACTGAGATCTGCCATCATCGCCATCACCACCATCATCCCCTGACCAAAGCCCACCCCTGCCCAAAAAGAAAAAAACCCAACCTCCCAAATCCTCAACAGCCCCTCCTCCTCCTCTTTCCATTAACATAGGTGGTAAGTAGGATAACTATTTTGTCACTGTGTGTCCCTTAATGAGCTGAATTATAAGATGGCAAATGTTATTGTGCCTGATGGGGAAATTTAAATGAAATTGTTTTTTATTTTATTTTTTATAACTTGTCTAGCCTCTCCTTATCACGTGAGCAAGCCTGGTAAGAACTTTTATAATAATGCTGTGCTTCTCACATACAAGCATCAGATGTTGATTCAACGTTAAAGTTGTGGTTGATCCTTTTAATCTTTCTGTTTTTCTTGACAGTGAGAAGAAAGGTGCAGAAAAACCTGCCAGGTGGTGCTGATCTGGAGCAGCTCTCAACACTAAGAGAAAGTACGTTTTCTTTACAGATGAACACACACAATGAGCAGAAGCACAGGCAATGTGTACAACTTACACGGCATGTACCTTGAACTTGCATATCTCCATTACAGCGGTAGAGTCAGTGAGTAGGACTGTGGAGCACAGTGCATCTCATGCGGATTCTAAGTTTCTATAGCCTACATATGCCACACATGTTTTAAGAGCACCAAGCCTCTTATATTTGAGGGTTTCACTGTGTTTGTTTTTTTTTTTTTCACAGTAACAACAATAAATTGGAGCAATATAGACACCCGTCCTGAATGTAAGCTGAGACACACACTCATACACACAATACGCTTTGTTTTTTTCTCCTTCTTTTTTGTGGTATCAAAGTTTTTTTCTGTGTATTTTTAGCGACCGATGAAGAGGAAATAGAGGACAACCCTCCTGAATGTAAGTTAATAAACAGAGGCACAGTCTGTAGCTTGTAAGCGGTTCAAAAAAGAGACACTATGAGACACTAGAGACCTGAACTGTTTAAGAGAAACCTTTAAAATCTGTCTTGGTCTTCTGTCTATCTTTTTCCATTTAATTTTTCAGTAACCAGAAGCGTGATCCCAAGAGATCAACAAAGTAAGCTGCATTAGCCTACAGTGTGTAATATTTTATTCGCATTGATTCTGGACTCTGTCCATGTCTCTGTTGCTAAACTCTTTCCATCCCACCTCCACAGATCAAACGCGTGCAGCAGCCCAAACTGCATGTACAGGTATGGTCAAGGTTTCTGTTGTCAGTGAAATTGTGTTGAGTTTGTATTAATATAGGCCAATTCTACCCGCATGCACATTTTCATCCTGTGCTTTCTGCAGCTGTCGAAAAGTTCCTCATGGAGCAGGTGGGGGAACTCCATTTGAAGATGGACCACATCATTAAACTGCTCCAGAGTAGACACCCAGGGGCCAGAGAGGACATAGTTCTACCAATGCTGCCAATGGTCACCATAGATGACCTCCATAATTTTGACCGGCGTCTGAATGGTAGCGCCTTCAGGACACAAGTGGTAATTCTCATCCGTGTCTCACAAATGCAAACAATGAACATTTAATTGTCAGATAATCATGCAGCAGGTGTTGAAACTGAGGTGTTGGGTTTATTTCACTTCACAGATCAACAAACTGTCACTGTGTGGGGGGAAGAATGTTAAGGAGACAGTCTGGAGTGTACTCCAAGGCCATCAGCCAAAACCTGGCCACCAGCTGAACTGGTGCGGTAGAGGGCAAAAGACAGGGCTGAGGTCTACGTCCATTCACCACGCTCTTCTCAGTAAGTCCTTATCCTAACCAATGACATGCATGCCGTCATCTATACATTTCCATATGGCCTGAAACAACAACCTGCCCCCATTCAATTATATTGTCCTGAAATTAATACTTTTTTTGGCTACTCGTATACTGTAATTTAAACCTACTGCTTATTACAGATTTTTTCCTTTTGTTTGGCTCATAACTTTAACCAAAATGACATTTTTCCTTCAAAAAAAGTTTCCATACAAAGTGTCATCAAATAAAATTAGCAAAGCTCCTTCTCCATGGACTTGGCTGATTTATGTTCATGCTTTTCTGTTTAGTGGAAAAGCAATTGTGACAGTGTTGCACTTTTCCACAGCCTAAAAGGGATTATTCTTGAAATACAGTAGCTGACAGACTTTTCAGGGTGTGCAGGCCACCATCTCCATCTCCTCCAGTCCAGTAGCCTATAGGCCATTGACCCCGACCCCCCCCCCTCTCACCTTTGTGTATGTGTGTGTGTGTGTGTGTGTGTGTGTGTGCGTGTAGGCGCTGTGTTGGCCAACCCAGTGGGCAACTACACCGAGGCCGAGGTGGAGACGGCCATGAATAATTGGCTACGGCTGAGCGCCGACCGGGATGGTGGCCGCCAAAGGCGGAGTTAATGTTTTCTTTAGGCTACTTTCAATAAAAGAAATGTTCGTTTTAAAAATAACAATTGACTGTCTCTTTTTATTGGTGAAGCAGGCTATGCATGAATGATTGATCAGAAGACCTCAAATAACGGCGGAATAACTTTCAGTGGTGAGAACATTGTCTCTTTGTTTATTGGAAGAGCTGATTTTCAGGCATGCGTTTCATAACTGCAACCTAAAATCAGCTGTTCCTCGAGATGTCAGGGTGCTTTCCTCGCTCAGATGGGGTACGCCGAGTAGGTCGTAATTAAATCGGGTAAACGTTGGTTCATGAGCGGGTATAAGGCGGCTAAACGTCGGCTCATTGTAGGAATATATCGGCAAAACGTTGGCACTCCATCATTTTGCCGACATCTGCCCAGCATCTTGCCGATGAGCAAACGCTCTTCTATAGACGTTTTGCTGATGTATTTTACATCGGCAAAAATACATCTCGCCGACGTTGGCAAGACATAAGTGTGCTGTCTGGGTAAGAACAATAAGAAATTATACATCCATATATATACACACATGTACATACATACGCACACACATACATATACATATACACATACACACATATGTACATACATACATAACAAAAAGAGCATATACCTCGACTTGCCAGCACTGAAGCTGTGCACTAAACAAGACATGGTTCACATGGATTTAATCACAAATACAAATGCAAGATGACTGCTAAGAGATAATTAAGTGGGCACAGTTTTAAGTTTACCTAAATGCATCAACATCGGATCCCAGACAGAAAAGAATTTGTCCCTGGACCCCCTGAGAGTATATTTTATTTTCTCTAATTGAATGAATTGTGTCAGGTCGCTTAACCACAAAGACACTTTGGGTGGATTTTTTGATTTCCAATGCAATAATATTCTTCTACGTGCAAGCAGCGTCGTAAAAGCAATTATGTTTTTATAGCTTTTCCTTAATGTTGTATGTCTTCTATCTGTGGTACCAAATATGGCAATAGCTACGTTGGGTTGAAGATTAATATTCAATGCTTCTGACAACGTTTTAAAGATGGTAGACCAATAGGTTGCCAGGGCTGGACATGACCAAAACATATGTGTTAAATCAGCAGGAGTGTTTCGACACCTGTCGCAGCTTGCATCTGTGTTAGGATATATTTTAGCCAGTCTTGCTTTGGAGTAGTGGATAAGATGTAGGATCTTGAATTGTATAATGTTAAGCTTGGCACAGGAAGTGCTGTTGTTTACTCTTAGTAGAGCGCTCTCCCAAGTGTCCTCTTCCAAGTCCTCCCCCAACTCAACCCCCCAGTCTGCTCTGATCTTTGCCAGTGTTGTTTTTTTAAAAGAGGTTATACAATCACTAATTCTGGAGACCAGTCTTTTAGAATTGAATGGAGATTTTAAGAGATTATCTAGATCAGAATGTGATGTTATGTATGGGAAATTGGGATCATGATGTTGAAGGAGGTGGCGGACCTGAAAATATGGAAATAAGCTGGACCGAGGGAGGCCAAATTTGTTCGATATATCTTCAAAGCTCGCAAAGGTACAGTTTATGTACATGTCCTCAAAATTATTAATGCCTCGTCTCTGCCAGAGAGTAAATTCAGAGTCTAACCTAGCTGGGGGGAAAAGGTGATTATTGTGTATGGGACCCAGATGGAGAAGGTTTTTAAACCCAAAGCTCCGTCTAAGTTGAACCCATATTTTGAGGATGTTTATGACTATAGGATTGTTGGTGTATTGCAGAGGTCACTAACAGGCGGACTTCGGTCCGGGTCCGGACCCTGACGCCGTCGTATGCGGACCCACCCCTATAATCAATAAATTACTGAGGGATTTCACATTTTGACGGGGCACTTCTATTTTAACCAGCACAGCTTTCCTAGTCTTTACGGTATTTGTTTAGCAGACCTTACAGACCAATTACATGCGAGTTAAGCCATCCCACGTGATGCTGCTCAGCCAATCAAATCTGTGTAAACAACAGTGTGAATCTGAATACAGGGATGAGAGGCGAGTGACAGGTGGAAAGGGAAGTTAGCGATAGAGGGAGATGACACGGAGAGACAAGTGAGCCAGAGAAAGGAAGAGAAGACAGAGAGACGAGTGAGCGGGAGACAGGGAGAGGACACGGAAAGACGGGTGAGCGAGAGATAGGAAACGCAGAGACGAGTGAGCGGGAAATAGGAAACGGAGAGACGATTGAGCGAGAGATAGGAAACGGAGAGACGAGTGAGCGGGAGACAGGGAGAGGACACAGAGAGACGAGTGAGCGGGAGACAGAGAAAAGTAATGGCGCTCTCTAAGAAGAGAAAAGTGGATAGTGAAAATAGAGCTTTCAACCCGGAATGGACAGATTCATTCATGTTCATTCTTCCCACTGGGAGCACAAAACCAGTGTGTCTCATATGTTCAGAGACCGTGGCGCTCATTAAAAGTGCCAATGTGAAACGCCACTATGAGACAAAACACAAAGTTTTTCATCAAACATTTCCACTCAAGTCTGAACTGAGGTCACAGAAAATAAGCATTCTCAGATCCCAATATGAGCAATCAACCAGGATCCTGACCCATTCATTCACTGCCCAACAACGTGCTAATGAATGTTCCCTCAGAGTTGCTTGGATTTTGGGTCAACACAAAAAGCCATTTACTGATGGAGGGGTTGTCAAGGAGTGCAGTAGCAGAGACCTTACTTGAGGGAAAACAAAAAGAAGAGCTCTGTGACAAAATTAGGCAAATACCTATGTCGTCATCATCAACCACAAAGAAAGCAGAAATCTTAGCCCAGGATGTGCTAACCCAGCTGGATGAAGCTATCCATAAGGCATCATGTGTAGGCTTAGCTGTACTTTGTACTTAATTTAACAGTCAGATGCAGATGTTGATACAACTATGAGGCTACTTCTATATATATACAGTATATATATATATATATTGTTCTGGACCTTCACTTGAGGAAATTTTCTCTAACTGGAACTCTTAAAATTTTAGTTGACTATCCCTGGTGTATTGTGAGAGAGAGAGGGGAAGGCTGGAAGTGACCAGGGCTCTGAGAGAAGTGGAGATGCAAGATGCAGCTTCAAAGTGGCACCAGTCTGCATCAGGAGTGTGGAGCCAGTATATGATTTTTTTGAACATTTAAGGCCCAATAATAGTCACAAAAATTTGGAAGGGCTAAGCCACCTTGGTTTTTAGGCCTCTGTGATAGTTCTAACCATATTCTAGGCTTCTTCTTGTTCCATATAAATGAAATTAGAGCCTTATCAATAGACTTAAAAAAGGACTTAGGGAGATAAAGCGGGATACATTGAAACAGGTGGAGAAACCTGGGGAGCACATACATTTTGATACAGTTCACTTTCCCTGCTAAGGATAGGTAAAGTAGTTTCAATTTCTTCAAGTCTAATTTAACTTTCTCAAATAACAGACAGAAGTTTTCTTGGTAAAGATTCTGCATGTCCCTTGTAATATTAATGCCCAAGTATCTAAAGCCATTTTTAGACATATGGAACGGTAGAGCACCGTCCTGCATTTGAAGAGCCAAGCCATTAACAGGATAACATTCACTTTGAAGTTGGATTACTTGGATTACTCGCCATGTCATCAAGCCGCAGCTCACTTTATGGCTAAGGTAGCTCTTGTCAACTGCAGGTCGGTGCTAAATAAGACTTTCATATTGAACGACTTTCTCTGCCGTCACAACCTGGACTTATTGTTTCTAACGGAGACCTGGATTGTTGCCGGAGTTGGTGAGTCTGCTGCCTTTGGTGAACTGTGCCCCACAAACTGTTCATTTGTTAGTACCCCGAGACGCGTTGGAAGAGGTGGTGGCGTAGCTCTTGTATACAACAATGCCGTGAAAATCCGGTCGCTTCCAACAGAGACTTACTGTACTTTTGAACTTCAATGCATGACAGTGGAATCTAAAACAAACTCGCTGGTGTGTGTGTTGATTTATAGACCTCCTAAGCCAGACAAAGATTTTATTGCTGAATTTTCAGGCTTCCTCTCTCATTTTGTGTCACTGCATGACCGCTTACTAGTACTGGGTGATTTTAGTATCCATGTATGCTGCCCAGATAAGCCAATGGTAAAAGAGTTCTATGATGCTGTGAATGCATTTGGTCTCACTCAACATATTGATCAAGCCATCCACATATTAGGTCATACCCTTGATCTTGTTTTGTCTTATGGTCTTTCTGTAGACAATATTATGGTTGAGGAAACGTCCTTCTCTGACCATCTACCTGTTTTATTTAACTTTGTCATCTCTAACCCTGTGCAGGCGGCTAAAGCTACTGGCCGCTACTCTCGCTGTATAAATTCTCAGTCAGTAGCTCAGTTCTCTGACTTTTTTGTCAATGAGGCCACCATGTCCTCAGCCTCCTCTGCCTCATCCAGCCCAGATGATATTGTTTCTCTCTTCCACTCCTCCTGCTTAGCCATTCTCGATATGGTGGCTCCTCTTTGTCACAAGCGCCCAAAATTTAAATCTCAAGTCTGGTTAGATGATGCCTCCCGCTCACTCGGGCAGGCCTGCCGGAGAGCTGAAAGGAAATGGCTAAAAGACCGTCTTACAGTCTCCCATGACATTTTTAAATCTATTTTAGCATCCTTCCAGGCAGCTGCCAAAGCAGCCAGAGCTAAATACTTCTCTGATATTATTAATCAACATGCTAACAGACCCAGAATTCTGTTTCACACTATTAATCAAATCACCAACCCTCCACTCTCACCTGCTCCCTTCACAAATGCTGATGCTTGTGAGAAATTTAAGAATTTTTTTATTGATAAAATTGATAACATCAGAGCACTGTTCTCTCCCCCTCCTCTGCCTTCCCCCCCAGTGAAGGTGTCTTCAGGCCCTTTATTTACTTTTAGTCATTTTGCTGATGTATCGCTGGCAGATCTCAAGGACATAGTCCTCTGTATGAAACCCACATCTTCCCCTGGTGATGTTGTCCCCTCTTCTATCTTGAAAGATGCTTTTGATGTGTTGGGCCCTTCCATACAGCTAGTTGTCAACTCCTGTTTGACATCTGGTGCTGTCCCTGCCTGCTTTAAGCATGCGGTGGTCCATCCCCTGCTTAAAAAGCCCAACCTGGATGCAAATTATTTGAATAATTACCGCCCCATCTCTAAACTTCCTTTCCTTTCCAAGGTACTGGAGAAAGTAGTGCTGGCCCAGTTTCTCTCCTTCCTGACTGAGCATAACATCCTTGAGCCCTTCCAGTCAGGTTTTAGAACACTCCACAGTACTGAATCGGCTCTGCTAAAAGTCACCAACGATCTGCTTCTCACTCTAGATTCAGGTCAAAATGCGATCCTGGTTCTTTTGGACCTCAGCGCAGCGTTCGATACTGTGTACCACAACACCCTCCTCACTCGTCTTGAGGACTGGGTAGGCATAAAGGGGACAGCATTACTTTGGTTCAGCTCCTACCTCAGACACAGAACATTCTCAGTATCCCTTGGTTGCTCCTCTTCCTCCTCAGCTCCCGTTTCCTATGGGGTCCCGCAAGGCTCCATTTTGGGCCCTTTGCTGTTCTGTTTATACACGCTCCCCCTTGGCGACATCATCCGGCGATATGACATCTCTTTTCACTTCTATGCTGATGACACCCAGCTATACCTGCCCTTAAAATCTGTTAACTCCATTCAGCCTCTTCTGGATTGTCTCCAGGATATTAAGTGCTGGATGAGTAGTAACTTCCTGCAGCTAAATGATGGTAAGACAGAGGTCATCATCTTTGGTCCTTCTAAAGCTAGACCCCTGATTGAAGGACAATTAGCCCACCTCTCCTCTTTTTTCAAGCCACATGCCAAAAATCTAGGTGTCATCATTGATTCAGAGCTCTGTTTTAAAGGGCAGATTAGCTCTGTTATCAAGAGTAGCTTCCATCAGCTGAGAATTATTTCCCATCTCAAACCCTCCTTGTCTCCCAAGGACTTAGAAATAGTAATTCATGCATTTGTTACATCCCGGTTAGATTATTGCAACTCCCTCTATCTTGGTCTCCCCCAGTCCCAACTTTCACGTCTGCAATTGGTACAGAATGCAGCTGCAAGGCTGCTTACTGACACCAAGAAATACCAACACATCACCCCTGTACTGGCCTCCTTACACTGGCTCCCCATTAGCTTTAGGATCCACTTCAAAGTCCTTCTGATTGTCTATAAGGCACTGCATGGGTTGGCTCCCTCATATATTTCAGACCTCCTCCATCCCCTCTCAGCATCCAGGTCCCTTAGATCTGCCGACAAGGGTCTTCTCTCTGTGGCCCACACCCGCCTCAAGCAAAGAGGTCATAGAGCTTTTGCGGTAGCAGCCCCACGTCTGTGGAATTGTCTGCCCCCAGATGTTAGACTGTCTCCCTCTATCACCACCTTTAAATCAAGACTAAAGACCCACCTTTACTCCTTGGCCTTCCCTGCTTCCTAGCTGTCCATCTCTCTCCTCTCTTCTTCATATTCAAGTGTCTTCTGTACTGTTGCTATTTATTTGTTAGTGCTGTCTATTTGTCAATTGTACTTCTGTATTTGTCTTGCTTACTTTCTATGTGTTTGCCTTTTTATATTTTGCTTGTTCTGATCTGCTTTTATTTTCTATTTTTAGCCATATCCTCTGTACAGCACTTTGGTCAGTGTAAACTGTTTTAAACGTGCTCTATAAATTAAAATTACTTACTTACTTACTTACTTACTAAGTTCAGTTTGTACCCAGAGAAGGCACCAAACCTCCTCAGGGTGTGGATAACATGAGGAGCACATAAAACAGGGTCAGATACATATATTAACAAATCATCTGCATAAAGAGATACTATATGAGATACTATATGCTCTCTCCCTCTCCTAATGATTCCAGTAATTGGTGATGTTTTGAGTGTAATAGACAAGGGCTCTATGGCCAAGGCGAACAGCAATTGAGTGATTGGGCAGCCCTGACGGGTGCCCCTTGACAGCTGAAAGTACTGTGAGCGTTTACCATTCGTGATTACAGAGGCTTTGGGAGAGGTATACAAAAGTTTAATCCATGAGACAAAATTAGGGCCATATCCGAATTTCTTTAAACATGCAAATAAATATCCCCATTCTACCCGATCGAAAGCTTTCTCCGCGTCCAGCGCGATAACCACTTCAGGTACCGCGCTGGACACAGGAGAGTGGATAACATTTAGGAGTTGACGGATATTTGTGAATGAATGCCGGCCTGAAATAAAACCAGTTTGGTCAGCAGATATCACGTCGTGCATTGTGGTTTCAAGGCGTAGGGCAAGGGCTTTGGCCAAGATCTTCACATCACAGTTGAGGAGGGAGATGGGTCGATACGAGCCACATTCTTTGCTATCTTTACCTGGCTTAAGTAGGAGGGTAATTGATGCTTCAGTCAATGTCTATATCAAGTAGAATTGTTTATAGTTTATCAGAGAACTTTTTAAAGAACTCTATGGGATACCCATCAGGGCCTGGTGCCTTGCCACTCTGCATTGCTTTTATTGCAGTAATAATTTCTTTACAGTTTAGCGGAAGCTCGGTTTCAGTCCTATGAACTGTTGTTACAGAAGGAGCCTGGAGGTTATTGAAGAAATGTTCCATGTCAGAGCATTCATTTGTCATCTCTGATGTATACAGATTTTAATAAAATGAGGTAAATGTTTCTTTAATTTCTTCTGGGTCAATAGTTAGTTCACCATCTTCTTTTCGAATTTGTGGGATTTGTTGAGAGGCTGAGCGGCACTTAAGTTGATGTGCTAATAAACGTCCAGCCTTGTCACCATGCTCGTAGACATACCCCCGTGATTTTAATAGGAGACGTTGTTTTTTCAGTTGATAGCAAATTATATTGTGTTTGGAGGTCCAGCTTCCTCTTGTAGAGCTCAGGGGAAGGAAAAACAGAGTATTGGGCATCCACCATAGATACTGCTTTAATAAGCTCCTCTTGCTTAATTCTTTTCATCCTGTTCATTTTAGCTGAGTACGATATAATCTCACCCCTGATTACAGCTTTTAGTGTTTCCCACAGGAGAGAAGGTCAAGGAGAAATGTCATCTTTTTTGTTGGAATTTATAAAGTCATCTATTTTTTGGGATATCATTTCACAAAAGCTCCCATCGGCCAAGAGGTTTCTGTCTAGTTTCCAGGAGGGGTGTTGTAATTGGTAGAAAGGGAATGCAAGATCTAGTAATACAGGGGCATGGTCCGATTCCGCTATAGATTAATATTCAACTTTTTTGACAGAGGGGAGAAGGTTCTGGTCAATGAAAAAACAGTCTTTTCTGCTATATGAGTGATGTACATTAGAAAAAAAAGAGAAGGACTTACTTTGTGGAAATAGAAAACGCCAGGGGTCAACACCTCCTATCTTGTCCATAAAAACTAATAATAGCTTGGCTTTTTTAGAAAGGTTTGTAGATTTAGAGCTGGAGCGGTCAAGTGCTGGATTCATCACATGTTTAAGTCTCCGCCAAAAATCAATTGTTGTGAATTCAAATCTGGGATTAATGACATAATTTTGCCCAGGAACTTCTCATCATCCCAATTCGGGGCATAGATATTTACTAGAACCACAGGCTTGTGGTAAAGGAGCCCTGAAACCATCACAAATCGTCCTTGCGGATCTGAGATAACAGTAGTTGCATTAAACTGAATTTTTTTATGGATCAATATGGCTGTTCCACAAGTTTTGGAATGGAATACATTACCCACCCATCCTCTCTTCAGTCTGACTTGATCTTTTACCAATAGGTGGGTTTCCTGGAGAAATGCAATATCACATTTTAAGTACTTTAGATGATTTTAACAGGCCCATTTAAACCCTTTACATTCCAAATAATGAATCGTATAGCAGCCATCTTTGCATCAATACCATTCACCATGTTTAAATAAAGAAAATAAGATGAGAGGGGAGAAGAAAGTAATAAAAAGGTAAAGCAATGATCGTGTTAAAGTGCACAGTTAGGTTCGTTTCATCTCTTAAATGAGTAAAGGCGAGTATATGTTGCAAAAATACGGTGGTGTCCCTTTCCCTAACCCTTTCCAAAAACAAAAACAAAACTAGAACTAAGCCTATACTTGTCGCTCTCTCTGAGGCAAGCTGCAGGCTAAACACTATTTCAAAAATAGTTCTGTTGCTGACTTGGTTGTTATACTGCTTATCCTATCTGCGGACGACACCTGTGGACCGTTGGCCCAGACCACTCCTTTTAAATGTAAGATATAACGTTAGACATCAATCGAAAAGTGGTTATTTTTCGTTATGTATCACCATTTTATTGTTAGACAGATGTATAACAGATGTCATAAGCGATTGTGAATGGTTTGTGCTGATATGCTTATACGTGAATGCTAATACGGGAACGAACGATGTTCGCCAGCTAGCCACTGTTAGGTAGAGGCAACCAGAGCCCTATTAGAAATTCTCTGAGGCAACTACAGGTTGTTGTTTAATGTTTATGCATGACGGGTTAATCGTTTTTTCTGTATATTCAAAAGGCTGGTGTTTCTGTGCTGGTCTGTGTGCCTATTAGGGGTGGGAATTGCCAGAGACACCACGATACGATATTATCACGATATTTAAGTCACGATATGATATTATCGCGATATTGCAATATTCTGAGTATTGATTTTTTGCAAGCGCTGGTTTTGTTTGTCCCTCACCTACCAGTGCTGCTGGGTGGTAGCGGGAGAGGTGAGCTCTCATGTTAGTTGTGTTCCCGGAGTATTTCACTTTAGCACGACAGTCCCTGCAGATCGCATTTGTCATGTCAATGTCTTTCTTTCCCTCTTTGTTAAAAAATCCAAAATAAGTCCAGACATTTGACTTAAAATTTGATGGCGCATTTCTCAATTCTCCTTCCTCCATGTTGCTGTGCTGTATTCACCTTTGACCTACGTCACGTGCCAGCCAGATCCCGCGAAAGCCGCACCTTCGCTGTGTTGAGCTCACCAGACAGTAAACGGTTAAAGCAGCAAATGATTTTATTTTGGTGCATAATACAGAGTTTATTTTTTATGTGCATGTGACCAAAATATCGATATTTCGTGTCTCTGAATCGATACAATATCGCCACGCGAAATATCGCGATATGTCACTGTATCGATATTTTCCCCCACCCCTAGTGCCTATAGCGTAATGCGTTGTGTTATGTACAGTCAACAACACGACGTGTCGCACACTAGCGAATATCGGCACATCAGGCAGTCGGTAGTGGTGGTAGTGTCCATGCACGATGGATTATCATTACTGTGTTAAATCCTCATGTAATTAATTTGTGTTTCTGTGCTAGTCTGATATTGACAAGTGTTGCTCTGTTCAGGGTCAGACGAGGACACCAGGTCCCTTATTGTGTGGCGTAGTACTAACGCATGTAGGTTTACGGGGAGGCGAAACGCTGAAGTTAGTGCATACGAGTAAGTACATATTTGCAACGAAATTTGACGTTTTTGCCTCACACACAACATGCATTAATACTGTTTCAACCCAACGAAGCCGTTCTGTATTGCTGGGGCTACAGTAATTTCCTCTTTTGACTAATGATTTGAATTGTATACATACGTATATGCATTTGAACCGTGTAGGCATTTTGGAGATTTTAATTTGTGGTGCTCTCATTGCACAGGTTTAAACACAACGATGTTAGTCATGTACCTATTATATTACATGTATTTTTTATATCACATTATGTACTGTATTACACATTGTATTATGCCTGTCATACCAAATCTTTATATGTTATAGTCAGTATGAATCTTAACTTCAGTGAATCTTTAATCTAGTGTTGACTTAGAGTTCTTAATGCATTTGCAGCTAAGTGTATTTACTACTGTTATACTTTCATGTGAAAGCTTTCTTCTATTGCTTCACTGATTTCTAAACATCAATGTGATTTTATACTGCTCTTTTCATCAGAACCTACATTGCCTTGAGGGGCATGGAGGGGAAGGTGACCCCAGCCTTCATTAAAAAAAAGGGAAAACTTGAAACAAAAATATAAGGTTGGTTAACTGCCATTTAATGAGCAGTTATTTTTTCCACTTGTCCCTTTCGTATGTTTCTATGTTTCTGTCTTTGCTGTCATCCCTCCACAGGATCTAAAGTGCCCCAAAACTGGGGTCAGCACAGAGGGGGGTGAGACCACTGCCGCATCTTGGAAGTGGTACAGTTTAATGGATGAGGCAATTGGGGGCAGGCCATCTATAACACCACGTGTCCTCATTGCCTCATCCTCCCAGGATGTGGCGGTGGTCGCAACCCCCTCTGAGGTGACCCCAGAGACCCCAGAGGAAGCAGTCACTCCATCCGCCCCAAAAAGGCGACGGGTGGATGTGTGTGAGCTGCTATCCTCCCTTAAAGAGCAGGGGGAGACGGCTCAGGAGGACCTCCGTCAGTGGCAGGTGGAGGCTGAGCAGAGAGGAGAGGAGAGTGATGGAGACAGCGGAGAGAGAGGAGAGGAGGCTCAGGGAGGCAGCGGAGAGGGAGGAGAGGTTGTTTGACCGTCTCCTAAGAGAGATGAGGGAGAGGGAGGAGAGGAGAGACAGGGAGACTGCTGCTAGGGAGGAACGGCTACTTGCCATTTTAGAAAAAATAATAAACAAATAAACATTTCATATTGTTGTTTTGATTCTTCAATAGCACTTCAAGTAAATGTTCAGAGACAAATTAAGTATATTTATTCAAATATAGTCATGGTCAGGAGCATGACATAACATTGAAAGCAACCTCCTCTGATTTGCTCCACAGATGGCGCCTGGAGGTGCTTGCGGTGGTTCTGGTGCCGGTTCTCCGGGATGGTCCTCTGCTCTGCCCTCTTCCGGTTCCAGCACATCACCGTTGCTGAGGCAGATGTTGTGGAGGATGGTGCAGCAGGCGATGACCTCCGGCACGAACCGCACATCAACCTCAAGGGCCTTCAGGAAAATTGCCCTCCACCTGGTTTTCAGGATCCCAAAAGCCCTCTCCACAACACACCTCGCCTTTGACAGGTGGCTGTTGTAGCGTGCCTGGAGGTGGTTGTGGAGAGGCTGCCTGTATGGGGTCATCAGGCTTATGGGTTGGCTGAGACAAGGATAGCCCCCATCTCCCAAGATGCAGTAACCAGGTGGAGGGTAGGCATGCTGGTGGTAGAGAGGGCTGTTTTTAAGTACCCTGGCGTCATGAACAGACCCAGGGTAACCGACAAAAACATCTATAAATTTGGCAGTGTGGTCCACCAATGCCTGGAGCTGGACTGAATAAAACAGTTTCCTGTTGAGGTAGCAGGTGGCATCTTCAGATGGTGGCTTTACCCGGATGTGGCAGCCGTCAATGCTGCCAACCACCCGGGTAAAGGCTGCCGAACCTGCCAGCCGGGCAAAGCCTGCACCCAGGTGAGGGAGGTCCTCCTCTGCTGGCAATTTCACCACTGTTGGAAGGAGGCACAGGATGTTCTTGCTGGTCTTGTGGACCACCCTGTGAACTGTGGACCGGGGCATGTAAAATGCCCTGGCCATCACACGATATGAGGTCCTACAAGCCAGCCAGAACAGAAATACCAGTGCCTCAATGACTGGCCCCCAGCCATGGTCTGACTGGGTGCCCAGTGCTTCCAGCAGGGCCTGGAATGCTGCTCTGGACAAACGGAAGTCTATCCTCAAGTCAGCCTGCCCATCAAAGTACAGTGCCAGGACTGGCACTGTAACATTCATTTGACAGTACTGACTGGGGGTGGGAGGTTGCTGTGGGGAAAAAAAGTTTTTATTTAATTCAAGTTCAAGTTCAAGTATCTTTATTGTCAAATGTGCTACATGGCAGGCATTGGGAGCGGTGGGGCCAGTAAGCTGAACAAGCTTGTGAGGAGGGCGAGCTCTGTGGTGGGGATGAAGCTGGACTGTGTGGAGGCGGTGACAGAGAGGAGGATGAGGGGAAAGCTGCAGGCGATCCTGGACATCCCCTCTCACCCTCTCTATGCCGAGCTGAGGCAACTCAGGAGCACGTTCAGCCATAGGCTAACTCAGCCACGTGCTTCAAAGCGCTTGGGGGGCTCTTTCATCCCATCAGCTATCAGGCTCTATGATACCTCAACCACCCGCTCCTAACGTCTCAGAAGCGCCAGCACCACCAGATAATGGATTTGTATACCACACCACACACCCCAGACTGTTTTCTAGCCATTTTCATCTTAGGTCTGTTCATGTCATTGATAACCACTGTCCATCTGTCATCTTTCATTGTGTGCACCAGGCTTCTACGGATGGTCTATCAGTCTGCGGTGGCCAGTGTCACCTTCTTCACTGCCATGTGCTGGGGAGGAAGCATTGGGAGCGGTGGTGCCAGTAAGCTGTACAAGCCGGGGAGGAAGGCGAGCTCTGCAGTCGGGATGAAGCTGGACTGTGTGGAGGCGGCGACAGTGAGGAGGACGAGGGGAAAGCTGCTGGCGACCCGGAACTACCCTCTCACCCTCTCTATTCCAAACTGAAGCAACTCAGGAACACGTTCAGCCACATGCTCACTCAGCCAAGTGCCTCAAAGCCTCAAAGTGCTTGGGCGCTCCTTCATCCCACCAACCATCAGGCTCAGGAAGCTCCAACACCACCAGACAAATGGACTGAACACCACACTTCACATTCACATACACCACACCACACACCTTGGACTGTCTCCTAGCCGTTGTTATTCTAGGTCTATTCATATGTTGTACCTGGAATACCTGTAAAAATTTGCACATCTTGCACCTTCCGCATATTTGCACATCTATTTTGCACTTTGAACAGCTATCAAGGACGCTTACCACGTATGCATACAGGTTCTCACTCCTCACCAACCTGACTTAAGAGCTTGTATTTCATTTAATTTATTGTTTATTGTTTATTGACTTTAGCCAGTCTCTTACTGCACTAATCTATCCCCTGTACTGCTGGTCACTGTGAATTTCTCCTAAGGGGGATTAATAAAGGAATATCTTATCTTATCTTATAAATGAGATGTAATGTATAATATTTATAATGACAACTATTCTGTTACCTCCTGAATATTGGTGTGAGGGCCAATTGGTACATTTTAAATTATGTGTACTATGCTTATAGTAATTATGCATATAACTGGATACTTCTGCATCACTATAGAAACTATATGTAGCAACATTTATGGAAAGATTTATGTTGATCCTTGTTGAATTGATGATCAAGCTAAAGCACAGACATGTAAGACGTCTAGCTAGTTTGACGCAAGGCTAATGCTGCATAAAGTTTTAGTCCATGGGCCACAGGGGCTACAACAAAATCTACATTCATAAAAAGTAAAGAAACATACCAGTATATTTGCAGCCAGTAGTAGGGCTCTATGTTGGCGCTGGCGTTGAAGGCGACGGACTTTTGAAATAAAAATGACATCCATGGTGTCTTCTCTTTAGTGAATGCTAAAGTGGCCACTCGTTTGTTTTTTTTTGTTTTTATGTGAAAATCACGGCAAAACGCTTGTATCGTCATTTCCGGTAAGTGCAAAACGGGAGTGCTTCATTTGAGACGGTACTTCTTAGACGGAACTCACGCACTACATCAGTAAGTACATAGTGCACACAGTGCACGTACGGAAGTGTACTTGTCGAAGTACGTGGATTGAGACACACTTCTCGGTGTATTTAAGTCCTGTCTTCTGTTCAGTCTTTGTCCGAGTCTTGTCGTCATTCACGTGAGTTGTCGTCTGTCTGTTCCTGTATCTGTGCTTTGTTTGCCAGTAAAATAGTCAAAAGAACTTTCGCCAGCCTCGCCTCTCTGCATTTGGGTACAACCCCTCCGCAACTCCCTAACAGAAGACTCGGACCAGGAATGGACCCAGCAGAGAGGAACCCATACTGGGGCACCCGTTTGGCCAGATCGTACTGTTACGACCCCAGGGAATGAAGGACCCACTGGCAGACCACAGAGTAGAGCTCAAAACGATCTTTTAATGAGCGTCACAAAAAGGGCAAAAACAGTCTCGTAGTCAGATCACAGGCAAAGGTCAAAAACACAGGCAGGCAGAATACTTAACGCTGGAAAGGCACTGGCAAAAACACTGGCACGATCTGGCAGAGGATGCTGGGCAAACAGGGCTTAAATACATGATTAGCTGGTTAGCGAAACAGGAAACAGGTGTTTGAGTGAAATGGTGGGAAGGTGACCAAAGGAGGGGGTGGAGTTACAGGCACATGGCTAAATCAAAACAAAAACAAACGTAACGATATCGCCACATGGCCAAAACGAAAACAAAAGCAAGTGTTTAATATGGAAAAATAAACTCATGCAGCAGAGTTACTAACAATAAGTGTTAGTCCATGAGTGTGTGTATATGTGAGTCAATGGATGTGCATGTGTGTGTTGAGGGGGGGAGGGGGGGGGGGGGGGTGTGACTGGGAGTTAAGGAGTCTGATGGTAAGTTAGCAACTTAAACTTTATTTTTTGGATCAGGGCCTCCATTTCCTCTCTGTATGGGGACAGCGCATCTGATGAGCAGCAGCAGCCCATAAAGCGACGGAGGATGCTGAGACCAGGAGAACAACAGAGGCTGGCTACAGAGGTCAGTTGTGATGTAATTGTTAGTGTTTTCAGGCCTGGTGGTATGTAGCCTAGGATGGCATATTGCCACAACTGACTTCAGTCCAATGATGCAGCAGGCAGTCTGTAATTTATATTTGCATTCATATTTTTGCTCACTCAGTGGATTCCACGTTTATGACAGAGCAGTCACAAGCAGCATGATGATTTTTTGTCATCCACACACATAAGAAATAAATTCAGTGTATAAGGCATCCTCACATGTAACAAAATCTGTGGTTTATTTATTGAAAAGTCCCTGTATCAGGAGACGTAAAGATACTGTAAAGTGCAATTAGGAATAATGGTGTTAAAACCTTAGTAATCATATACTTGACATGGACATAGGCATGTGTTCAGTCAGATTCACTTTCGTCAAAATATCTTTCTTGCAAATTTAAGCTGATGATGAATCTTTTACAGGTATGTGATACCATCCTGGTGCATGCCAAGGAGCGGTTTTCCTTCACCCAGCACCTCATCAGCACAACACTGTTGCATGGAGAGTTGTTCCAACAACACAGTGTGAAGTTCCCTGATACAGCGCTTGAAACAACAGTGGAGGCGTACCACCTGTTGAACAAGGCCAAGCTCAAAACAGAACTGTCCCTCATCTATGACAACAGTGAGTTCAAGGCCTGCAGTGGTGCAGTGCCTCTGTACCAGTTCTTCATGGAGATCAACCTTCAGAGCACTTTCACAGAGACTGTCAGCCTCCTGAAGATCCTCATCACCACACCCATGACAACAGCTGAATCCGAGAGGTGCTTCTCTACTCTGAAGAGGATCAAGACCTTCCTGACTTCCCTACCATGACACAGGATCACCTGAATGCTCTGGCTATGCTCTCCGTGGAGAAGAAACTTGTTAGGGACATTCCTGACTTTAATAATAGGGTCATTGAGAGGTTTCCCACTCAGGAGAGAAGGGCAAAATTCCTGTATAAATAAGATGAGACACACACATTCGCACACACACACCGCAGCCCTGACGACGTTTCTTTATATAGTTGACCTTAGCATAAGACATCAGTCAGTAATGTATGGCACTCTATAAATTCCTAATAAGTTGTTTTAACAGTGTTTGTTAATATTAATAATTACTGTATGTTTCTAGAATGTGCACCAAGTAAACACTAACCAGACTCAGTCTGTAATCTACTGATGCTAACTGTACCTTCTGAGCACATTACGGCTACAACTAATGCCAGTGCCTGCTTTCCTTAGAATTTCTCTGCACCCCAGCCTCATCTGTGCTGTGTGAGCGGGTTTTCTACAGCTGGAGAAATTTTATCCAAAAGGGCAACCGACTCGTTTTTTTTTAATAAAAATTTGTTTAAAAAAATCCCAGTCCACAAGCATCCTCATTCACAAAACGTTCACTTAGATTTTCACGTTATATGTTCACATTATTTATTGACAATCTAAAAATATTAAATATATTTTACATTTAAATTAAGATATGAAATAATACAATATAAAATAAAAGGACTTAAATTTTATTATTGTATATACTAGGTCATCAAATCAGTGTCAGTTGAGGCTGTCAAATAGGTTGCCTGTAGGGATTTTCAAGGTCCAGCAGGTGTCAGTATTCACTCAGTGTATCAACACAGCATTATTACAGTTAACAATGTATTGAAACGCTCCATGACGCCTCATCTACCCATCACAAGTAAATAGTCAATTTTTGTGAATTGATCTGTTTATAGAGAAATACTTGCATTTTAGTAGCCTATTTTTTGTGAATCTGTTTTTATTTTATTTTTATCTTATATTATTTTTTTCAGCTAGTGATGATGTGATGTGATGCTTTTGGATGTGTATGGAAGTTGTATGGCACAAATGTTGAAATCTTTTCAATAAAACATTGTTATTGATCACTGTCTCCTGTCAAATAACTTTTGTGAGTTGGAATACCTCAAATAGTTTAAGGTAATTTGTGTAGTAAATTTGTAAAGTAATTTGAGTAGTAAAGTAATTTGAGTAGTAAAGTTGAAGTTCTGAGTAGTAACAAAGTCCTTCTAAGGTAAGTCCCGTCACTCGGCCGCCATCTTGAAACGCCTTTCGGGCAGCTATTTGGGATTAACAAGACCAGGGCCCTATCTAAATGAATGGGGAGAAACCCGTATCTCCACTTTCCGATGTGTAAGGGACATACAAAATACATATTTGAAATCACGATGAAAATCACACTAAAATCGCTGAAAGGG
This sequence comes from Urophycis tenuis, assembly GCA_036785325.1. Lineage (NCBI taxonomy): Eukaryota > Metazoa > Chordata > Actinopteri > Gadiformes > Phycidae > Urophycis > Urophycis tenuis. Next base: position 2,054,542 of record JAXIVH010000007.1, on the reverse strand, counting down.
TTTGGTGGTTTTATATCAAATTAAGGTTTTAAAAGACCTTTTTCTTACAGGTTATCTTGGACCGCGCATGCGCAGTGCTTCACGACACAGTTTTCATTTACGGCATTGTGACACGGAACCGGCGCTGACAGCCAAGACTCATCGCTCATGGTCAATCATCCCAAATCAAAGTTTTGGATAAAGGCAAGGAAATCAACACATAACTTTGACATTGCCTGCATCTGATTTGGTATTGACTGTAAGCTTTGTTATGTCTGTTGTTTGAATAAATAAAGATGATGCATCACACAAGTTTCTGTTTTAATAATTTCCCTTGAGAAATAACAGTGAAAGTTAGCTTTGGCTGCCGGGCTAACAACGATAATAGGTTATGTAGCATTAAGTAAACTATAAACACAACGATCATAAAAAAAATAAAAAAAAGGATAGATAACATAATATAAAATGCTGGGCATACATCTGCATGTGTTGTATTGTAATATCAAATCACGTGCCCGTCATGAATAGAATGTTATAAATGTTTTTGCGCCCAAAAATTGGCGCCATTCTAACCGTTTTAGTATTACTACTGTACAAACACTGTAAAAGCGATATCAGTCAAATAAAGACATTCAAGATAAAGAAAGATGCCACGTTTGTGTGCCTTCTATGGCTGTGACAACAGAGTGGGGGGTGGGCGTTCATTTTTCGCCCTACCAAAGAACGACAAAAGGTAAGTCATTGGCTGTATTGTTAAACTGGGGGTTGTGCCAGAGAAACGTATAGAAGGACTTTGAAGGACTTTGGTTGTGCCTAAAATGTTAGCTAGCTTGCGAACGACATAGGACACCATCACTGTCAAAATTGGTTAACCACTTACCAAGATCATTTTTAAAAGCTTTATATTGGTGCTGCAGCTAGATCAAATATTGGTCAAAAGCATTTTAACACCATAGAAGTATGAGATATGTATGCAGTGGTGTGGAATATGTTTTTTGTATTACATTACAACCGCTTCAGCCTTAATGACTAATGGCACAAGTACAGAATTAAAACTGCCTGTATGATTATGAAATCTGTCACAGAATGAAAAGATAAGTCATATTCCAAGGAAGCATTTTTATTTATACTGTAATTAACACAGGAGAGAAAAATGGCTTTACAATGCCAGGAGGGCAGATCTGTCCTCCAGCATGTCCAAAGTCAAGGCAGATAAAGGGGGCTATGTGGTCTGCGAAGACCACTTCAGGCCAAAGGACCTAAGCTGCAAAGTATGTCTGTCTATTAAAAAGAAGCATCTGGCATGGCCAAAATGGCTTCAGTATGCATATTTGCATAGGACATAAGACTTTGTATGACATCACAATCAGAAGTCTCTATAATTAATTTTAAAAAAACACACACCATAACAAATAAAGTCATGTGAACCAACTACCAATTTGTGACTACATGTATAGATGGGTGCAAGCCCTTTGCCAAAACCCAATTTACCATGCATTGTACATCAAAAGGCTAGTAGGAAGAATAAACATTAGTTTAACAGTACAGTTTACTTTAAAGTTAAATATTCCTTTCCCAAGGGTCAAAGAAAGCGCCTGGCTCCAAATGCCGTCCCACTCCTTTTCCGGCAGCAAACCCCTGTGCGACAGAAAGAAAGAGGTAATGAAAATAAACTGCTGTCAATTCTGCAAATGCAATGGGTGCCATTGTACACAAGCACAGGTACCATAAACATCTTGGAAAGTATTTCCGATTGGACTACCGAGATGAAATTTTGACCAGACATTGATATTAACCCAATGTCGTGTTCAATACTTATATTCCCCGCTGTACGTTCCATATGTGTATACTTCTGTGTTCAATATTCAATTTTCCCCCTGGCTCATAATTGGAAAAAAAAGCTAAATAAAGATTTCATCAACCTACTATTAGTGTAATGAGTTGAATATCTACATAGCTTTTCTGTCACCACCACTCCTGTGTTCAATCCATATCACGACAGCAGTGAGGATAATCTGGAATTCTGGTCACCTAGGCAGAGTTTGAAATAACAAGCCATATTAGGAGACTGGCCAATGAATGTTTAAAAAGGGCATAGGGAAACAATGTTGAAGGGAAATAGAATGTCTGTACAGAGAACAATTTTGTGATCATGCACACAAAGACATTGTGCTAATCTTTTACTGCCGGAAAAACCTTTGTTACAAACAACAACATGAGTATGAATACTTTTGCTGACATCATGGAGACATCTCATAACCAAGTAATGCCATGTTCCGTAAATTAATTTCATATTTTTTTCTTCAAAAAGTATCCAAAGAGTATAATTACAATAGGCACTGGCCAATAACTGCCTGTCAATCATGCGTTTCAAAGTTTCACTCACACACATGCACACACACACATAGAGCCAACAGTGAAGTGAACAGATTAGTGAACAGCCACTAGTGAACAGCCACTGGCTGCTATGGTACCTGCAGGGCAGTTGGGTTAGGTTCTTTCTTTATGGATGTGGACATGGAGAGCACTACACAAATAGTATGACTACAGTATAACTTTACAACATGGGATCATGGGATAGCACATGGATGTTCCAGATACACCAAGATCTAATGTGGCTACTAGACAACTTCAGACATCAAACCATGTCAACTGTGAAGTACAGCAACATCATGATTAAGAGCTACTTTGCCATCTCAGGGATTAGACAACTTGCCAATTTCTTGTTAGCTAGTGGTACTCTTAGTAAGGTTTCAAATGTGTTGTAGCTTGATTGTTAACCCTATTCTAACTTTGGATAAAGAAATGCATACATGTAAATGTAATATGGTTCCAGATTCCAACATACCTCTAAGTGTTGGAGAGGAGATTTCTCAGGACGAAATGTCCATGAAATTAAACACGATGCTGGCAAAGAAAGACAAGGTGAGACTTATACTGTACTGTATAAGCCTAGAATCCTAGGAAATACTTTTTTTTAACAGAATATCAAAGAACTGACTATCAGATATTTTTCGCAGAGAATCAAAGAGCTGAAAAATCAGCTGAAGAGGGAAAGGGCCAAAATGCGCCAGTACCGCTACAGGGTCGCCAACATGCTGAGAAACCAGCAGTTAAAGTATGCAACAGTGCATACATAACACCACCCCCCCCCCCCCCCCCCCCCCCCCACCACCACCACCACCACCACACACACACACACACAAACAAACTCTCAGCCATTCGCAAACTCACAGCACTCTCAGTCGCACCATGTCACCTATGGTCACTGTACAAAAGCATACTACAACCAGTTCTGCTATAATGCGCACACTGTTTCTTTAACATATTAAAATTTGAGGAGGTGTTACACCTAGTATTTCTATGCATGTGACAATAAAATTGTTGAATCCTTGATCATTAATTTAAGCAATTTCATCTGCAGACTTAAACATCTACAGAAGGAGTTTCATGTGCTGCCAACTGACTGCCTTCCCCAAAACACTAAAGTGTTTGTGGATGGGCAGATCGCCCTCACCGGGGCAAAAAAACATGGCCAGCGCTACACAAAGCTACAGAAAAACATGGCGCTGCGGCTCTACCACCACAGTCCACGGTGCTACAGAGAATTGCAGCAAACTTTCCAGTTGCCTTCCGAAACCACCCTGTCACGGCATCTGATGGGCAGTCTGGGGAGTTTTGAGGTACGTCTTTATTACTATACTGGACTGGTTTCACCAAACCCATGCCAACATTGTGGGGAAAATACACATGGTATTTTAAACCAATCAATCTGTAAGCTCAATTTCCAGGTGTTTTCCTGTTCAGGTTTTTCTAGTTCAGGTGTTTGCAGTGCAAACCCCTGCTTGTTTGCTTTTGGTAACAGCATGATTGGCAGGGACCATACTACAATGTATTGAAATTCCATGATATTCCAGAAAACCCATGTTAACACAATTTCCTAATGTGTGTAAGTGTTTCCTAATGTGCAAAAAATGAAAACGTATATGGTGATACAATCCTGGAATGTAATTATTATAAAATTATGTTTGAAATGAAACACTTCATTCCATAGCCTGGATTTCTTCCTGGGGTATTGGCACACATCGAAGAAAAGACTAAAACAATGGCAGAGGCAGACAAAATCTGCTCCCTTGTCTTGGATGAGATGTCCATTAAGAATCAAGTGGAATACAATCGGCGGCTTGATTCGATTGAAGGCCTTACCCCAAAGGGTGAAACAGCCAAACAAGCCATGGTCTTCATGGTTCGAGCCATAAGTGGCAAGTGGAAGCAGGTAGTAAACAATAGACATGAAAATTTTGATGCCAGATTCACTTCTAAAAATATAGCCCACTGTAAGGAAGACAAAGAACACTGCAAATACTACATGCATTTATTTTGTAGGCCATTGGATACTTCCTGTCCAAATCAGCTATGGCCGGGGAAGACATAGCAAAAAGGCTTCGAGAGGCCATCATTATCGTGGAAGGCTCTGGACTAAGCGTACGTACTAACGTATACACAACTGTGTGCAATACTGGTATCTGGTAACCCTTCACTCAGCTTTGAATCCAATAACCACTCAATCACCAAAACTATTTTTCCACCAGTAGCATTACTCAACTCTGCCCATCAATTCACTTAAGACAAAGAAAGACTGGTTCATGTGTTAATCAACATCCAGCCCACTACTCTCCCTACTCCTCCTCCCCTCCCTACGACACTGGACATAGAACTTTATTTTCCCAGACACAATTTTTTGTCATACGATCGTTTCGTAAATGACCTATTTGTTTGTGTACAACAGTGACTTGGATGAAGATCAGATTACATTTCATGATCAAATAATGCAGAAATCCAGAGAACTGCAAAGGGTTCACAACTTAGCCTTATATAGCTGCAAAGCATTTTCAAAATAATACTGAAAATTGTCTCTTACTTTCAGGTGAAATGCGTTGTCTGCGACCAGGGGTCAACCAACATCAGGGCGATGAAAATTCTGGGGGCCTCATTGGATGATTCTCATTGCATAAATCTGGGCAGGAAGATCCCCCTCATCTTTGATGTCCCTCACCTCATGAAATCGATTCGGAACAACCTAAAAAAAACCTAAAGGAACCCAAACTTGGGCAGTGCTGGGAGTGCGAAAGTGTGCTCATAAAAAGAAATGACAGAGAGCACAGTTACAGCACTGCTACAAGGGAGGGTTCCTTCATTCAAGCCAAAAAGTATCATTCATCGGCCAGCCTCCACCAGCCCTCTGAGGCCTTCGAGGCCTGCATCACCAGGTGCGAGAGGGTCATCAAAAAAACGCTGCCCAGAGTCTGGGCAGCAAAGGGGCTGGCGCAGAAAATCCGTCAAGCCCTTCAACGCAGCGGGGCCTTTAATGAAATTCACGCCCTACACCCTGCCCACTCTAAGACCATTGAGGGCATAGCCCTAAAAAAGTTCACAATGTGCAGGGTTGGGGCCGAAATAAAGGCCCAAAACCAGGTGGCTGCTCAAATAAAAAAAAGAAAACAAAAGAATGCACGAAAGCTGAAATGTCTGAATGCAACGGCATAATCAATTAATCAACAACATAAATTAATCAACAACAACAACAATTGTCTGTCTTGTTTTCATTCACATTCCTCTATGACTGCACTACCGATTCGATTAATTTGATGTTTCGTTTGCCGTGAACTGTGAGAAGAATGGTGTTGCTTTAATAGCCAACACAAAAAACCAAGTCACTTCTGAAAATGCTAGAAATCCCTAACAAGATTTGGAACTGGACAAAGGTTATCAAAATGAACAGTACTGGGAGTTTTTGAAGTCAGTTTGCATACTAAACAAAAAACTTACATTAGCAAGGGTGCCATAGCAATGTCGTCCAGAGCTAATATTTATACTAACACAAATAAACGTGGTCCTAAATCTTGCTAACTCCTAGCATTGGAGAAAAAAGAGCCGAATGCTGTACACCGACAAAAACTGGCTGTCTTTATCTTCTGGCGGTGCCAGATTAGTTCAGAACACTGTTCCGCACAAACAATGCCATTACTTAATTGCACCCTCCTCAACACCTGAAGTTGCCCAGTCAACGATGGTAACTGGCATTTTTCCGTGCGGAACAGTGTTCCACACTCATCTGGCACCGCGTTGTCCGGTTCACAGCTAGCGGACGTTAGCTAGTTGACGAAAAGGACACAAAAATAGAAAGCACATTGTACAACGATCATGTACCAAAGTTAGTTAAAAATGCAGTACAGTTAAAAATGCTTACCGTTCTTCGTTGGTAGTCCGGGACAGATGTCAACGAGATGTTAACATATCTTTGATTTCGCGTGGTCGTACTTATTCAGCTGACAGATACACGCTGCTCCTTCCCATCCAGACTGCAAACAACTTGCAAGTGTCGCAAAACCGTGACTGTATCCTTGCGTAGGATCAGCAAGATGATTGGAGCAACGCCTGTACAGTTCAGGAGGTAATTGGCTTTTGACACCGGAAGAGGCGGGACATGTCCAAACACCCGCCATCTTGGCGTTACGATGTTTCCCCATGCATTTCTATGGGAGATTCTTTCAGTGCTGTGTCTCCTCCTCTATAAGTGTCTCTGGTAGTAATCACTTAAATGGTAGAAGTGAACATAAATCAACATCGAAGTTAACATAAAGCAAAATACACAAGTAGTGATAACTCTGATTCAACTCAAATGGTTTAAAGCAACTGGTTTTCTCAAATGATTTGAGTTTAACTTAACTTCACCTAATTAAGTTACCACTCAGATGATTCAAGGCGATCTGTTTCCTTAAATTATTTGAGTTTAATTAACTTCTCAGGTTTAACAGTGTATTGATACATTTTGTGAGGATTTGGTTACTGAGGCTTAGTTGTAATTTGTCTTATTCAATTTAATGCTATATTGATGAATAAGTATATGGATTTATTTGGGAAATGGGAAAGTACCAGTAATTGTAAAAAACTATCTCAATGTCTAGGTATTGGCTCTGCCTTGCCCCAGAAGAAGAAGGCAGTGATAAAGAGAGCATGGTCCCAGGCAGAAATCAAAGCAGTTATGAAACACCTGAAGAGACAAATCATGAATGGTCTCACCACTCCGTGGCGTGCATTAGGTGGTGCTAAAGCACCTGCCCTTTGCCCTCTCGACCAAGCAAGTGCCCTTTTGAAAGTTCGTTTTTTTTCATGGGCCATGCTTACATGATCATCTATAAGTGCTTGGTGATTAAAAGCGTGTGATAATAATGCCCCAATTCATATTCCCTCCACCCCCCACCCGCACACATGTCAACGTGAACGCGCAGAGCAAACACAAAGAGAGGCGTGTTGTAGCAGCAGACATAAATGAATCGATTTGAGTGTTGTTTGCCCCCTAAGCCTCAGTTGCCAAGCTATATCTTGCATTTATTTGTCTCTGTTGTCAAGTAGCGTCTCAATGCCACACAACTGGGCATAAATTAGCCGACTGCTCACCTGCCTCAACAAGCTACGCTACCCAAAATCAATAATAGATATGACGTGATGATGACCACCGGTAGAGTTTGTCATTGGTATCCTACAGCATGTGAATCTATCAGTATACTTACTTGAGATGAATATCTAGTGTATATTGGAAAACAGTGGCCAGCTCATCTTTCCTGCCTATGTGAAAATGATACAAATCTATTCAACATTGCCAGTGACAACTGCCTCTGTGGAGAGATCATTTTCAAAGCTGAAAATTATCAAAAACTATGAAGTCTGTGTGGAGAAGAACGACTCTCGGACCTTCTCCTGCTTGCCATAGAGAGACATCCAGGTAAATCATAGTGAGGTCATCAGACTCTTTAAAGACATGGCACCAAGGAGGATGCTGCTTTAAGGCCCTTCCACACCAAGGCGGATTTTCTGCGATTTTCTGAGCGAATTTCCGCACGGAATTTCACTGATTAACAAACACATGTGTTCTAATGAAGCTGTGCACACTAAAAGGCAAAATCCGCTGAGCAGAAAAAAATATCGGACCAGTTTGTTTTGAAGCGGAATTTCGCTTGCGGAAAAAAGTGCCTGACCAATCAAAATATGATTTAATTGTGTTCTACTATGACATAATAGAATGCGAAGCAAAGAGGGAAAAAGAAATGGGCGACCGACTTATTAACCTTGTCAGCAGCACCCGGTTTTGTTTGATAAAAGTCGGCAAGATTATATCAACACAAAGTTGAAGGACAACATATGGGCCGGAATAGCTTGTGAACTACAGAACAGTGGTACTGGTTCCCTAACAACGTGTAAACAAAGTGAATATTAGCCAATCCCCTGCTGAGGTAGTGTCAGAGGTCAGAAGTAGTAGCCGAGCTACCAAACTAGCTGTTTTGTTTGTTGACATCAGTAGATTAGTGTCTTCAACTTGATGCAATGCTCAAATGTCGTGGCTATTTGTCCGAATGAAAATCATGGGAACTATTTCAATCCTCTGCCGTGAACACTAGCAATCGGTTGAAGGGAAGCCTGAGTATAGGGGGAGGGCAAAACAACTAGCAGTATATATACGTTAATTTTGCATACTGTGTTCAGTGTCTGAGGTGCAGACGCAATGGAAGAATTTGCAGGACATTTATAGAAAGTGCAAGAAGGACGCTCAGGGAGTAAGTGGACAGGCAGCAGGGCGAAAGAAGAAATGGAAGCACTTTGATGCCATGTCCTTCATTGATCAAACTCAGGAACACAGGAGGTAGTTTAATCTAATATGTCATACGTGCTATGTCATCTATTTTCATTAATGACCACCAGGAGGCAGGCGGTTTATCAAAATGTATGTGATTGTTGGCATATAGTCTAGTGGCAATCCCCATACGCCCAATAGTAAACCCAGAAAAGTTGAGTACCTTACACTTTTATTACAGAAATGTCTTCTACAGGCATAGTAGATCAAACTAGAAATTTCCCTCAATAGTCCAAGAGCATTAGCTCAAAATTGAGTCAAACCCGGAACAAATTTGTAACAAGCTGAATTTTTCAGGATATGTTCAGAATACCTTTAGGAATAACATACTAAAAGTCCCCGTGAATCCCCCTTGTGCTTTCTGAGATATTCAAGATGGCGTCCAAAATTGCCGCTATTTGGAGATTTTTCCATATCTCAGGCTTAAAACATACTACAAATGCAATAAAAATGTTAAAATATATGTTTTCTCATACAAGGAATCTAAATTCACCATTGACACACTGCTAAAATTAAAGTTAACCAAGATTACAAGGTCATTAATGTGACAATGACACGAAATTCACATAGTGTACCCATTAAGCCCAGGCACCATTTAAGCCCATTTGTAACTTTGAAGTCATTTTTTAGAAAAAGAGGGGCCTGTCTAATGCTATTCATTATTTTGACTAATCACACAATGTCTTTATTATATTTTAGTTTTTATTTGGCACCAATCACATTTGTAAATATTGAATAAGGCTCGCTTACATCTGTTCAGTCTCAAAGAGGCTCAGATAAAGTAGCTTCAAACTTTGGTGTTTTCGAACCCCTCAGATAGAGCCTCTTTTCAATTATTTTCAGCCACTGAATTAGTATGTAGATTCATATTATTTAAATTGGGAGATTATTGTTTATTGTTTTTTGTGTATAAACAGGTAGTTCATTGTTGTTGTTCATTGCTCCTCAACCTCCATCCCTGTTTCATAATGGTGTCATGTGAAAGACAACCAAGAGTGTTCTAGGTACTCTTCTCAAGTCATTTGCCCCTGTACAACCTAACATCCCAGAGAACTGCCCGTTTCTTCTAGTTGGAGGCCATCTGTTGCAGTCTGTGGTGTGGCCACAGCCATCTACTTACGGAGATGTGTGCCATTGCTACATTGCCTACATCCTGAAAAACTAATGGGCTGGTACTGTACCTGTGTTTGATGGCTACAGCATGATCTCTACCAAGGCAGCAGTGCAACTACGCAGGGCAAAGAAGTCCACATCCAGTGAAATCTTATTTGATCAGAACATACCAACCACAACAACTCAGGCAGCATTTGCTAGAAATGCGTTTGATAGAGATGCTAATTGACTTGCTGAGTCAAGCAGGTGTTCAGGTGAAGTAGGCACAAGCTGATGCAGATGCATTGATAGTCTCTACTGCTCTGTAATTGGCAGAGTCAATCAAACCAGTTGTTGTTGTTGGAACTGACACTGACCTGCTGGTAATGCTGGTGGCTCAAGCAACCACAAACATGGACCTTTACATGTTATGCTGCAAGAACCCCACAACTGTGTACAGGGCTCATGACATTCAAGGAAGCATTGGTAACACCAGCAAATATCTGATGGTGTTACATGCTATAACTGGATGTGACACTGTATATGCTCTGTATTGCCAAGGGAAGCGTAAGGCATTCAATCTGGTGCATAAGAAGAAAGAGTATAATCTACTTGACACATTAATCAATGCTGTAGTACTCATCAGCAAGTACAACAAGCAGGTGAAAGCTTCCTCCTGAAGCTGTATTGAGCTTCCAGTTGTGAATCACTGGATCAATTCCGATACATTGCTTACAATAAGGCAATCAGCAGAACTTCACTTTCCTCATCCTTCCAGTTGGCAACTTTGCCTCCAACAAGTGCTGCAGCCAAGCAACATTCATTCAGAACATGTCTCATTGTTCAGGAATGGATGGGAAGGCCATTGCAGCCAACAGATTGGGGATGGAAAATGGAGGATATCTTGACTCCAGTTGAAACTGACCGCCCCATTGCTCCAGACACTCTGCTCAACATGATCTCTTGTGGCTGCAGGAAGATGGGGGTACACTGCTCTGCCTTGTGTACAAAGTGCAGTGGTCAAACATGCAACAATAAAGCAGCAATGCCATCTTTACTAGATGATGAGGGAGAAACTAAAAAATCAACACCAATTTCTGATGAGGATGATGACTGAAGTGATTTATTATTATGAAATGTCTCAATTCAAGAAACTAATGATGAAATTGACTTACTTACCCTAAAAAACATATTTTGACCTTTTAATTGCATTTGTATCAGGTTTTAAGCCTGAGATACGGAAAAATCTCCAAATGGCGGCCATTTTGGACACCATCTTGAATATCTCAGAGAGCACAAGGGGGATTCACGGGGACTTTTCGTATGTCATTCCTAAAGGTAGTCTGAACATATCCTGAAAAATTCAGCTTGTTACAAATTTGTTCCGGGTGTAACCCTATTACTACTGGACTACAAAGGAAATTTTTAAAGTGCACGGGTGATACTACCGGAGTGTGAACCTCTATCAGAGACACAGTCATTTGAGTAATGGTGCTGATCCCAAAAACAGCAGTCAACAAACTGAACGTCATGAAACAGTGAAATGTAAGGAACCCAACATGTCCTGAACATTTGCCTCCAAACCCTATCTAATAGCAATAACATGTAATGACACAGAATGCCAGAATGTCGCAATGCATTCTGGTAAACACTCCCCCAACACGTTACAAAACACGCTACTATCCACGATTTCCTCAGGCAAGTACAACAACTTGAACTGATAATACAAGAAAACACAAAAGCATTAACCTAATTTACACAAAATAGAAACAACATTTAATTTGATTTGTGTCCGATGACGAGAGAGAGACGGAGAGAGAGAGAGCACTTTGGTAGAGAGACATAGAGTAACAATAACAGAGAGCGAGCGCCGGTCTCGATAAAGCCGTTAATCAGAGAAATGAAACGTTATTTCCCGATTGTTTCACAGCGGTTACATTCAGCAGGTAGACACGACCATGAACTGCACCTATCTGAATCACATTATCCAATGAAAAGTATTAGAGCTCTGTGCGTGAGCATAGTCAAGAAACCGCGTCTACCACTGGTTCTCCCAGCAGCAGCTGCAGCGGTGTGGCCATGTGCCGGGCAGCCCTGTGTGTGTGTGTGTGTGCAGTGTTTTCCATACATAGACCAATGTGTGGCGCGGCGCCACAGGTTGGACATCGAGCGCCACGAATTGATTCCGTTTTTTTTTTTCCAACGCGATTTGGAAATATAAATATCGTTCCGTTCATTCATCTCCGCGTAGCACTCTTTCTCCCTGTCATTCTCGTTCACACACACAAACGCACATAGAGAGCAAGAGAGAGAGAGAGACGTGCACTTGCCAGTGGGGTTACGCTTATAAAAGACCCGCACTCGCCCGACGTTTTCCGTTTTCAACCAACCCAACTGCAACTCGGACCACAAGTACTAATATTAAAATAATGTACCCGACCTGCTTCCCGAACCACTTATTCTAATAGGTATCTTGATTAGCTTAATCATAGCCTCATTGGCTTACGTAAAACTGAGGTCCCTGAGTCAAATGCATTAAAAATGTGTATTGCACATTTAAACCTTTGTTCACCAGGTCAACGAATAACCTAGGCTTAACAGGCTACATATTCAAAATTAAACAGTGACCTAAATCAGACAGACAGTAAGCCCACTTGGTCTAAAAAAAAGAAAGAAACGTAAACGTTGTCTCTAAGTTGGCACCTGGAAAGATTGTGCTGCATCTTTGCAAAAGTAATTCAGCCAATGATGGCTTTGTCTTTTATATGAATAGGCTACTCTATACATCACAAAAGTGTATTCGGCATCTATATTTTAACCGACCCGACCTGAATATCATTAAAGTATTTTTTGGTGATTCGCAACCGTTTAATGATCTTGCGCATCCAGCGCATCACTGATACATGCACAGTGCACACACTCATTGATAGGACATGCAAGCTTTGCACAAAATAGGCTAATGCTGTTCCATTTATTTTAGTTAGTTGCCTTGTTGTACCTTTAGTAGTTATTTATATCTAATTATAGTATTTTATTTGTATTATTATATTTATATCGTTACATTAGACTATTTATTTTGTTTTACCAAAAACGTTAAATACAAGAAGAACAGGTTGATATTGGTTGAGGTAGGTCTTGAGTTCAGTTTGAAATAAAAAACCTCCAGCTTTAGTTGTTTTTTTGCAATTCATTCCTTGAATATCACAGAATCTACAGTTCAGGTAAAAACTGAACTTTAAAAACTAAAGTGTGTCAATTTTGGTGAGTAATTCTCAACATGAAACTTAAAAGACAGGTCTTCCTCTAACATAAAGTCCAGGGGCCTCATTTATCAACCGTGCGTACGCACAGATTTGTGCTTACGCAGTGCGTACGAACATTCCCACGCAAAGTATGGGATTTATCAACTTGTACTTGTGCGTAGGAACGTGTGTAAATTTAAGCACAACTCTGACCATGCGTACGCACAAAACCTAGTGGTAGAATAGTGAAACTACTAAGAGAACCCGTCAAGAGTCGCAGTGTTCAGCAATCACAAACGTCACACAAATCCCCTGTATCCTCTAATTAATAACAATTCTCAATTAGTAAATTAGCAGACATTTTTGAATAATTGGTATGACAAGCTATAAAAGACAGCTGGGACAGGACAACCTAAAAAAGACAACTTGAAATAAGGACGATGGCGTATCTTGCACTTTTAGAAGATTTAGAGAACCATGCGCTCCGCAGGGAACGCGTGTTCAAAGAGCGTGTGGACTTGCTCAGTAAGAGCACAGAGTGGCTTCTCAGCAGGTACAGATTCCCAAAAAATATACTTGTAGATTTATGCCGGGATTTACAACCTATATTGGAGCGAGAGACCACACGAACCAAAGCCATCCCAGTGCACATCCAGCTCCTGTCCACAATGGGTTTTTTGGCCACCGGGACATTTCAACGTTAGATTGGAGACATATGCGGCATTTCACAGCCGACACTGAGTAGAATCATGCCAGAGGTGTTGGATGCAATCATTTCTCTAGCCCCACTTTACATTCAGTTCCCGTTAATTCCAAGCCGTCGCTGAATTCGCAAATATAATTGGAGCCATATAGATTGCACACACATCACAATAAAAGCACCATCACACAATGAATTCAGTTACGTTAACAGGAAAGGATTTCATTTAATTGATACACAAATAATCTAATGCCAATATGTCTCTACTAAACGTTGTTGCCCGGTGGCCTGGAAGGAACGCACGATTCGTTCATCCTGCAGGTGGGTGCGCAGCTCCAAGCAGGAGCTATTGAGGATGGCTGGCATTGACGTATTATTAAAGGGATTGCCGCTACCATATATGGTCAATTGGAGGCGTTTCTGAATGCAAATGACTCTAACCGTGCACGAGCATGGTAGTTGAGAACAGGTGGGATTTATCATCACGGATTACTTACTGGTGTGCGTACGACCCGTGTACGCACGTTTGATAAATGCAGATTTTTTTGTACTTACGCACATTCTAAATTTCATGCGTACGAACGAAATTAGAACTTTTCCTACGCACGGTTGATAAATGAGGCCCCAGGTATTTGTATGAGCAAACTACTCTACTGGCCTGCCCTGTAATGTATGGAGTTGGGGTGTGGAATGAAACCAGGCAGGGTTCTGGTAAAATGTTTTTAGCTGTCTTCTCCTCAAGAACTTACTCTAAAGAATTAAGATTGAGCTGAATAATTTCAAATGCTTCCTGTAGCTTTAAAGAAAAATGTGAGTGATAGCCATGTTACTCTGTCCTTTTTTCTCACTTTCATTCCAAACCAAAGTCAGTCTCCCTTCCCTGCAGAACTATGAATTTCAGAAAGTTGTGGTTCATCGTCTGTTGCTCTGAACAGGATGAGGGGGCGTCGCCCTCTGACCCCCTCCTGTTCAGATGGCGACGCCCCCTCCCCCTGGTCAGAGCCCCTGGTCTCCGTATGGCCCAGCACCACACATTGCTACCTAGTCTGTGGGAAACACTGGTGTGTGTGTACAGGTGCTGCGCGCGATCGATACAATGTTATTATTTAAAATGACAGTTACACCCACACACGCAAGCACGCGCGATGACGACAGAGACGTTGAGGAAAAGAGCCATTTTCTGCCTCAGCAATGGTCTCACATTTGGGCTTATTCTGACAAAACGGTAGCTCGTATCAGAAAAAAAGCAAGACCATCATCGCCGTAAGGACTTCCCGAACGATTTGGTGTTTCTACAATGTTTCTAGAGTAAATATTTCGGAGACACTCGCAAGTTTAAAACAGGGGTCCGTTCTGCTTTTCTCTGAAAATATTTGTATTGGAGTCAATGAGAAGACACCGACTGGCCGCACTTAGAGGCTGCTAATTCGAATTCTGTAAATCTCCGATTTTTTAAACACATTGGCCCTCATTTTTCAAACGAACGTAGAAATGAGCGCAAATCTGAACGCATGATTCATCTTACGAAAGGCCCCCCGTGAGATTTACGAAACGTGTCGTATCACACCAATCCCAGCGTACGAAGGAGCTTGGTGTTGATAAATACGGCGGCTGAGATCGATCGTAATTTACGTAACACGCCCCTATAAAAGAAGTCTCGCCCCTAACTTTTACGACATGGAGAAACATCCAACGGCAAAGAAGAGGCGGATTTTTTCAGAAACAGAAATGGAGACACTCGTGTCATTTGTTGATGCCCCCCCCCCCCCCCCCCCCCAAGGACACTCACCACTCACCCCCCTGGACATACTTCATATTATTTATAGTAATGTTATTTATTGTATTATTTATTCTCAACTGCCGTTGCACCCCCCACCCCCATATCCATACAATCCATGCACATTCATCTGTTGTACCCGTTCCGTTGTATTGCACTAGCCCACTATTGCACCATCTGTACACTTCTTTTATTATATTACTATTACTCGCACTACCTGTACATTGTTTACTTAAAAAAAATTAAAAAAAATTATACTGTTTACAGCAAGTTTCTGCTGGTGTTAGTAACCGTTTACTACCTTAACGATCACTACCTCCACCTGCACTGTTTACTGTCACTTTAATAACTACCATTAATTACCGTCACTTTAATAACTACTGCCACTTTTGATGTGTTTCAATTTTGCACTCTGCACCTTATTCTGCATTTCTGCATTTCAACCCGCACCTTTATCGCTCATTTGCACTTCTGGTTAGAACGCCAACTGCATTTCGTTTTCCCTGTACTTGTACTCTGCACAATGACAATAACGTTGAATCTAATCTAATCTAATTAAGGGCAAGCAAAAAAAACGCTTTATGGAAACAAATCACTGTTGCAGTCAACAGTGTGTCCCATGTTCAGCGGGCTACGGAAGAGGTAAATAATTAATTGAATACTTAATTAAATGTAAAATTGGTGTTAAATTGATCCATCTTAAAACATTTCACATTTGAACTATAGGCTATTGTTTGCATTGCGTTAAAGTTATTTTATTCCGAATAAGGTGAAGAAAAAGTTGTCCGACTCCATGTCTCGCCACTGTTCGCACTCGAAAAAGTTGCGTACACGAGCTCAGACCTGACGTGAGATTTCATCGCAGCCTGCGCTCACGTTCAAATTGATAAATGCCAAGCTCAACGTGGAAATGAGCGTACGTCCATTTTACGGCCGTTTTCTGTCGTACGCTCGTTTGATAAATGAGGGCCATTGTGAGAGACAGAACACGTATGTCTACAGAGTTGGAAAAAATCACGTGTGTAGATTGTAAACTGTGGCCAGGAGCAGCGTGGAAAGGGATTTATTTATTTATTTTCTGGGGCTCTCTCCCACTCTAGCTGCAGTCTAACCCTAATAAGGGCATGCAATACACACCCATTGTAATCTCATCATTTCTCCAAAAATGATCATGGTCATTGAACAGTGATTGATCAAAAAGTATATGACCTATCAAAACATGGAAATATACATCAAATACACAAGACTTTTGTCTACTGTTTAAAGTTGAAATGGAGTCACTAGGTGAAAGTATGCAGGAGCAGCAGACAGCAGTAGGCAGTAGTAAAAGTATTTATTTTTTGACCTCCTCCCATGAATTCTCTATGGGAAAATATTCAGTTTTTTGCAAATAACGTCGTGAAAAATTAATATTATTTTAATTTGTATTATAGCACACCGATCCCGATGAAGACGTACATTTTGATATATCATTTGTCCTACAACTCGTTACAAGAAACGTTGGATTGGAAACGTTTCGCCATTCATCCAAATGACTGGCAAAGCCATTTGGATGATTGACGAGACGTTTCCAATAAAACATTTTTATTGGATTTTTATTTATTGATCACGAGGAAGGGCTTTTTGCCCTACATTGCCTCTCCAATAGGGGTGAGGCTAGACCTCCCACTGAGTTTATATTACAAGTGACCAGATGGATCCTGTATAATAATGTATTTATGTTTACAGATGGGGTATATAAACAATGTCTGGGGGTTCCTATGGGCTCTTGCTTCTCCCCGAATTATGCATGTTCATACCTAGGTCTTTGGGAAGAAATGCATGTATTGAATCCGACTAATCCCTGGCATCAATGTATTACCTGGTATGGCCGCTATATTGATGACTGTTAATTATTTTTGATGGTACTGTAACCAAACTGCTTGCTTTTCATGAATATTTGAATTCATTAAATCCCAACATACAACTATCTATTGAATATTCCCAGGAATCTATTGATTTCCTAGACTTGACCATCACTAAGGATGTTTGCATACAATATTCAGAAAAATTACGTCACGAAATTCCCTCTTGAGAGCGGATTCTTTCCACCCTCCCCACCTGGATAATATCTCCTTTGGCCAATTTCAACGGCTACGCTGTATTTGTGACACAATATTGTTTTTGAGCAACAGTCTAACGATATGTCTGCACGCTTCTTGGGCAGAGCATATAAGCCTGAGGTGGTGTCCAGAGCGCGTAACAAGACCTGTGCCCTGAACCGGGCTGATTTACTTATTACGGATAGACGTAAACGGCGCACTACTTGTGATTCATAGCCTTACTTTATTACCCAATACAGCACAGCAGCTTGACACATGAAGCTAAGCGAAAGTTCAGACAGGAAGACTATCTCCCTAAGCACACCTCCTTGTCTCCTCCCACTTCTCCTGCTATCCTCTTGCTCCTCCTCCTCCTTCTATCAACCAATCCCAACCTGCCACCACCTCTCTCCTCCTCCAATCAGTAATCAACTGTCAAATTTAAAAGTGCTCTCCTTCTCCTAG
The DNA here is from genome assembly GCA_036785325.1 of Urophycis tenuis. Classification (NCBI taxonomy): domain Eukaryota; kingdom Metazoa; phylum Chordata; class Actinopteri; order Gadiformes; family Phycidae; genus Urophycis; species Urophycis tenuis. The sequence goes on along the minus strand of JAXIVH010000007.1, from coordinate 2,036,514 downwards.
CTGTCATCCCGCGTCATTCAGCAAATCTCGGCAATCGTACTCGCACGGCGTTGTTCATTCTTACCTCTGCTGCCTCCTGATCTTCCTCGCCCGCCCGATCATGTCGGGTGATGAATCCAATGATCCCCTCTCGTGTCTCGATCCGAGCGGCGAGCTTCTACCGGAGGTAGCTCCGTCTCCTTCTTCCCAACGCAGGAGCGCTCGCCTCGCCTCATCGCAGTCAGAAAATCAGTCTCTCCTGTCCAATCTCAGGGCCCAAGGGATCAATCCAGCTCCCGGACTCGGGTTGTCCCAGCTTCAGGAACTGGCAAGTATGATCGATTTCAGCGATTCCGCTACGGCTTCCCCAGTCTCTGCAGGGGAGACCGCACACTCCGCCGTGGCCCAGCGCGGCCGTAAGAGGACCAGGAAGTCCGATCCACCTCGCCAAAAGACGGGGACATCTTCACGCCGGCTTCCTGCTTCCTCCACCCGCGGTATTCGTACCGCCGCAGCTGCTTCTTCTCCCGCTGGCACGTCCGCTGCCGCTCCTGCTCCACCTCATCCTGCGCCCATTCACGCCGCTGCTCCCATGGCCAACGTCAGCTTCGCATCTCCGGCTCCTCAGGACGCGGTGCTTTCCACTCTGCAGTCTCTGGTCAGGTCAGTCCAGGGCATCGATTCTCGCCTGCAGCTATTAGAAAATCGTCAGGACCAAGCACTCCCTCAACCTCACCCTCTGCCAACCGCAAGCACCTCAGCAATGCCCCAGTCCCACTCACTGGCATCCGCAATCCCCGCACCCTCACTAGGTAGGCCGTATACTCCCTTTGCAGCCAACATCTCACCCCGGCTAAGGCAGAAAATCCTGCAAGGGAAAGACATAAACTTGGTTAGCCTCATTCTCCCGTCACCAGAGTGCGATAGGAAAATCTCCTCCTCAGACATCGGTAACTCCGTCATTCGTTCAGCCGATCCTCGGCTGCTCAGAGATCTCCCGATCGGCGAATTTCTCGTGGCGTTCGGGATCTTTAGGGACGTGGTGTGCTCCGTTTTTCCAGACAGGAGGGTCGAGCTGGACGCTTACCTGGCACTGATTGGCGATTTAAATCTTAGGTACGGGAGAAATTGTTTCTATCAATACCACAAAGCCTTTTCCAGCAAGGCAGCGCTGCATATCGCTCAGTCCAATATTCGCATAAACTGGTCCATCTTAGACTCAGAGATTCTCCTCATGATCATCGGGGGGTCCCAGGCAGTTACATGTCGCACATGCGGTAATATTGGACATTATGAATCGCTGTGTCCCCGGCGGCCCTTTCTCCCTCCGGCCCCGCCCCCCATCACTCCAGGTCTCCACTCTGTTCCTCCAGCAACCGGCACCGCAACAGACAGCCGCGGCAGAAAGCGCGTGCAAAGACGCGCACCCCAGATCTGTGTGTCCCCGCCGCCTGATCCCCGCTCGCCTGGCTCGCGCTCGCCAAGCGAGCCAGCGCGGCTCTCACACATCTTAAAGGAACATCCCTCTACACCAATAAATGTCCAGGCCCTGGCTGCAGAACTATCACGTCATCCAGACTCTGTTTTCACGAATCATCTTCTAACTGGTCTGTCTCAGGGTTTCCGTGTGGGGGTTGTTTCTTCCATTAACTCTACGTATGTCTCAAAAAATTCGCAATCAGCCATTGAAGATCCAGGAAGTGTTTCCCAGTTGCTAGGGAAAGAGCTCAGCAAGGGGTATTTAATCGGCCCATTCGACTCTCCCCCCTTTTCTCTGTTTCATACCAGTCCCATAGGCATCGCTACCAGGAAATATTCGGGGAAGAAACGGTTGATCTTCGATCTATCCACTCCACGTTCAGGCCCAATCTCGAGCATCAACAGTCTCATTCCCCCCGTGCCGTTCTCACTTCACTACGCTACAGTAGACAATGCAGTCAGGCTAATTAAATTAGCCGGTCAGGGAGCCAGGCTATCCAAAGCAGACATAACTGACGCTTTTAAAATTGTCCCCATCCATCCGTCTCAGTGGCATCTGTTCGGAATCAAGTGGGAATCAAAGTTCTACTTCGCCGTCAGACTCACATTCGGGTGCAGGAGCAGTCCATGCATCTTTAACATGGTTTCCGAGGCCCTCTGCTGGATCCTGCTAAATAACACTAGGCTTCCTTCGGTGCTTCATCTTCTGGATGATTTTTTACTCATCGATCACCCACTCGACCAATCTGGCTCTTCTCTGTCAAAACTAAAACTTTTGTTCAGTCAGCTCGGCGTGCCTCTCTCGGAGGAAAAAACTTCCGGCCCCGCAACAACCTTAGAATTTCTCGGCATCACTCTGGATACGGTCGATATGAAAGCCTCCCTTCCAGAGGAGAAACTGCTGAGAATTCGCAGCATTAGCCAGACGTTTATCTCAGAGAAAAACATAACCAAGCAGCAATTACTGTCCCTGTTAGGGCACCTCAACTTTGCCATGCGTGTTATCCCTCAGGGGCGCTCATTCATTTCCAGGCTGCTAGATCTGGCCTCGTCTGTACCAAATTTGCAGGACCAAGTAACACTCGACGATGGGTGTCGTTCCGATATGAAGTTCTGGTCACTTCTATTAGAAAAATGGAACGGCGTTTCATTTTTCTATGATGACATCGTGCACTCGTCCGACTCCATTCAGTTTTTTACGGATGCAGCTCCATCCGCAGGTTTTGGGGGGTTCTTTCAAGGCCAGTGGTTCGCCGGCCACTGGCCTCCCGAGCTCCTCAAGCACGAACTTTCCTCTGCTCTTCATGAGATCTTCCCCATCGCAGTAGCCTGCCACATCTGGGGTCATCTCTGGCTAAGGAAAAGAATCGCAGTACTCTGCGACAACAAAGCGGTGGTCGACATCATTAATAAAGGGCGCTCCTCCTGCGGGGCCATCATGCCCTTCATGCATCGCATCACGTGGCTGGCCGTTCAGCACAATTTTATCATCACTGCTCGTCACGTTCCCGGTCATTACAACATCGTCGCTGACTCTCTGTCCCGCTTTAAATTTCAGGTCTTTCGGAAGCACTGCCCGGAGGCCCGCAAACATGCTACGCCTATTCCTCCCCTGAATAATTTAGCCCTGTATTAGTTGCTCCCCTACAAAACTACCTAGAATCTGCTAGGGTTTACATGAGGAAGGGTCTTGCCGCTTCTACTTTCATATGATTTTGCGTGGGTTACAATTTCCACTTTCTGTTCATCTCTAAACATCCTGTCCTCATTAAAACTGTCCGTACCTTCATCACCTACTGTACAGATGTCCGTCATTTTAAGCCTTAGTTCACTCGGGGCCTTATTGCAGGGATTCAATTCAATGTAAGACGTGAGGATCCCTCGTTTCCCACTCCTTATTGGCTGCCCAATATCACTGAAGCCTAGCTATTCGGTAAGCGTGCATATCTCTGGTGGTGGTATCTCAATTCAGTGGTTGCTTCTCCAGCTCTGCCTTCTCACTGCATACACCTTGGTCAGTCTTTCACCCTTTTACTGCATAGCATTGCAGTCTCTCAACCCCGTCCACTGCATAGCATTGCAGTCTCTCAACCCTGTCCGCTGCATAGCATTGCAGTCTCTCACCCTGTCCGCTGCATAGCATTGCAGTCTCTCAACCCTGTTCGCTGCATAGCATTGCAGTCTCTCAACCCTGTCCGCTGCATAGCATTGCAGTCTCTCACCCTGTCCGCTGCATAGCATTGCAGTCTCTCAACCCTGTCCGCTGCATAGCATTGCAGTCTCTCACCCTGTCCGCTGCATAGCATTGCAGTCTCTCAACCCTGTCCGCTGCATAGCATTTCAGTCTCTCAACCCTGTCCGCTGCATAGCATTGCAGTCTCTCACCCTGTCCGCTGTATAGCATTACAGTCTCTCATCCTGTCCGCTGCATAGCATTGCAGTCTCTCACCCTGTCCGCTGCATAGCATTGCAGTCTCTCAACCCTGTCCGCTGCATAGCATTGCAGTCTCTCAACCCTGTCCGCTGCATAGCATTGCAGTCTCTCAACCCTGTCCGCTGCATAGCATTGCAGTCTCTCAACCCTGTCCGCTGCATAGCATTGCAGTCTCTCACCCTGTCAGCTGCATAGCATTGCAGTCTCTCAACCCTGTCCGCTATATAGCATTGCATCTCTCACCCCGTTCGCTGCATAGCATTTGCACACTCGTTCCCCATTCGCTGAATAAGCTTGCAGTCCCTCCACTCGCTCCACCGCATAGCATTGCGGCCTCTTTACCCTGTCCACTGCATAGCATTACAGTTTGTCATTTTCATCGTTAATCTCCCGTTCCTCATTCATTCTATTTATCACTCCATTTTCATCCAATTCTTTCTAGTTTTAATTCATGTAATGTATCTTAACCATGTTTGTTATGCTTTCTCATAGATTGTTTTGCTTGGTAAGGTATACCTTTTCTTTTTTTGGGGGGAATATCTTCGGATGCAAGCTTCTCATCCTAGATCTATCCATTACGCTGATCTACTCCCTGGTGTCTAAGCGCCAAAGTTATACACAATAAACATCATTCTTTGCATTTATTCGTCTCTCTTCATCCTTGTAGTCTCTCCTGATTGAAATGAAGCTAAGCGAAAGTTCAGACAGGAAGACTATCTCCCTAAGCACACCTCCTTGTCTCCTCCCACTTCTCCTGCTATCCTCTTGCTCCTCCTCCTCCTTCTATCAACCAATCCCAGTCTGCCATCACCTCTCTCCTCCTCCAATCAGTAATCAACTGTCAAATTTAAAAGTGCTCTCCTTCTCCTAGCTGTCATCCCGCGTCATTCAGCAAATCTCGGCCCACCTCCACCCCTCCACCGCCCATCCGGTCTTCAACCAGGAGTTCCTCATCAGGCCACATTCTTCCTACCACCACCAGTGTCTAGACCCGGGGGGAATATCTTCGGATGCAAGCTTCTCATCCTAGATCTATCCATTACGCTGATCTACTCCCTGGTGTCTAAGCGCCAAAGTTATACACAATAAACATCATTCTTTGCATTTATTCGTCTCTCTTCATCCTTGTAGTCTCTCCTGATTGAAATTAAGCAGATTGTTAAGGATTATTGGGCCATTATTGATAGTGACCCCTCCCTCAGACAAGTTTTCCCTGACGCACCTATGGTGTCTTTTAAGCGTGCTCCAACATTACGGAACTGGCTTGTGCACAGTTACCTTCCTCCGAACAAGAAGGAGACCTGGCTGAGGAGACCCGTTGGATGTTATAAATGTGGTCTTTGCCCCCATTGCGCCATTGTGATACAGACTAAAAGTTTAATTGATTTTAAAACTAATAGGAAACATAAGATTCATGACTTTATCAATTGTAACACTACTCATGTCATTTATCGTCTTACATGTACATGCCCAGGTATCTTCTATGTAGGCTGCACCAAGCGCCGTATGCGTGATCGCCTTGCTGAACATAAGTATGCGATTAGAACTAACAATAATTATTATCCAATAGCCAGACACTTTCAACTGGTTCACGACAGTAATGATTCTCTACTACGCATTGAGGGTTTAGCACAAATTAACGCCCTAATTAGGTGTGGTGATCGTCTATTAGAACTCAATCAGAGAGAGACTTTTTGGATACATTGTCTCGATGCTTTGAACAACCCTGGTCTTAATGAGGACATTGACTGTGTTTTCTTTGAATGGTTTGCTTATCTTACTTATTTACTGTTGTATCTACCTGTTTAGCCTACGTTTCTTTTCTTTTTCTTTTTGGCCTACTTTGTAGGCTTTTTTCCTTGTTTCTGGTCTGTGTCACAAGCTAGCCTGATTGAATAATTGATTCAATTGACTAATCAGGCATGTATTGGGTGCACTTGTGTCCTATCACCTGGGTCTATATAAGGGGTGAATGCTGGTTGTTTGATGATTGATGTCCTGATGAAGAAGTTTTTCTTCAAAACATGTTGGCATCCTATTTTTTAAGCCATGAGTAAATAAAAGGCTTTTTTAATATTCACCCTCCTCTCGAGTGCCTGGATCCTACTTCTTTCTGCATCTGATATTTTTCTCTTGATCCAAGAGAACCGATCACTACCTACTCTTGATTACCTCCCACTGAGCACCTGGTTGGCCTGATTTTTTTCAACGCCCGGCTAGCTATCGAAGTCCCCGGCTCGTGTCAACACTGTGCGGTGTTCACAGTGTAGAGTCTCTACAGACAGCTACCCCGCCAGGCTAGCTTGTCTGGACATGACCCCTATCTCCCTTCTAACGGTGCCGCCGTCAGAGACGGAGAGGAGACGGGGGTTGTTGCAGTGGTGGCACCGGAGGCTGGCGCCAGCTGGGGCTCTCAGCTCAACCTAGCCGCTGATCCCCCGCTGGAGGAAGACGTCCTGGAACTGGACTATGGGGATGACGAAGAGGGCGCCTCAGAACTCCTCATATCAGAGGATGAAGACGAGGACAACATCTTCATGACTCTGGCCTGGGCTGCACAGCCTGCAGCCTTCGTCGCCTCTCGGGATGGAGATAAGGGAAGCACACCAGTTTCTACACTCCCCAGCTCCGACATGCTCGACGTGTGCAAACGCGCTGCTGCCCGGCTAGACATCCCCTGGCACGCTGTCGTAGCTGAGACCACCAGATCCCGCTACGAGGGGAAGAAATTGCCCTTGGCCAAGAGCGCGATGAAGCAACATCACCCCGTCTTCCCAGAGCTGCTGGATGAGGTGGTGCGCTCATGGAGAGACCGCCCATACATCAGCAGGAGCCCGAATTCCGGGGCATCGTCCCTCGACTGTGAGGTGATGGAGAGCCTGGGTCTGCTCCGCATGCCTCCGATGGAGCCACTCGTTGCAGCACACCTTCACCCCCGGCTGTCAGAAGTGTCCTCCAGGAGCCCCAGCCTGCCGTCCAAGTCTGACCGCTTTCAGTCAGCCCTGACTGAAAAGGCGTACAAGGCGGTGGCGCTTTCAGCCAGAGCGCTCAATTTGAGGATTTAGGGCAAACTCACCAGCTACGTGGACCCAGCTACGTGGGAGGAGATACCGGTCATCACCGACCTGTGTCTCCGTGTCCAACACTGTGCAGTCTGATCCACAGGAAAAGCGCTGGGGACTATGGTTCTGCAGGAACGAGCGTGGTGGCTCAACCTCGCCAACCTGTCAGACAGAGAGAAGGATGACGTCCTGGACATGCCCATTGTCCCGGAGGGGATTTTTGGCTCCGCGTTGGATTTGATGCAACGGCGGTGTGAAGCCAAAAAGAAGGAGGGTGAAGCTCTACGGCTTTGCCTCCCTCAAAAGCCCCCAGCTCCCTCTCTTCCTGGGCAGCGCAAAAGCTTCGCGCAGGCTGCTTTCCAAGTTTCGCAGTTTAAAATACCTAAACAGCCAAAACCCCAGCTCGCCCCGGCCCCCCTGCCAAGTGGTCGGCCCGGCTGGCCCAAGAAATCCTTGGCCCCGGCTGCAGCTCCGCCGGCACTGTGCTGTCAGATCGTACCTAGAAAGAGACTTTTGTTTTGAAAAGAAAATAAACTTTTATTTTGAAACCGGAAGTAGTTCTCTCTGAAACCGGAAGTAGTTCTATCTGAAACCGGAAGTAGTTCTCTCTGAAACCAGAAGTAGTTCTATATGCCAGGAAAAGCAGGGTCTTTGAAGCACAGGTAGTGTGTGAGTGTTTGCAAGGCACATGTTGACTGCTGAAGGATGGGAGCTTAACTTACTGGCTATTTCCAGGGATGCTACTGGTAGGATCGTACTTCCTCCGCAAACTAAAAAGAGCTTGGGCCTCATCCACCATCGCTGCCGATTCCACATCGAGGATTTTTAACCTGTTCCTTTGGATTACGCTATGTTTGACTCTGCATCTCTGCCACTTCGTTACTCGGTAACGGAGATATTACATCTCCAGACCTTCTCAAAGACCCCCCCACCTCAGCTTGCACCCCACTACAACATTCTCAAACGACCAAGGTACGTCCACCGAGGCTCTGGTCGCAACTTTCAATACACTCTAAACACCAACACAAACATCCGCTCCTTCTGGTCCACTGGGCCCCGCCCCCCTCCCCCGTCCCCCCTGCTCAAAGAAACCCTTTATATTCCACTCACCTGTCTGAAATTCTGTCTGTTGAACACCAGATCCCTTAGCAATAAGGCTCTGTTAATCGCTGACTTCATTATTAACCGCAATCTAGACATTCTCTGCCTTACTGAGACCTGGCAACAACCAAACGACTTCTCCCATCTTAATGAGGCTGTCCCACCGGGCTTTTCTTTTATTAGTAAACCCCGTGCCACTGGGAGGGGGCTGGCCTCGCTCTCCTGCACCGGGATCACATCAAAGTCACTGCTGTCACAATCCTCCATCACTCCTCTTTTGAATGTCTAGCGGTAAAACTCACAGGCCCTAAACCCATTATCATTGTCACCATCTACAGACCACCAAAACCCTCTGCTGTTGTCCTCAATTAATTCTCATCACTACTAACATCTGTATGTGCAATGTCCCCCATTGTTATCCTCCTCGGTGATTTTAACATCCACATCGACAACCCATCCAATATCCTTGCTAACGACTTCACATCACTTCTGGACTTTCTTGGTATCACACAACATGTCAACCTCCCAACCCATAACAAAGGTCACATACTGGATTTAATCTACTGTATTGACATCACTCCCACTAACCTTGATGTCACTGATTTCCCAATTTCTGACCACAAAGCAGTACTTTTTGACATTCACACCCAACTACACAAAACCAATGAACAACGGACAATCTCCTTCAGAAACATCAAACATATTGTAAGCACTGATCTCTCCACCCTGATCAGCTCCTACCCCAGCATCCTCCCTGACTGACCTGGTGACAGGTGGCAGTTACAATAACTGCCTCTCCTCATCCCTCACCACCCTGGCTCCCTTGAAAACCCGCTCAGTCACATTCACTCACACTGCTCCATGGTTCACCCATGAGCTCAGCCAGCTCAAAGCCACTGGTCGTCGACTAGAGCGACTTTACAAAAAGATGGACTCACTGTACACTGGCAAATGTACTTGGACCACCTCCATCACTACAAGAACGCCCTCACCACTGCCAAATCTTCATACTACTCCAACATTATCAACACTGTTACAGGTACCAATAGCCCTATTCTCAACAGTCAGCCACTTACTTCAGCCTCCTAAAACCCTCCCTCCAGACATTTCCACCGACCAGTGCACTGCCTTCTTGGACTTTTTCAGCTCTAAAATCAAAACCATTCACCAACAACTGGCCTCATCTTTCACCCCCTTAAACAACCCACCCCGGATGATCACCACCGGCCAACCTCACATCAGCCCCCTTTCTGACTTCACCCCAGTATCAGAACACACCATCGTGGAACTCATCCATAAAGCCAAAACCACCACCTGCCAGCTCGATCCTCTTCCCACCTCCCTTCTCAAAGCATGTTTGCCGTCCATTTCCCCCATGATCACCAACATAATTAACTCCTCCCTCACTACTGGTACTGTACCCCCCACTCTCAAACTGGCTGCCATCACACCCATCCTGAAAAAACCTGGTGCTGACCCAGCTGACCTCAACCACTATCGGCCCATCTCCAAAACACTTGATATGGTGGTCGCCGCTCAACTACAGCCCCACCTCGAAACAAACAATCTCCACGAACCCTTCCAATCTGGCTTCCATCCCAAACACAGCACTGAAACAGCCCTAGTCAAAATCACCAACGACCTCCTCCATGCAGCTGACTCTGGACTAGAAGAAGAATTACTCATTTGATCCCGTGAAGGAAATTTGGTCTTCTGCATTTAACCCAATCGTGAATTGGTGACATACTCAGAACACAGTGAGGTGAAGCACACACTTAAACCCAATGCAGTGAGCTGCCAGCAACAGCGGCGTTCGGGGAGCAGTGAGGGGTTAGGTGCCTTGCTCAAGGGCACTTCAGCCGTTAACACTGGTCAGGGTTCGAACCGGCCACCCTCCGGTTACAAATCCGAAGCCCTAACCAAACCAGTAGGCCGCGGCTGCCCCCACTACTCACCATTCTCATTCTCCTTGACCTCAGCGCAGCATTTGACACCATCTCCCAACCTCTGCTCCTGGACCGCCTGGCTTGCATTGGGATCACTGGTGCTGCACTCTCCTGGTTCACATCATACCTCACCGACCGTCAACTATTTGTGCAATTAAGGAACCAAAAGTCTCAGTGTCTGGGTGTCTCACTGGGTGTCCCCCAGGGGTCAGTCTGGGTCCCCTTCTCTTCACCATTTACCTCCTCCCCCTGGGCACAATCCTCCGTCACCATGGGGTCCATTTTCACTGCTACGCTGATGACACTCAGGTCTACATCTCCTCCAAACCCACCGCTGCCATCCCTCCCACCTCACTCACCACCTGCCTTGACGACATCCGGAGCTGGATGAGCAGGAATTTCCTCAAACTCAACGGCAATAAAACCGAGGCCCTGCTCATCGGCTCCAAATCCACCCTCACCAAATCACAACACACCCCAGCTCCACCCATCATCGTTGATGGATTCCCTGTACCCTTCTCCTCCCAAGTCAAGAGCCTCGGCGTCATTCTGGACAACACCCTCTCATTTGCACCCCATATTCAAAACATCACCCGGACTGCATTCTTCCACCTCTGCAACATCTCCAGACTCCATCCATCACTGACCCAATCCAGCACCAAAATCCTGGTCCACTCATTTGTCACATCACGCATCGATTACTGCAATGCCCTCCTCACTGGACTCCCTACCAAACTCATCAACAGACTGCAAATCATTCAGAACTCGGCCGCCCGGATCATCACCCGCACCAAATCAGCTGACCACATCACCCCTGTCCTCATTCAACTTTACTGGCTCCCGGTACAATACCGGATCCACTACAAGAACCTCTTTCTCACCTACAAAGCTCTCCACAACCTAGCCACCACTTACGCTGGACTATTAATCATCCCCACATCACGCCTCAGTACCATGGGTGCCCGATCCTTCAGTTGCTCAGCACCCAGGCTCTGGAACTCCCTCCCCTCACACATAAGACAGTCTGACACCATCACAATCTTCAAGTCACAACTCAAAACACACCTGTTCAAACTTGCATACACACTATAACTGGACACTACTTCACTTGCTTTTATCACATTGTCTTGTTTTTACCATGTCTTTTTTTTTTTTTTTTTTTTTAATGATGTTTAAGATTTTATACTATGTAAGGTGACCTTGGGTGACATGAAAGGCGCCTCTAAATTAAATGTATTATTATTATTATTATTATGTTGTCTCACCTCTTTTCTCGTCATCTCACCCATGGCTTGTACCTTGACGGGGTGGGTGAGCTTTCAACTAAACAGGCCTCGCCTACTTGTGTTTGTGTGTCATACAAATGTTATCTCTGTGCCCCATACATGCAATCTGAGTGCTTACTTATTATTAAATCTTTTAAAATATCAATACACACTGAAAACTTGTCAAAGATTTTTTTTTATTTCTCCCTCAATTTTTCCAACAAGAGGAAGAACCTTTCATCTCTTTCTTTCGCCTCCCTGTTCCTCCTCTCCTCCATCTCTGTCGCCTGCTGCTCCCTTCGCTCCTCTGCCTCACGCCTCTCTTTCTCTCCGCTCATCCCGCTCCTCCAGCTGTCTCCACCGCCTTTCCTCTTAGCATGATCTTTGGTGTAGAAGGCCAAAAACGTACTTTATATTTAGCTATCAGGTTCTTTTTCTAACTTCGTTCGGTGTTTCACTATGGGAATCGCTCTCGGCGTGACCATTATGGAAACTCCAATGACACCACGTCTGTCTCTGACAGATAGGTCGACCTGTGGGAGGGCCCCGCCCCCTCTATATATCTCGGTCGACCCACCAGATCGGGTCATTCTCGCTTTCTTCCCACACGGAAACATTATCAAGCTCCCTCAGCGCATCCAGACAAGTCGGATTACTCGGTTACCTGTTTAACAGCTAATAGACGTCCCGTTATAGGAGGAACGACGCCTAGCGCGGTGCGCGCAGCGACTTGGATTGTGCTGGTAAGCTTCGTGAGAAGTGAGTTTGTGACTGGGAATAGTGTCCGTGTTGTAGTGAACTATTCCTGTAGGCTACGGCGTATTAAATTACTAATAGCTTCGTTGGCTTCGGGCTCGCGCGTCAGAACGCTAGCCCGAGGAGGTCAGCTAACATTAGCTTGTTGGCTAACCAGACCGTAACGTATAGCTATCGCGTAGCGGCGGGCTATTCATTACAGCACGGTTGTAGCCAGGCTTACGCCTTTATAACCGGCTCATAAGGCTAACGTGTTGTGACGAGCCTCATTCCTAGGCTAACGCCCAGATTATTATTCTCTCTCCAGTGGACCATGTCTGCGCCCGCGGCCCCCGCCAAAGGGCCCGAGCCGAAGGAGGCAGGGGGTGCCACCCGCCCGTGTCCCGCGTCATGCGGAGCAACCATCTCGGGCAGGGATCCGCACCCGCTATGCATCGCGTGCATGGGCGCTAAACACGCCCAAGCTTTGCTTGTTGACCGCCTCGTATGTGCCCACTGCTCCGCTATGGCGGAGAAAATTCCAGAGAAAATTCTGGAAGATGCTGATGCTCGGGATGTTCATGTCATGCCCCCGCTGTTCGAGGACTATGGTCTCATCGGACCGGGGTGCGAAAGTGACGATGCGGATGGCGACGCCGGTTCCGACATCCTCGATTTTGACATGGAGGAGGGGGAGGATGACTCCACTTTCCCGACGGAGCTGCAATCCCGACCTCCCAGCTCATCAGGAACGGCCTCCCCGGTTGACAACGGCCTGTACGAGGTGTGCAAATGGGCTGCAGCCAAACTGAACATCCCATGGCCAGCAGCCCAGGGTATGGAGGGGAAAGAGAGAGACCTATACGACGGTAAACGTCTCCCTCTGGCACAGCCTCCGGTCAAGAAGCTGCTCCCAGCGGTCCCTGCCTATTCCAAGCTGGAAGTGCAGGACCTGGGTGACCTGGGGTTGGCCGAACCCCCAGTTGTGGAGCCATCAGTGGCTTACCACCTTCACCCGAACCGCCGAGCCATCTCAGCGTCCTCCCACATCACCTTGCCCGGTAAGAGCGAGTGCACAGCCGCAGGTATTTATCAGAGGGTGTATAAATACACGGCTCAGTCTGTGTGTTCCCTGAACGCTGTTACACTGTTGACGGCGTATCAGTCGGAGATTTTGTAGGAGATGGGTCAGCAGCTGGACTCAGGGGTCCCAAACCCAGTGCTCTGGGATGAAATCTGTGTGGTGAACGATCTCATCCTACGCTCCTCCCGGGGAGCGGTGCAGGGCAGCGGTTGCGTCATGGGCCTGGCGGTGTCAGGAGACCGAGCTCTCTGGCTGAACCTGTCGGGGCTGGGGGACACACAAAAGGCAGAGGTGATGGACGCCCTCTACGACCCCACTAAGGGTCTCTTCGGCCTGGCACTGCAGAAAATGAGGGAGACGAGCACCTTTCGACTTGTTTGCCCCGCAAACAGGCGCCGCGACCCGCAGTGCGCTCAGGCTTCGCTGCAGCGGCTGCTGCATTTGCACTGATGGCTTTTTAAGCCTTGGTTTACACTCCTGTTGTTCAACAGCAGAGCACTGATGCCAATTCAGTTTGTGTGCTTAATTGACTATTTATTATTTTGTCTATTTTGTGTTTATTTAACCCTGTTAAGAATAAACAGGTCAGCTTCTCATTACCAACCATTATGGATTATTCAAACTAACCTAATTAAGTTGGCTTGTTGTTCTTAAGAGTAAAACCCTGTTCAACATGAGTCTGACAACAAAATAAGTAAATATCTTTAATCTTTAGTACATGCTTGGATCGACTGGTATCAGTATCGGCCGATACTAAAAGCTACAATATCGGTATCGGATCGGAAGTGCAAAATGCTGGATCGGGCATCCCTAGTGCCCGAAATCTTTCCCTCCAGCCCCTTGTCTTTGATAAATTGTCTGCAGAAGAGAGACAAATACAATAAGCAAAGGATAAAACAACTATATTTAACCGAAGTCTTCTAACATATGTTTACTTTTACGTACTCCCAGCCATCTTTCGCGGACTTCTTCACACCTGTGAATAGGTGTGTATTTGCAGCCCGCCAGGCTATGAGCTGGCGGGTGTGCTCGTCGGTCCCTGCGTCGAAGCAAATTATGACAAATCAGATATTCAGCCAAAGTAATTCATTGTAAGACATGAGACTTGGGCTCCGTCCCAATACCTCCCCTACCCCTACATTTTTGCCCTAACCCTACATTTTGCACGTTCTCGTGTAGGGGTAGGGGTGTACCATTACTCATGGAGCAAGGGGAAGTGCTATTTTCCCCTTATAATCAACCCTCAAACGCAGTGAGGTCAATGCAGGCTTAAAACGAAGTGGAAGATGAAATTACCCATGATACCATGCGAACTCAGGGAGCCGGCTGATTTTGACAGCAAAGATGGCGGACACAGCTGGAGAGGAACAATTCCGTTGTAAGTATATTTTTGCAAATAAGCATGTTAAAATTTCAAAATATGTTGGGATATGTTAGTTTGATACACATCTAAGGGACCGTTGAAGTTTGAACACTAGCGGTGTCAAGATTTCGATTTTTAATCGAAATCGACCGAAATTAAGTCACAATCCCGAATTTCGAATTAAAAAATGGAATCGTCGATGCTGCCACGTCCGGTCTGCTTGCCAAACGGGAAAAAAAACACAGGTGTTGAAGTGCTGCGAGTCAATCTCGAGCTTTGTATCTTGTATCTCAAGCTTTGTGTTGTATCTTGAGGAGCCGTCGCCTTTATTCACAGCCAAACTGCAGTCTATATTGTACACTTTATTGCTGTCACTACTACTGCGACTCCTTTCGCTTCTCCTTCGTCTCTCATTCATTCACTGTCCGCACGTACACACGCCCCCTCACTCTCGCTCACCCACACACACCTTACGCACCTCACGCACCGCCCTATTCCTGAAAGGGACTACGCCGCTATACAACAATGGCAACTGCAGACGAAACGATGGAAATTGAACCCCCTCCTCTTTCACTAAAGTCAACGGTGTGGAAGCATTTCGGATTTCCAGTGAGTTACGTGGACAAAGTTCGCGTGGTTGACAAAAAAGCCACAGTTTGCAAGCTCTGCTATGCGCGTGTACCTTATTCTTCCACCGGCAGCACGACTAACATGGCAGCGCATCTCCGCAGGCACCACAAAAACATAGATTTATCTGTTAAACCAACACCTGTGACACAAACTACTACTCCGTCTTCATTCGGAATTAAACTCCCAGGTAACTCAGCTCGCGCAAATGCAATAACAAGCGCCTTAGGAGTATTCGTAGCTGCAGACATGCAACCTTATTCGGTGGTGGAAAACTCCGGTTTAAGGCATTTAATTAGCGTGCTAGAACCACGCTACGGAATCCCAAGTAGAACGCATCTCACAGCAACGGTGATACCCTCCATGTACAATAATGTAAAGGAGAAAGTTATTGAAGGTCTGAGCAGTGCATATTTAGTGGCCTTAACTACAGATTGCTGGACTTCCAGAGCAACACAGAGCTTCATGACAGTCACAGCACATTACATTAATGATGACTGGGAAATTAAAAATGTAAAATGTAAAAACATGTAAAAATCAAGAATCGAATTGAACTGTGACCTTAGAATCGAAAACCTAATCGAATCGAGGATTTGGAGAATCGTGACACCCCTATTGAACACTAATGTTAAAATATCAGATAAAGTTATCTGACGAGTGCTTTCAACAGAGTTTACACGGGTCCCAACCGTATTGCCCATCAATATCGATAGAAATAGAAAAATAGAAATAGAAATACTTTATTAATCCCAAACTGGGAAATTGCAACGTAGCAGCAGCATTAGAATACACAGATTGAATGCAATTAGAAATCAAAAGTATGTATGTATATAAAAATATATATATATTAAAAATAGTCTAGCTGCTACTGGTCATAATAGCAGCTATGTGTATGTAAAAACACTCATCAGATCGTATTGACCATTCAAAACCCCGTCTTGTTCTCTCCTATTGCAGGGACTGTACAGCAGACCTTGGACCTCATTGAGTTCAGGTCGGAAAATGAGGAGAAGTTCACAAAAAAAAAAAATGCTTCAAAAATGTTATTGGAGTGAGTAACCAGTTTGTACAATTCAATAACTGATAACAATATCCAGTTCTACATTGGTTCTACATTGAATTACGCCACGAGCGAGATTCCCTCTGCGCATGCCCCCCCGCCAAAAAAAAATACTTTTTTTCACACAAATGCCAAACTGTCGTCGCAGTCCCGTGTCCCCCTCCCCCCCGCAGCTGCAGGGGGCGACAATTCGCCAATTCCCCACATAGTGACATGATAGATATACTATAGAGAAGCGCTTCGCGGCGCAGATGATTTTTTTTTTTTTTTTTTTTTTTAAGTTCTCGTGCCCCCCCCCCCCAAAGCGGCTGCCCGGTCTGCCCGTGCCTAAAACCGCCACTGACAATATCAATGTCTAATAATGCTGTAGTCCCCAGCTACAATGCATTTTGATGCAGCTAATCATCATATCCGTATGTTTATAGGAGAGCAGTGAAAGACCTGGGCCTGGAAGGAAAAGTCACAGGAGAGAAAGCAAGTAAGAAGTGGAAAAACTTAAAGAAGCGATACAAGGTATTTTTTTTGATAGAGATCTGTTTCATGTCTTCATCACCTACATCTTACTTTAAATCCTACATGTTTCAATTTTGCTCTCTCTCTCTCTCTCTCTGCGTGCGTGCGTGTGCGTGCATGTGTGTGTGTGGTTGCTATTGTAGGACCTGAAACAACCAAAGACTGGCTCAGGTACAGACAGCGGGGAATTGACAGTATCCAATTGGAGATACTATGAGGCGATGCATGCCTATTTGGGGGGAAGGCCAGCCATAGATCCTCCCGTGATTGTGGCCTCTTTCCAGCTGGCAGAGGACCCCACAACATTGCTATTGGTAAGTTGATAGGAGTAGGAACTATCACATCTTCAAAAATAGCGTATAACTATAGCCTATAACTGTGGCAATACTGAAGCACCAAAACCCCCCTGCCCCCCAGGCCATGGTCGCACCAGAAAATTAATCTGAACCTGAACCCGCCGGGGAAGACCTCTCTGAGCCTACTCTTCCTCCCACCACTCCCCCCACGACTTCAGCCACAAAAAGCAGGAAGAGAGGTAACGAGGCCATTCAAGCCTAATCTGTGAAGGAGCAGAAAAGGCATGAGGAAACAGAGGCCAAAACTGAGAGATTTTTAATCCTGTTCGAGAGGCTTGTGGAAAAAATGCCAGAACAATAGTTATGTTTTGTTGGGGTTGGGTTCCTGTTGTGTTCAGATTTTAATTTATTTATTTATCTGTGTACTTTTTAAACAAACTTCTTCAAAGAAAATATGAATCTTAAAAGGTTTTTGACCAATCATACCATTACACTAATTGCATGTCTAGATCATTATAAAATAAACCATCACCATGTTGTCAAAATAGAATTAAAGTTTAATAGAAATGTAGAGAAAATTATCACAATAGAACAGCACAAAAAAAAACGTGTGCATGTAAGAAACACCCTCAGAGTTTTGAACTATTTACAATTGTCATCAGAAGTGTTCTAATGAGGGGCTTATGCGTTGATCAGAGCAGCAAGCCTGTCCCTTGTAGCATTCCCTGGTGTTTCATGTGCCTCAGGAGCTTTTTGTAGGGGAGGTTCTGGGTCCAGGATGTCAAGTGCCACGTCAATATCTGGTTCCAGGACATCTCCATTGTCAATACAAACATTGTGCAGGAAAAAAACATGATGCTATGACCTGGGGCCTCATTTATCAACCGTGCGTAGGAAAAGTTCTAATTTCGTTCGTACGCATGAAATTTAGAATGTGCGTAAGTACAAAAAAATCTGCATTTATCAAGCGTGCGGACACCGGTCGTACGCACATCAATAAGTAATCCGTGATGATAAATCCCACCTGTTCTCAACTACCATGCTCGTGCACGGTTAGAGTCATTTGCATTCAGAAACGCCTCCAATTAACCATATATGGTAGCGCCAATCCCTTAAATAACACGTCAATGGAAATCCCATCACCGAAATCATGGCAAAGAGGGTGAAAAAGAAGAACTTCTCCGACTCCGAGATTGAGGTACTGGTTCATGAAGTTGATTGTCACCAAAATGTTTTGTTTGGCACGTTGAACGCCGGTGTGAGCAATACAAGAAAAACCGCTGCATGGAACCAAGTGACGGCTGCTGTCAACTCTGTTGGTTCTGAAAAAAGATCTGCCCTAGAAATAAAATAAAAAATGGTATGATGTTAAACTACATGCAAAGAAACGCGTCAGCGTACACAGACGCCAAATATCACAAACCGGAGGGGGGCAAGCAACCACCCAGCTGACCCCCATGGATGCCCGCATTGCCAGCATCATCGGGGACACGGCATTGTGTGGCATTATCCCCGGTGGTGATACAGACGCTCTAGGAGAAGAACCAGCGGTACCATCGACCAGTCACATTGCAGGTAAAATAAAATGTGTTTATTTTTATGTTTATTTTAACACTTTAATTCGTGGATTTAAATTAAAGCAAACGTGGCAATAATGTGATGTTAATTGGTTGAACTCAGAAACCCAAGCCAGTCCGGCCTGTGGTCAGGAGCCGGAGGCGTTGGAGGAACAGGAGCAGCCGGGACCATCCACAATTCCTCCAGTGCGTTCTGGGGGGGCGAGAGTGCTGACCACAGACGTCCTCAAAAACCAGCAGGAGACCACCGAGGCCATACATGAAATAAAACAACAACTCACAAACATATCAAGCACTCTACTGCAAATAAACGACTCACTTAAGCAGATTGCTGCCTGCGCAACACAAATGTGCAATAAATTACTTTAAAATGTGGAATGATGTTGAGATTATTTTCCACGCACACTTTTGATCTGAAATTGCTCACTTTTCAAAGATGGGTTAACAGGCAGACTTGCCTAAAACCTCTGTATGATCCTCTCTCTTGTTTGAATGGCGGTGGCATTAGCAGGTGGTAAATGCTCCGCGTTGGGCATGGGCTCGTCTGCTCTGGGGGGTACCTGCAGCTTGTTGTAATTTCAGCTTGTTGCTGTTGCCTGTACGGGAACTGAATGTAAAGTGGGGCTAGAGAAATGATTGCATCCAACACCTCTGGCATGATTCTACTCAGTGTCGGCTGTGAAATGCCGCATATGTCTCCAATCTAACGTTGAAATGTCCCGGTGGCCAAAAAACCCATTGTGGACAGGAGCTGGATGTGCACTGGGATGGCTTTGGTTCGTGTGGTCTCTCGCTCCAATATAGGTTGTAAATCCCGGCATAAATCTACAAGTATATTTTTTGGGAATCTGTACCTGCTGAGAAGCCACTCTGTGCTCTGACTGAGCAAGTCCACACGCTCTTTGAACACGCGTTCCCTGCGGAGCGCATGGTTCTCTAAATCTTCCAAAAGTGCAAGATACGCCATCGTCCTTATTTCAAGTTGTCTTTTTTAGGTTGTCCTGTCCCAGCTGTCTTTTATAGCTTGTCATACCAATTATTCAAAAATGTCTGCTAATTTACTAATTGAGAATTGTTATTAATTAGAGGATACAGGGGGTATGTGTGACGTTTGTGATTGCTGAACACTGCGACTCTTGACGGGTTCTCTTAGTAGTTTCACTATTCTACCACTAGGTTTTGTGCGTACGCATGGTCAGAGTTGTGCTTAAATTTACGCACGTTCCTACGCACAAGTACAAGTTGATAAATCCCATACTTTGCGTGGGAATGTTCGTACGCACTGCGTAAGCACAAATCTGTGCGTACGCACGGTTGATAAATGAGGCCCCTGGGATGCAAATGTAGGACTGACCTCCAGGGCCCTGAAAAGAGTGGACCTCCAGCGAGTCTTCATTATGCCAAACGCTCTCTCCACAACCGAACGTGCCCTTGATTGGTGGTAGTTGAACTTTCTTTGCACCCGGCCATTCACAGGTTCTCTGTAAGGTGTTATTAGGCAGATTGGTGTCTCCAAACAAGGATATCCACCATCTCCCAGGATGAAATATCCATGAGGTGGATACCTTTTAGCCAGGTAGAAAAAACTGCTCTTTAAAACGCGGGTGTCGTGAACAGCACCTGGATAGCCCACGAAAATATCCAGGAATTTTCCAGTATGGTCACAGATGGCTTGCATGTTCATGGAACAAAAACTTTTGTAAATGAGACAGTCAAGACGATGAAGAGATGGAGGCTTGATACGAATGTGACAACGGTCAATAGCACCAACAGCTTTGTTTAGTACTGGTGTCCCAGCAAGCTGGGCAAATCCATTACCCACAGTGTCCATGTCTGCAGGCTTTGGAAAACTGATGGCTCTATGTAAATTGTCCCAAATGAACTGGGCCACCCTGTGAACAATCCTGTGGACGGTGGATTTGGGAACACTAAAGCCTCTACACACCACACGGTAGGAAAGACAATGGGCAAGCCAATAGACATAAATGAGGACTTCTAGTTCATTGCCCCAGCCATGGTCCTGCTCTCTTTGCATGAGGCGTTGCAGGGCATGCATGGCCCGTCTTTTTAACCTGAAGTCCTGACTGATCTCTAACTCCACATTGAACCACAGGCGTAGGATGGGAACATCGATGTTTAACATGCAATAGGTCGCTGGACAGTCACTCTGGAAAACAATGAAGAACCAACATTATTGCATGAGTCATGGCCCCACCAACAACACCAGTTTGATCTGAATGCATGATCGATTAGTTTAGTAAAAACAGAGCATTACACATATTCCACAGTCAGTATAGATTGGTGACATCACTTAACCACAGTTGTGGAATACCCTTCAGACGTCTGCTTTTGTGTTTGTATTGCCCTCCCCCACTCAAATGTTGCTTTCAGTAAACAGCAGTCTTGAGGTTTACCTCAACCTTGATGTCTCATAGCTAGCCTACCCCTCTCCCAGAGGACTGCAGAAAGTGTTGTACACTAGCTGGATAGTTGTGTATACTTTGTTTTAATTACTTTCTCCTTATGTTACACAGGCTATATAACGTTAAATGATTCAAGTATAGACTGGATTTAACTATACGATCTGAATGTGTAGATTGTCTTATTTTATCGACACAAACAGGTATTTCTAGTTTAGCTAACGTTAACGTTAAATCGCCAACTACTGAGGTGAACATAACGTCAAAATATTTAAACAAATCAACTTACCTGAAACAAGTCTACAAGGCAAAGAAACCGGCGAATGCGTCTTCTGTTCTCCACATTTCTTCTCTGTTCATTAATTAGACGGAGATAAACAAACACAGCCCATGCAACAGGCAACACAACAGCTGGAACCGGCGGCATTTTTTCATGAATGAAAATAGTAGTAGCGTTATCGGCAGACTTGTCAACGAGTGACGTATGTGAGCACGTTCGTTACGTTCACTACGCTAGTTCACTATGCTAGTGGTGTCCCAATTTCATAGGGAAAGATTTTCAGCCACTTCCCTCGGCGAGGGGAATTTACTGTTGAGGGCACTCCAAACTAGAGGTCGACCGATTAATCGGCGCCGATAGGACGTTTTATTAACTACCGGCATTAACTGAAATTGGCCCGATAGTGGCCGATGGCTGTTTTTTTCCCCACATTGCAATGAACTGCTCTAGGGCTGGGCGATTAATTGAATTTCGATTTCGATTACGATTTTGGCTTCCCTTGATCATTAAAACAAGATAATCGTAATAAAACGATCATTCTGCCACCCGCCGTGTTTTTTGTGGTAAATGGAGCGAACCCTTCTTTCTCCACCTGCGCACTCCGCTGCGCCCCACCCCCGCCTGAAAACTTGCAAGATATGTCACGCGACCGTACGGTCTGCACCTCAAGCGAATACGACCAATCTATTTAACCACTTAAAGTCCGCACACAGAGTAATACATGACCAAGCAATGAAGGAAAAAATGAAACGCTCCTCCACTCCTGCCACCGCAACACAATCCTCAATTAAGGAGACGCTATACATTGCCACCCCATATCCACCCAGCTCCCGCAGGCATAAAGAAATAACGGATGCAATCGCATACATGATTGCCAAAGACATGTGCCCTATCAGCACCGTTAGCGACCCGGCGTTCAATAAACTGATAAACACATTGGACAAGCGGTATGTGTTACCACCACGTCACCATTTCAGTAGAATTGCGCTGCCTGCCTTTTATAACGAATGTCGTGGAAAAGTTGCAAGAGAAGTGTCAACAGCATTATATTTTGCCACCACAATGGACCTCTGTTTGAGTCGCACCATCAAAAACATTTTTAGATTTATTTTTTTTTTAAATCAATGAATAATCGTCTTTAATAATCACAATTACAATATCAATCAAAAATAATCGTGATTATCATTTTTGACATAATCGAGCAGCCCTAAACTGCTCCTTCCCTGGCCTGCGCTGCTGTCTGTCTCTCTGATCACTGAGGGGAGGGGCTGCTCTGCAAACAGCGCACATGGGGGAGGGGGAGGGGGGTATCGGCCGATTAATCGGCTATCGGCTTTTTCCTGCTCCAAACTATCGTTATTATATCGGCCTTTAAAAATTCACTATCGGTCGACCTCTACTCCAAACCAAGTGGAATTTTTAAGGGGGGAGAAATGGGACGGGGCCTTGAGGTGCATGTACATTGGTGAGTTTATTGGCTACTAGTTCAAAACCTATTGGCACTTGGTACGTTGATCTCTCCCTCTCTCAATTAATATTTTTCTACTCTCATAATTCATAATCGTAACCTGTCGTTAAGCCATCAAATAAACCAACATAAATGTTATATCCACAGCAAATACAAGCTACAATGGACTAACAAAACGGCACTACTTTACTACGTGAAATCACGTTATTATTGTTGATAGCTAGCTGCCAACACGTAGCATTTACCTCAGCCCGAAAAACAAAAAACAAATCGAGGTCGACTTCACCATGACAAGAAAGACAGCACATACATGTTCGTAATTACCAATGAAAGAAACATTTATACTTGTACTTACATTTGAACATATCCATTGCCGCTTTAGCCGCTGCTGGTGTTGCCGGATTTGCAATCTATCCGCCAATTTTTTTTTTTTAATTTTCTCCGCGGCGTTCTTCTTCTTCGGTTACCAGTCTCCCGCTGAATTGTGGGATAGTGTAGTGTCCTACCGTTGTACACTGTGGCGGTAGTATGCATTTGGAAACTTTTTCCCTACTACACAATGCGTACTAAGCATTTGGACGTACTATACAGTATGTCACATACTACAAAATGCATACTATATAGCAGTCAAGTATGAGTATTCGAATGCAGCCCAAGACTGCTCAAGGACTGCGCTGACCAGCTCTGTGGTGTGGTCAGGCACTTGTACAACCTGAGCCTGAGCCTGGAGAAAGTCCCAGCCCTGTGGAAGACCTCCTGTGTGGTCCCGGTTCTGAAGACGCCGTGCCCCAAGGACCCTAATCACTTCAGGCCTGTTGCCTTGACTTCTTACCTGATGAAGACCATGGAGAGGATCATCCTCAGACACCTGCGACCCCTGGTGGGCACACAGCTGGACCCCCTGCAGTTTGCTTACCAGCCTGGGATCGGGGTGGATGACGCAGTGATCTACCTACTGCACAGATCGCTGCTACACCTGGAGGACAGAGGGAGCACTGTGAGGGTCATGTTTATTGACTTTTCTAGTGCTTTTAACACCATACAGCCTCCACTGCTCAGAGTGAAGATGGAGAACGTGGGAGTGGACCAACACCTGGCTGCATGGACTACTGACTACCTCACCAACAGACCACAGTATATGAGGCTCCATCACTGTGTGTCTGACGTGGTGCTCTGCAGCACAGGTGCCTCTCAGGGTACGGTGCTCTCCCCCTTCCTCTTCACCCTCTACACCTCGGACTTCACCCCCAACACCACCCACTGCCACATCCAGAAGTTTACCGATGACACAGCCATTGTTGGATGTGTTTCTGAGGAGAACGACCGGGAATACAGGACGGTCATCAGGGACTTTGTCAGCTGGTGCAAGCTCAACCAGCTTCACCTCAACACCAGCAAGACGAAGTAGTAGGCCTGTACGATCAATCGAATTTTCATCATCATCGCAATGTGAACTTCGCGATAAACACATCCCAAAAGCTGGTCTGTAAGTTCGCTACGCACACTCGGGCCATCCTTAAAAAAATTTTGGTTTGCCGTAACCCGACCGACCCTGCAATTTAGGACCGCCCCAAATATTTTTTTTTTTCCGCTTTCGGTCCGACCGACTTATACCATGTTACGCTAAGGTTTGTGTAAAATGACCTTGTAAACCACCCATACCAGTATGCATGTGTGTGTGTGTGTGTGTGTGCGCGCACATGCTTGTACCTGCTCTGTACAGGGTCTTGAGAACCTTGGTGCTGCCGAACCTCTTGAAGCAGCACTTGATATTCACGTAGAACCTCCCCAGAGACTGGGCCGTCAGCAGCCTGAGACCCACAGAGACCAGAACGGACAGGCCCATACACATAGGTGGGTGTTGTGTCAGAAAGCATTAGGATACACTATTCACACTTCCATGTGTGCGGTGATTGACGTTACAGTGAAAGAGGTATATACACTAAGGACAGGCAAAACACAGACACACACACACAAAACACACAGACATACAAGACCCACCTATTTAATTTGGCTTTCAACTGATGTTTTATTTATTTATTAATTTATTTATCTTAGTCAGTTTTTATTCTGTTATGTCTATTCTTTTTACTTTTTATGATAGACTTTATTTTAGTTATTTCTATGTTACTTTATTTTATTTATTTGTTTATTTTATGTTCGTAGCCTATGTAGTTTTATGCTTTTATTCCTTATCTCCAGTAGTTTTTATGTTTTATTCCCTATCTCCAGTGTTTCCTCGGTGGGGGCCGTCTGCACTGGGGGCTGTGATCGGCTCTGGCTGGGATTGCATTTGTGCTGGCCTGTAGCTTGGTGGGCGCCCGGGTGGAGGCGTCCTGGTCGTGGGCCGTGAGCAGCGCCTGGTGCAGACGACCTCCTGCGATAGTGTTTCCTGACCTGGCTCCTCTGTACTCAGCAACATGTTTCTAAGTTTACTTTATTTATCTATGTGTATGTGTGTGTGTGTGTGTGTGTGTGTGTGTGTGTGTGTGTGTTTTAGTGTGTGTGTGTGTGTGTGTGTGTGTGTTTCTGTGTGTCTGTTTTTGCCGAAATGTGTATGTACGTGTGTATGTGCTGGGGTGGGGCAGGGGTGGGGGCTGCTTTTAAACATGTAAAGCACTTTGTGCTACATTTTTAATGTATGAAAAGTGCTCTATAAATAAAGTTTGATTGATTGATTGATTGATTGATACACATGCACACACAAAAAGAACACAAACACAGGCACACACACAAAACACAGGCATACACATGCAAACACAAAAACACAAATACAGGCACACACACACAAACTTGTCCTCTGTCCATCCCCAGTGCAGCACATACCTCTTCTGGCAGGTGGAGCAGAGCCAGGCGTGCTCGGGCTTGTGGGACACGTTGAGCAGGAAGTTGAACGGCGAGCAGCAGCGCATGCAGCACAGCCGGTTAAAGCGAGTCTGGCGTAGCGGCTGGCGTAGCAGCAGCGCATGCAGCACAGCCGGTTAAAGCGAGTCTGGCGTAGCGGCTGGCGTAGCAGCAGCAGGCAGCGGCCGTCCTCCTCCTCCAGCACCTTGCATTGCCCAAAGTTAGGTCAAAAAGCTTCAGGCTCATCGCTTTACCAAATATCACACGGAGGAAAGCTGGAGAACCTTCCACCTGCCACATTGGTTTTAGAGAATTTAGACTTGGGCCCAATCTCAATTCTCTATCTTACCCCTTCCCCTTACCCCTTCCCCTTGGTTTTGCGCGTTCACGTGAGACCAAGGGCTATCTCAATTCTCATTTCGACCGAGGGGTAGGGCCAAGGGGAAGGGGTATACACCCCTTGAAACCAAGTAAGATCGGGAGCTTACTTGAAACCAAGGGGTACCCATTACAATGCGCAACCGGCAACAATCGCGGCCAGATCTCAACGAGAGTCACATAAATGTAAGTAAGTAAGTAAGTAATAAGTATTTTCGGCTAATTGATTTAAAATTTACGACAGTATTGTTTTGTGCTCTAAACAGTCCTGTACCTATATATTTGCAACCATATTCTTAATCGAAACTTTTTTGAAAATCGATATGCGAACGTTACATTGCTGAGTGCACAACTACACATTTCTCTGACTAGCAATGAACTCCATGCATGTCTAGTTTACTAAACACAATTAGCAGCGAATTCCGTTTGATATCAGTGTAGACAACTAGAGACAAATCGATACGTGCTTTACATATATCGTCCTTTTTCACACAGGAACGCCGGAGGAAACCTGGCAGCTTTTCGGCACAAAATTTCTGAAATCAAAATACGCTAAATCAAAATACGCTTCAAAGCAAATGTGGGAGTGAGTCTTGCGGTCAATGTTGTAGCCATTCATAATTGTAAATAAAGACATGTTGGTTAACAAAGACATTGTTCCTGAACATCAATGAAATTCAAAACCGTATTAACTGAAAAAGATACAAAACACCATGCAGTGTGTATAACAAATTGTCAATATTTTGTCGTCAATGTATGATGACGTAACCGTAACAAGTGTTGTCTCAATTCATAGGGGCATGGAGCCCTTACCCCTCTGTTACAAGGGCCAAGACGTAGGGGAAGGGGAAGGGCCAAGGGGAAGGGGAAGGGGTAAAATAGAGAATTGAGATTGGGCCTTGGATTAGATTTGTCTTAGACTAGGCTTGAGTGTATTTCTAGATTAGATAGATTGTTTCCAGTAAAGTACTTCCACTGTAGATATATTAGCATGTACATGAAGGTGGAAGCGTTGCAACTCACGTATGCGCCTAACAGACCACGGATCATATTTTTTGTTATTTTTCTTGAAATGTTTAGTATTGTTGCTTTATATGACCATAAAAACAAAATCACATCTATACCAAGTGCTACGTTTAATACATTTTATTAAACACACCAAATTGGAAAATGCTTATTGATAACTCTTTATGATAATATGACATAGATATGCACGCACACACACACACAAAAGCATTTATAGCATATGCTTTAGCTGAAGTTCCAAACTCATTTGCAGTTGACGCCAAGTAGAGGTAAGACATGAACTGGTCTTAGAGACAGACGGTCAATGATAATATTAATGCCTCAATGGTCTAAGGACAACATTTTAATTATAAATTAGATGAAATGTAAAAGCTAAATTGAGCTAAATGTAATACATATACTGTAGCTCAATTGAAAAGGGGAAACCCCGTTCCGATTGCGTCGCGTGTCTCTGCCTCTTCAAGTCTCTCACACCTTGAGACGCCTTTACACAGCGTTGTACTAACGTTGGGCAATATTGGTAATGGTAATTTGTAATTGATAACGATTTGTGATAAAGCATTCAAGTAGGCCCTATGCATGCACGCGGACGCACTCATTTACGCGACGTCATAGTGCACCCTTTGACGTTATCAACTGTAGTTAGAAAAATATATCGTTCCTAGTTTTTGTCAGATATTACAGGTTATAACAGGTTAACGCGTCAAAGGAAAAGGGTAACGTGTCATTAATATTGACATGTAAAAATATGTATTATTCAGCTCAATTGAAGTTAGAAAATGCTGTTCTCGCCGCGTCGTGTCCGTCGGGCCCGACTAGAGGGCTGATCGGGCCGGACCTTTCTGTCCAAGCCCGGCCCACGTCCGACAGAACAGTAACCGAACCCGACACAGTTCCGTCTGTGTTTATGCAAGCCCGCTTTAACTTAAGCACAGAGCTCTCAAGTCGCACGCATTGGGCGTGAGACACACGCATTTCAACCTGCTCACACGCCACACCTTGTATTTCTCATGCAGAGAAATTACCAGGATAACGCCCACCAAGTTGCGCCACTATTTTTTATAACAGTGGATCAGGTAGGAATCAAGTGGGTTCCCATAGAGTTCAGAAGGCGGCTGCCACACGTCAGCCAATCAAATAAAAAGAATATAGCTACCGAACAGCCAATCAAAAAATAGCATTGCTGTATCCGGGTAAGATTTCAATATTCCCCGCTCGCTGAAGTAGCTACATAAGAGGACAGCCGTCACATCGATTCACATCTCGCCGAAGTGGTTAATAGACAGATCGACATCGCAGAAGAGGACCATATCCTATGAGTACATTTTTGATTTCCATTGCTGGGGAATATTGTGTCCAGGTAGCTGGTAATCAGTAATGTTAGCAAACATTTGAGAGTTTGACCAGTGTGTGAACTAAGTTTTTAATCTTAGTTCAAGACCCATTATTCACAAAGCTTTTCTCTTATGGTTAATAGTTAACTAAATGTCTTTCTGGCACTAATTAAGTTATTTGTTACATCATTTAAATGTTAAATGTTTATTTACAAACTATATGTTAATATAAAAGTTAATTAAATATTTTTTAACTAATTTTTATTAAACTGTGCTTCTGCCTATCCCAATATGACCCACTCCTCATAGGACCCTTACAATAAAGTTGGTTAAGCTTAATTAATATATTAGTAATATATAACTATCAGTATGGGAGACCTTTATAATAAAGTTGGTTAAGCTCAATCATGGTCACAAAACAAATCTTTAATCAGTTCTTTACACATGGTGCTTTTTAGATTTCAGGAACTACTTTGTTTCCATGACACTAGATGGAACTCTGTCATCCATCATGACAGTTAAAATGGCTGGCCTGTGCTGAAGGCCTCAAAATCTGCCACCAACACCTACAATAAACAACACTAGCCATTATCTCACACACACACACACACACAACACACACACACACACACACACACACACACACACACACACACACACACACACACACACACACACACACACACACACACCTGCAAGACTAAGAAATGCTGAATTGAATAAATATTTTTATTTGTACGATTTTATGTGTCACCCCCGCCCCTGCCGTTGCCGCCAAAATCTCACTGAACTCAAAATTTGATAGCCCTGTATGCAACTGCAAGACATTTGGAAATGTCACCAAACAGATGAGTGCAACATTAACGTTACCCGGGATAACGAGCGGGTAAATTAAACATTTCAAATCGCGCAGATGTGACCGAGCCCGACCCGAACCCGAGTATAATTACTAAATATTTGTCCGAACCCGCGTTGGATAGCATCGGGTCCCGTCGGGCTCGGGTCGGGTATCCATCCTCTAGGCCCGACAAGCCTTTCTCACCTCGCTCGCTCATATGAACGCGTACCAGCAACCGCTCGAAAAGTTAACAATTCATTTAATTCAATAGTTATATTTCTGAACATCATCATAACTTCTAAAAACTATTCACGATTATGTCTGTAACTTAAGTGTAACTCAAGTCTTAACAGCGAATCGATTTCGTGATTTCGAAATAATCGTTATGATAACCAATAACAGTGGTTAACATCGTTAGTAGTAGTAATAAGTACTACCGCATCAATAAACAACGCGTACATTTGTCATTGTCATATTTTATGGCGGTGATATTTGAAGAAAAAAAAAAGCTAATGGCCGCTATTTGTCAGCCAAGTCAGTTACTAGCCATCAGCTAAGTCACTGTTACTAGCAATAGCTTCCAACGTTTAGGAATTGACACGGTTCTTCATGCATTGTACTCACGGAGGTCAATTCTTGGTTTTCTGTGTGAAACTGTGTGACTTCTTCCGAGTTTGTATCCACTTCTGGTACATGTTATGTTGTAAAGTAATGAGAGCAATGACGGCAACGAACTCTCAATGCAATTTCATTCAAATGTCACGTGACATACATAGTCCTCTACTGCGCCCCTATGGGTGTAATATGTAATTGCTCCAACACTTGACTCCTTGATTGAGAAACGAATACTGCATGATCCAGGACATACTTAGTTGTCACATTTTAAGGTTATTTGACTCAAATCCATAATGTATATATGGTAAAAACTCCATTGTTGACTCCATCCATATGTTTTATTACAGACTCTTGACAACAGCGACAATGAGCATGAAGCGAATGCTCTCCTTAAGGACTCCCCTAGCTCCTGCTTCCTTGAAAATGGAAGGACACGGGGAGCCCTATATCATAGAGACCATTTCCAGAATCCCCGCCCCCCTACTGAGGCCAAGCCATCGGCATACAACCCCCGCCTCCGTCGTGGGGTTAGGCTGCCTGAGTTGTTTACCGCAGGGACATCCACCAATGGGAGGATCATCCTCGAGCCAACTGGGGGCAAGCCTGACCCTCGCCACCAGGGTGGGGTCAAGTTGCCGAAGTTGCCCGTGACTGCGGAGGACGACAAACATGGATTCTGCGTGTTCCTCCATACACGGACCCTGGGGGCCGCCTTAAGCGAGTAAAGGGGCAACAAAGAGCAGCAGGTTCCCTACCAGTGGGGCCGGGTCATCCTACCAAGGATCGACCCCCGGCGCCCCTGTTAGGCCCTGGTCCCCTTGCCGGTCATCCCTCCCATCATTGTAAGGCAGCACACAAGCATCAGCCACATATTGAAATAGCTTAGAGACTTCACATCAACTCATGACTAAAAGCCACTGTTTGTTCTGGATGTGCAGGTGGTTCTGGCTCTTTCTCCACCATCTCGAAGAGCCTGAACCAAGGGCTGACCGATGTACACCGATGGGACATCAGTGAACAAACACCTTCACTGATCATCACAGGTTAGCAAATATATATAGTTGGAAGTTAGAAGATTAAAAACACATTGTCGCCTTTGGTGTTCAACTAGTCTTTTAAAATGTTCTCTTCTTTTTGAGCATTGTGAGCACCACAGTTTGGTACATTGTGCAACATAGTGCTGTTTCAATCTTGGAATCGCAATTGATACTCACCATTGAAATAAATTATTATTGTGGTAATCCTCTTCTTTATTTTAGCTTCTTTTCTAGCCAGCCTCTTTGGCTGGAGTGTCTAACATGATGCGTTTGTGTCATGTCAGACGAGCCTACCCCCCTTCTCTTCCTTCACCCCCCAACAAGCCGGGCCGGGTCCAGGTGGGAGGCCTTTGGACGGTTCCCTGAGATGGACCCAGCGACCTTCACCCCTGGGCTGACCTTGTGATCAGCCCAGATCCCTTTGTTATGTTAATTTTTCTGTATTCATTTTTATCTTATTTGTATTATTTTTTGTATTTGTGATTTGTGATTAGTGATTTCTTTTTACATACATACAACAACAACAATAAAGTCTGACTTTTTGTGTGGTCCCGTTCTAGCCGTCGGATTGTTTCAGGGTCGAGCCGTGTCTGCTACTCAGGAATCAATATTTTCAGCCCCGTTGTTTGGGAAGTTCATATCTTTCAAGGGGGACCTGGTCCGAGGCCACCAAGGGGGACCTGGTCCGAGGTCTGTCCAGCCAGTGGACCAAGAAGACGACACTCATGACCCCTGGTGCACAACATCCGTGTTCTGCGGTGGACCGGACCGCCAGTCGGTCAGGAGCAGTAACTCTTCCCCGATGTTACTGTGGTCCAAACCCGCCCGGGGTTTGCGGTCCCAGATTCACCCCGTCACAGCTCCATGGAGGCCTCCTGGAGGGCCGTCCTGATGGACCACAGCTGGTGTGAAGGTGTGAAGGTGTGAAGGTACTGGCACCCGCTTCCCAGCAGGTTGGGCCTGGTCCAGTGCTCCAGGGAACCGGTGCCGTGCAGGCCGCGGTTAGGACACGGGACACGGACACGGATGTTGTACACCAGGGGTAAGAGTGTCGTCTTCTTCGTCCTCTGGCTGGACAGACCTGATGGTGGCCTTGGACCGGTGTGGAGCAGCTCTCTGCTTCACACCGGGTGGGACTCGCTCTATAAGTTTGACTGTGCTATGCTGTGACTCCAAATGTTTCTTCAAATTTGATGTTGTGTTTCTATACGAGCTGAACGAGCTCAAGACTGTGGAGATGACAGTGGATTTCAGGAGGAGCCCCCCAACACTACCCCCTCACCATCCTTGACAGTCTGCTGTGGAAAACTTCAGGTTTCTGGGATCTACAATCTCCCAGGACCTAAAGTGGACACCCAACATAGACACAATCATCAAAAAGGCCCAGCAGAGGATGTACGCCAGCTCAGGAAGTTTAACCTGCCTCAGGAGCTGCTGATCCAGTTCTACACTGCAAAAATCCATTCTGTTCTCTGTGTAGCATGTTCACATGTGAATTTCACAAAAAGTTTTTCGTCCATTATATTTTGTTTTAATCTCCTGCCTGTATGAGCATTTTGCCTCAGTTGTGTGTGTGTGAATGTGTGCGGGGTCTTTTTTGCGCGATGACGTAAGGCCGTACGTGCGCGCGCCGGTCAAATCTGTCTTCTGTTTGACCGGAGGTGAGCGCGAAACTACCGTTTTCTTCCATTAAAAGTTCATTTAAACATCATATACGCTTGAAAAAATGTCAAATTAACATATATAAGGGGTGATGATGTCACGGATGTTGCCTATTAGTTTCTATTAGCTACGCGACTGTGTGAGAGGTTAACACAATCGAGTCAGTTGACTTGTGATAAGTAGCTTATTCTGAACGCACTCGTCTTCGAGATTGAATGAATGTTGTAATTGCATTTGTAGTCAATGAAATGTTAACACAACTGTACATATTTGACCATTCAATTGTTGACGTGTGTGTGTGTGTGTGTGTGTGCGTGTGCGTGTGTGTGTGTGCGTGCGTGCTTGCGCGGCGGCGCGCAGCTTGGCCCCAGTGTACTACACAGCCCTAACATATCAACGATTGGTGTACTTGGGTGAACCACAATTAACTCATCTTTAAAGAAGCGGCCAACATATCAAAACCCGCTTAGGATCATCCTGTCTTTTGTATTGGTTGTGCTTAATGAATTAAGAGTTTATTCCTGAGCAGGAATTCTTCACTTACGTGTGTATCTTGCATAAATAATGATACGTGCATCTATCTCATGTGCGTTCCACTTGTTGGACGTCATTTGCAAACAAATGCGCGGTTGCTATGGACTAATGCTATGCTTCCCCAACATGCACCGCGATTGAGTTTAATATTTATTTTATCGGTTATAATCATTAAGTGTGAAAATTAATTATTAAATCAATGTACTGTTGTTGTTGTATGTGCAGTTGGTGTTGTATTTCGTGAGGCATATGGTACACCTTATGATTTTAATGAGGTCAGATGAATATAATAGCTATGGTACCTGGTGAAATTAAGATGACCTGATTATGCTTTGCGTTTCAGGTACGTCTAGCTGATACTCTCCCAGAATCATGGAGTGGCCTGGGGGCGGCCGCGCAGGTCAAATGAGTCATGGGATGGAACCCTCATCATTGAGGACCGAATTATATGGTCTGAATGTTTGAGGGGTGACCAGCGGTCTCGTGAGTGGCCGCTGCTCACACCGCCTCCTGCGGGCCGGGACCCCCACCCATCCGCGGCGGGGGGACCTCCTGAGACCACCGGAGGACAACGCGGGAAATCTGCTCAAAAATTAGACACACACACACACAATCAGGGGTAGGCAATGAGCTGCTTGCCAGCCTAATTATGGGACTCTCGTGGAGATCTGGCCGCGATTGTTGCCGGTTGCGCATTGTAATTGGTACCCCTTGGTTTCAAGTAAGCTCCCGATCTTACTTGGTTTCAAGGGGTGTCTACCCCTTCCCCTTGGCCCTACCCCTCGATCGAAATGAGAATTGAGATAGCCCTTCGTCTCACGTGAACGCGCAAAACCAAGGGGAATGGGTAAGGGGAAGATGTAAGATAGAGAATTGAGATTGGGCCTATGTCTGCTCCCGTGGGCAATCACAGTCGCCTGCGCTCGCGCAAGGGGCGGGTCTTACCTGAAAGTCATTTTTGATTGGTTCCACATCTTTATGACAACATGAGGACAGGAAAAACGGATTCGTGTTTTTGTGACTTGCGGAGGTTCAGTGACAGTTCAAACCAGAAATCCTCATGAATCGTTTAACAACATAGTACTATGTGTTGAAATACATATATATCACTAATAGGAAATTTTAAAAGGGTAAAAAAAATCAAATTTTGCCGGAGTGGGTCTTATGAAATCGTATTCACTTCAATCTTAACTAAATCTCATGTTTCATCCCAATGCCGATATTCTATGCTGTAGAAAAAGATGACAAACTGCCATTTTGCATCAAAATAAATATGCAAACAATGACAATTATAGTTCCTCCTGTGCGTCCTCAGCTTCTTGGTGCCAGCAGTACTGGCCGTCTGGAGCTGGATATTTCAGTCGGATGGCCTGCACGACGCAAGCAGGTAAAACGACAGCCTCTGCCCAATCTCTCTCCTTGCAGGACCCATTCGAGAAAGTATCTGTTAGGTGAAATTGTCTAGACAAATCATTGAGCACAAAGTTAGCGATGCATGGTTTTAGCGTGCCACAGTAGTTAGCACAATTGCTATGCAATGCAACTGCAAGCTATTTGTGCAGTAAACATACCACGTTAGAAGCAGAAAGAAAAATAAACACTCACTTTATAGTCAGACGTCCGTTTGTCCCTGCAGGCCTTGGCTGACATTCCCAGTCCGCCCCAGCTCAAGCCACTCCGGGCTCCTCGTCTGCGACAGGCAGGTCTTCTGCATCGGCTGAGCAGCAGGTCTTCTGCATAGCAGCGGCAGCAGCCGTAGCCGCCTCCTGCTCCCTCAGCTTCAGCTACTCCTCGCTACATTGCGGCTCGTAAAGGTAGCCACGAACATCTGATTCGAGCATCAGATCTTCGAAATACCCATGTTCCATATCAGATGTGTGCCTCCCACCATTGTCGTTACTTCACAGCTTTACTTACTTCACAAGTAGCCTAAAGGTGGATGTTGGATCTGCAGGTTTCTGCAAGTGAAGTCCCACCCACTGGCACTGATCTGTATTAGATCTGTAGTGCAGTAGGTCCCACCACGGGTTTGAAAATGAGGAACTAGAGTGCTTGTAGTTTCACTAGAGCCACCACCTTTTACACTTCCTTCTTACAATGATGCAAAAATCGTCATTTTACATCACTGTAAGAAAGAAGTGTGAGAGGTAGATACGGATTTCCCCGTCTCGGTGCAAAATGTGGGAATAATGCAAGACCATTTAAGAACCAAAGTTTTGGTGACTGCATCAGCACCAGGTTCAATTTGTGTGCGTAGTAGTGAGTGGCCTTGGGTACCTTTTCTTTAATTTTGGCCTGCACCCCGTTAAGCTGTGATGCCATCACTGCAGCTCCGTCATATGTTTGTCACTAACTTTTCAACACAGCTGTATTTCTCCAGCACTCTCAGTATATATCCAGCTATAGCAGTGGCTTGTCTATCATCGCCTATGTCGTCGAAGCCCAAAAACGCCTCCTTCACTTCAAAGGCATCGCTATTTCAAGCCACATAGAGCAAAATGACAGAAATATGTGCTTTGTTTGCAACATCAGTAGTCAAATCTACCTCTACAGCAACAAATGAGGCTGCATTAATCCAGCCACACAGCCAATCGTTTCGGGTGTACCACTCCCTTTGAAAAGAGTGAAATTCTTCTGTACTGTAGTTTGAAGCAAATCTTTTTGCTCCGGTATTGGTCTTCCATTGGTTATCACCTTCTGTTTTGACTGATAGTCCAGCTGGGCCATGTTCCAATATCCATACTTCATGAGGACACTTAAACATAATATACTATCCGCACTATGCCTATTGTTGCACTATGGGCAGATTTTCAGATGTTAGTGTTGTTCTGAATGGAAATTACTATCAGCTGCGCGACCGTGTCACCCGCCAAACACACGTGAATCCATTATACCCACTCATGTCTAGCCATTTTCGAAATTAGCGCAACTCAGCCTGGCTCCGCCTCTTCCGCTACATAGCTAAGATGGCTGCCGTTGAGTACGGAAAGTGTACATCGTTGCATACTATGCGTACTAACCGTTTTTAGGGCAACATCCAGGTCCTATGAGTACACTTCTTTTCACCGCGATCGTAATCGGAACACCCTATGTACTCAAACTATACTATATACTATATACTATAGACTATACTATACTAAGTACGGTAAGTATGGATATCAGAAAACGGCCCGTTTTGAGAAATGTTTAAGTTCAGATATATAAGCGTCCATCTTGGGAGTCAGACGAAGAACAGCAGAAAAAAACAAAAAACGCTGTAGCGCACCTGACTTGCGCGTGCTGAGAGTGTCATTGTGCTGAAATTGGACCTTTCAACTCAGACGCAGATGGTCCAAATCGGCAGTGAACAAGCACCTGCCGGCTCACACACCCTTCAGGGTGCTTGTGACTTTTCTCTGCAGTTTTTTGTCCGATCAGCAGGTACCCGTCTGCTGGATGGATGGATACCGTCACCACCCAAAAATCTTTCTGCAGACATTATTTTGGTGATGTGCTGAAAAACAGAAACAGGCATGCGCCACGCAACCCAGTTTATTGCGCGTTCAGAAGTGAGGCTTGACTCGCTGCCTGTATTTGATGGGGAAATGTGCAAATTCAGCAATTTTTAATTAAGAAAATGATTAAAATTATTGAAATCAAGCAGAAAATACATTTATGACACAGATCAGTGGTGGAAAAATATTAATATTGTTTTTTTGTTATGATACTTTTTTTTGGTCACAATTTCTCTGATGGCATATCACTGCAGTTTACCTATTAAGAGGGTGTCAAAACAGGGTCATCACATTGGATTGTTGTGGATGTACTTCATGTGAACCTCAAAGAAATGGTATTTCCTATAGAATTGAACGTTGACAGCCGTATGTCAAGGCATGGGTTGTGCAGTAGGTGGTAGTCTAGTACCAAAAACTGTTCAAACCACCAAGACATCCTCACACCAATTTGAGGCCTCAATTTGAACCCTGTAGCGCCACTAACAGGACGAAGTGGGGAACCTTTGTGTTCAAAAGTAACATGGGCTTGCTTTGTGCTCTGTTTTCCTTGTTCATGCAGAGAACGACACACTAATTCAGTTTCTGTGTTTTTTTCCTCGGTAGATATTAAGACACTGGGCTAGGCTTAGTGTCCTAGTGCCTATTGTTGGCAGGCATTTTTGGTCGACAGCCAAAAACACAAGCTCCATTTTGATTCAGAGACATGCGCTGGCTGGCGGCAGGTGAAGAAATGATTTGCCGAGCTATTTATTTTTCTCAAATAGATATCCTCCAATGTATATTGGAATAAGTCATAATTGTAATCACAACAGTGAATCCATAATAAAGTAGTTTGCACAAAATAAAGGCAAATGGAAATTTGCTTTTTTGGACGTCTTGCCTTTCGGTCCTTCTCACAGTCTCCTGCGCTAAATTTAAAGTTGCCCCAGCCTTAAAAGGTCGTGAGGGTGTCTTGGACATTCTGCCGAGTGGCAGCATTATTTTTGTTCTGTGGACTGTCGTCCTGTCCACTGCCCCTCACCCGAGCTCCTTCACCCCAATTTGGATTTGCTTTAGTTTCCTCTTGGAATTGTACCTCGCAATTTCTCTTGTTTTCCTACAACTGATTCGTTGTTTTGGTGAGTGCTATTTCTGTCAATTATAATTTCGATTCATAAAATGCTGTACTTAAGGAATCTTAAGGAAAATGTAGGCCTTACTATGATGTTTGTAACATGTCTTTTTTTTTAAAAGTTGCTAAAAATTAACATGTATGCTAATATAATATAGGTCCCACTAACTACATTGTGTTTTGTTGTATGGTTTGGACCACAATGCATGCATAATTGTTTTCAATGACACTTTACAAAAGGTAAACGTTGCTGAAAAAACATTTAAAAAATCTGAAGATGGATTTTAATATTATCGGTTGTTTATACAAGCAATTATAATTATATAATACTGATAACTAGTGAGCTTCATCTAATTGTTCTCCTTACGAAGGTGTGTGCTTACATGCCTATTC
Organism: Urophycis tenuis; assembly: GCA_036785325.1. Classification (NCBI taxonomy): domain Eukaryota; kingdom Metazoa; phylum Chordata; class Actinopteri; order Gadiformes; family Phycidae; genus Urophycis; species Urophycis tenuis. The sequence continues at coordinate 1,998,559 of JAXIVH010000007.1, read as the reverse complement.
ATGATGAGCTAATGAATGGTAGAACACACAAATCATTCCCATTACATATTGAATACAACATTTCTGAAACTTGGCCACAATTTCTACATTATACAACCCTAATCCCACTGTAGATTTAATTGACAAAAGAGTGAAGGAGGTCATTGTGTGTGTTTGTATTACAAAACATTCCTGAATCATTTCTGTGGGTCAAACGTGGCTTTGGAAGTGTCATCATTTCAGAGAGACTTTATGTGTCTCTAAAATGAAAGAAAGCATAACACGTTCTAACAACATTGTGGAAAAAAATGTAGCTAGAAAAGCTAGCCCCTTCTGCTTCTAATAAGATGAAGAAACTGGTGCTGCTGCTTTTCCTCCATCCTGCTTCATCATTTAACACAACATTAGTTATTCAAAAGTAACAAGTAACAATTTCATCACACCATCCCCAAAACTTCATCCCGCCATCATCTTAACAATGTCCATCTCCTCCCCAATTCATCCATTAATAGTTTAACTCAAAGTCATCAACTTAAACCAATCGTCCTAATACCTAATGATAACCAACCGCCCCCCCCTGCCCCCCCGCATAACTTCAATCTGTTACAAGCACCAGACTTTGAGAATGATCCTACGATGTGGTCCTCCTGTGACACTGTAAGTTGGTGTGGAGCAGAGCCCCCCCCCCCCCATCCCCCCCCAGGATGTCAGCATCAGTGCACCTGTCGGAGAAGCGCCAGCGCCAGCAGCACTATCAGGAGCAGATGCAGAAGCTCGAGACGCACGAGCAGCAGCATCACTTTGAGAGCAGCTATCACCTGAGCAGCAGGTCCTCGGTTAGCCAGCAGTCTGTCTCACATGAGGTTCAGAGGAGCACTCAAGGGTAAGAGTGTGGCGTGAAGGTGCACCCAGCGAGGGTTAGCGCGCTGACAAGTGATTCTGAAATGGTTGGAAAAGCAAACGAATGACAAAATGGTTGATAGTTGTAAAAACGATGGTTGTTGTGAGGGTTGTTTTTTTTTCCATGAATGTGTCCCTTCCAGCAGGGTGATTGAGTGAATGGAATCAAGTGAGGTTTTGTATTTATTTCATGAAGTCAGCACAATTTTTAGTGTTTGGTTCCTAGACTGTAAAGAATAATGTTTGGTAAAGGTTTGGTCACTGAGCAGAGGCCAGCAGTGTGTTGACCAGGTATACCGTGCTTCCTCTGTTGCTTTGACAACAGAGAGCAGGAGCCATGTTGGTCTTCCAGTAGTCTTACAAAAACAGCTTTTTCAAATTATAGATTAACATCATTTTGCTATAAAGCAAGTGGAGACAGATGTTGATAATTTTATTTAACTTGAGACCTGAGTACTTTTTTCCAACATTTCAGCCTCATCTGTTATTATGGCTTTTCTTAATAGTTTGTGGAGAAAGGCAATGTATATAATGTCATAATTTAATTTGTATCAGCTAACAAGCCTGGAGTTTCTAAACCATTACCAACCAAATAAACCATTGTATTTTAATTTAAATAAGAATATGCAATGCAGACTTTGTGGCGGTTCTCCTTTAGTTTGTACAAAGCAAACAAACATAGAATTTGAGCATTTCACTTGGCTGCTAGATGGATGGATACAAAGACAAACAGGCTATCCATTAAAAACCTTGTTATTGCTGTCATGTTACCATGGCATGTTAACTGATAATGACACAAGCCATTGTGTTTATCTGTAAGCCTTGAAATTGACTTACCAGATATGTACATTGTTTTGATGTAACGCTTGAGCCTACAATGTGATGTTCTAATCACATCAAATCTCCAGCAGAGAATGTACATCTTTAACCTCATGTCTGGTAGGGCAGGATAGTGTTGGGTCTGGTAGGGCAGTGTACATGTAATGGTGTGCCACTCTCACCTGGAAGGTGCTGGGTTTCACTCCCAATGTCCACAGCCTACCTGCAGTCACCCTGGGCCAGAGCAAGACACCTAAACCCTTAAACATGTTCCTTAACAACCTGCACCTGATTTCATTGTAAGTGAAGTCAATTGTATTTGTACTTAATCTCAGGGCTTCACAGGCCTACAGATAATACGACACCCCTTACCTATAGCCCTCTAAAGGGCCAGGAAACCCCCCAAATCCAAGAAGAAACATTGAGAAGGAACACAAAAAGGGAACCCCTCATTCAATGGATGGTTAAGTGTGCATGCACTGTGTGTCAAACTGCCAGGCTTATAATGTGAGCATAAAACAGCACAAACAATGATCAAACAGCTTTGGATAAAGGTGTCTGCTAATTCACTAAATAGTAATAATTGCCTGGGACTGGGCAATTAGTTAGCAGTCTGGTATATACCGTGAGAGTGGCTTTGATCTCCTCCCTGCCGAGTATAATGCAGCAGCCCCTTACGCCTTATGAAGGAGGTCAGAGCAGGAATTTGAGCTGCAGCTCATTGGCTGCCAGAGATATTCATGGGCAGCTGGGCTATTTCTGTTAGCCGAGCGAGAGAAGCTATCCTTACGCTGACTGTACAGAGTACACTCATACTGAATAGGCCTGTATGTGTAAAGTAACGCAAAAAGACCGGTAGCTGTTCTGAATGGCACAATTGTTAACACACCCACCGAACCTTGTGTTGGTGGTAAAGAAGATTTTGTATATTTACATTTATATATATATTATGTACATATATACAGTATATGTATATATTTCTCTTTCTGTCTCTGTAGGAGTCTCTAACTCTCTCTCTCTGTCTCTCACACCCTCTTTCCCTGTTTGCCTCTGACCTTTCACTTGGCTTTGTTACAGCTCACCAGCCCATACAGCAGTTGATATGATATATATCTGTGCCACCCGATGAATCCACGATTTGATTGCCCCTTTTCCATGTGTCAGTCACTCTCACAACCCTCCCCCACGAATTGGAACGGAGCCTCTAAGAGTTTTTCCCGGCCATATGCTAGGCCACTTGAAAAACAGACCCTGCTCTGTCAAACACACACTAGATACGCTCAGGTTGAAGCAGGATTTATCTAGCGCCTTCCCACGGCCAATAGTTCCGGTGGGCGCTATTTATATATCCTCAACGAGTGAGATGGCTCATGAGTGCTCTTAGTCGTTAGTCATGTCTTTTGCGTTCAATGTCGTCAGTGAGCTTACAGAAGAACATGATCCTCTTCTGAGTGTCAAGCATTGTGTCATTATTTTAAATGTTTTATCGGGCCACTGACTTTTAAGTCCCGATACACACACAGGTACAATATGACCACTTGGCCATATGGAGTGTTCATTTGTACTTGACATGACTTGTTTTCCATTTTGTGACAGGTGAGTGAGAACAGGTGTACATATCCTACCTAAATCCATCCAAAGCTCCACACGTGTTTTGCAGCAGTATTCTCCATGAGAGTAAACGGTGCTGGCTACTGTTATACGTTCCTTCAAGTTATCAAATGACCTCTGAACGAGTTTCAGATTACAGTGGGACAATACCAGTCTGTGTGATTAAACCACGGTCTCTGGCTTCTCCTGGCTTCACTAAAACGTCCGTTCCCAATATAATTAGTCAAATTCACTTCATTGTGTGTATTCTGCCTCAGAGCATTTAACACGAGTCAATCAATCGTCCTTCCACTACTTTACAAAATGTGCATCCCAAAGACCAAAGTTGTTACTGTTGTTGACAGACACGCTGACACTAAATCCACCGCATTGGAACAACAGAGGGAATTTTTAACAGATGTATTTGGTCAAGCCAGGCTCTATTGGATTTGATCAGCCCAGCCCAGAATTTAAATTTAAACTTAAATTGTCCTCAAGAACTGAGCTGAAGTTGCCTGTGTGCGTAGCTGGCCGTGAGATACGTGACGCTTGTTGTCTCATTCCCAGGGCCAGCCGGAAGACCTCGGTGAGGACCTCTGTGAAGACAGAGAAGGCTCAGGAGGCCGCTAAACTGAGCCTAATATCCAAGAAAGCGCAATCCAAGCGCGACTACCTAGCCATGGACACGGATCTGGAGGTCATCGGCTACGTCGTCCCTGTATTCAGAGCCAAGTAAGTGACGAGTGCATCCGCTCTGCGTGTGCTCCTGCTCCGTCAAATCCACGGCATTCTGTTTCCTGTTTGAGCTCCGTATGCTTTGGGCTTAATTCTCGGGGTGAGCTTAGTGTCCACACTGGATGCCAATGTGGTTATCGATGCATCCCTATTGGATGTCCCCCTCCTCACACCGATGTCTCTCTTGTGCTGCAGTCATGAGGTGGTCCGGGGACTGGCGGAGGCCCAGGACGAGGTGGTGAAGGAGGAGGGGGTGAACTACGTGGCCATGAGGAACCTGTTTGTCAGGGAGTCCCTGGAGTCCACGGAGGTCCGCGTGGAGAAGAAAACCAGGAAGAGGACTATCAGAGAGTCGGCCGAGCGCCTCCAGTTGGACAGGACGGTAAGACCCAACCGTTGTGTGCCTTGTAATGATGTACACATTTGTTACCGGCTGTTGTTTGTGACATTTCAGTCCAGGTTTTGGAAAAATTGGCACTTTCTTGAGCAGTTCCATGTAGATTCAGGATGTGTTATGGTATTATCAGCTATGTTTAAAGCAGCCCGTCAAATAAAAGCTTGCATACACATTTAAATAAATTGGGAATATAATTTAATGTCATCGGGCCGGGAAATGACATTGACACAACGACGGAAAACGAAGCTTGGATACCGTGTTGAATAATGCCATATTTTAATGTCTGCGATCGGTCAGTCTTAAATGCTTCATCTGCTTCCTCATCATATCTATACTTTTCAGTCGTTGTTATTGGCTGATTCTGAAACCAAATGATCATCACATCTGAAATATCGAGTTTGACTGTTGTGCCGCAGCTGGAGGAGAGGGCAGAGTTCCGTAAGAAGATGAACTCGGACAGCCTCACCCACCGTCCTGAGTTCATTGTGAGCCCCCGCGGACAGACGGTCTGGGAGGGCAAGACCCTGAAGCTGCACTGCACTGTGGCCGGCTGGCCCAAACCACGCATCGCCTGGTGAGGAAACCGCTCAAACCCTTAATTCACCTGCGTCTCACAACACAGTTACATGTACGTTTCAGATGTTTGGCTTGGTTGTGTCCGTTCAGTGTGAGAATATTTGACCGTGAATGCATCTACAACAGAGTCATGTTGACAAATGACGTTGGATATCATTTGGATATTAGGTAGGTATTACATTTAAAAGCAAAGCGAGGCTGAGCACTACCGAATGCATCCAATCAGCAATGGATGAAACCTAGACACAGTGTGGAGGATGCACCGACCCTCTACTGTCGCATCATGAACCCCGAAGAGTCTTTGGTATCGATGGTCTCCGTCTGTCTGTTTCCCAGGTATAAAAACAACGTTCTGATCGACGCCAAGGCCCACCCTGAGAAGTACACAGCCGAGAGCAACTACAACATGCACTCCCTGGAGATCAAGAAGTAGGTAGCTTGCTTTTACACCTCATCATACCTGTGAGTATGCATGTCTGTCTGTCTGTCTGTCTGTCTGTATGATAAATGTCTAAATGTCACACTATCCCATGCTTCCGTGCAAGTATGCAACTACGTAATTCTCACAAGTCAAAATTTCTGTTTAAAAAAAAGAGGTAAATATACATGTAGTGTTTTGGTTTCACCTCCTCCTTTCCCCCCCCCAGTTGTGACTTTTTCGACACTGCTCTGTACCGCGCCTCTGCCCTCAACATCAAGGGAGAGGCTTCTTCTGTGGCCACCGTTGTTATCAAAAGTAGGTCGCGGCACAGCGTTGGGAGTGTTGTATGCTACAATTCATGTACGATGATGACGTCGGAGAACCAGTGTGTGTGTTCACGGTGATGAAGTGTGTGTGGACGTTTCTGATACCGTTTTGATTTGATCCCTCTCTCTCTCACTCTGTGACTTTGGTTTGCTCTCTTTCTGTCTGCCTCTGTTATTTCTCATCATAATTACATTTCCCCCCCCCCACCCCCCCCCCCCCCCCCCTCCCCACTCACTCTCTCTCTCTCTTTCTCCCCCCTCTCTCTCTCTAGGGTTCCAAGAGGGTGAGGAAGCAGGCCCTCTGGATGCTAAACCACGTGAGTGCAGAACATCCCAGCTCGTTTCCATGAACCCCCCCCACCTTCACATTTTAATCTGTCTCCTCTCTCTGCAGACGGCTTCTGTGCCGAGCACGGCGTCACCTTCGAGACCAGCATCATCGACAAGTTTGAGGTGGC
>JAXIVH010000007.1:1940092-1992158 GCA_036785325.1 Urophycis tenuis | reverse complement strand
AGCACTGCTCATAACCCCCACCCATGAAAAAAAAAAAAACGGCACGGCTCTTCTCCCTGTCGCCTTGGGTGTCTCTCAAGGAATCTCTCTTTCTATATCGGTCCTGCTCCATTCCGTCTTGATGAAGCCGACATGGGGTAGAGGGAGGGAGGGAGGGAGAGAGGGAGAAGAGAGAGAGAGAGAGAGAGAGAGAGAGAGAGAGACGAGAGACGAGAGAGAGAGAGAGAGAGAGAGAGAGAGAGAGAGGAGAGACGAGAGAGAGAGAGAGAGAGAGAGAGAGAGAGAGAGCAAGAGAGAGGGGGAGGGAGAGAGAGAGAGACAGATAGAGAGAGAGCAAGAGAGGGGGGAGGGAGAGAGAGAGAGACAGATAGAGAGGGAGGGAGGGAGGGAGGGATGGAAAGAGAGAAACAGAGACAGGGAGAAAGAGACAGAGAGAGCAAGAGAGGAGAGAGAGAGAGAGACAGAGAGACAGGAGGGAGGGAGAGGGAGACAGAGAGAGAGGGAGACTGCTGTGAATGTGAATATATACAAAACATAGAATAAAGTATAAGTTCATGCAGTTCATGTTCATGCCACTTTCAAACTTTTCGTCATGTTCCTAAAACACCAAGGCATATGAAAGGGCAGCAGGATGTTTGATGGCAGCCTGGCGTGTTGCCAGCACACTAGGAGTGTAAGTGAGGCGGAGAGTGGAACTGGGTTCTGACACGGGGTGGGGAACAAACACCGAATTAGAAACAGCACAAGTATGTTTTGTATGGTGTGTGTGCGTGTGTGTGTGTGTGCATGTCCTTTTGTTTCTGTATGTGCGCGTGCAAGTGTGTTTGTGTATGTCTATTTGAGTATGTCTGCATGCTTCTTTAAGCGCAACTGCCTTTGACTTTTTTATTGCATACTGATCTGTGTGTGTGTGTGTGGGTGTATATGTGCGTGTGCGTGTGTGTGTGTGTCTGTGTCTGTGTGTGTGTGTGTGTCTGTGTGTGTGTGCGTGTGTGTGTGTGTGTGTGTGTGTGTGTGTGTGCGTGTTTGTGCGTGTGTGTGCGTGTCTGTGTGTGTGTCTGTGGGAATGCGTGTGTCTGTGTCTGTGTCTGTGTGTGTGTATGCGTATGTGCGTGTGCGTGTGCGTGTGTGTGTGTGTGTGTGTGTGAGACAGATGCTGATTTGGAGGCGGAGGGCGTGCCCGTGGCCCCTCTGACGTGCGCTGTCACGATGCCAACAAGGACTACGTGGTGGTCACCTGGAAGCAGCCGGCCGTGGAGGGGAGCAGCTCCATCCTGGGCTACTACATCGATAAGTGGGTTTCTCTCAACGGACATTCATCAGGACCTTAGAGTTTGCTAAAGTTAACTTCCTATGAGGAGAATGTGACCATTTCCCCGCTGTATTTCCCCACTTATGTTTAAGTTGAGAATGAATGGCTAGGTAATGGTCTTTAAGTAGTATTTGATGGACAGTGGTACAATTCTGAAATTTAGTTACACAAATGTTTTGTTGTATGCTAGGATGTGCCTGTACGATGTGTCACGATATGGTCTGATGATTTGAGTACTATAAGTTAACTTGAGTGTGGACGGTTGTGGCTTGTCAACAGTGACATCCTGTGGCTTGTAGTGCAAATGCTAAGTGCAGCAGACCTTTGATGCACGGACAAGCTTAGAAAAAATTTGCAAAGACAGCAGTTGTCTGTTTTCTACTTAAAGCTAAAGATGCTGACCTTGACCATACTAAACGATGCCTTAACGCTGCCTTAACACCAACAATAACTTATAACTAATCCATTGATATGACACAATTTTCACGAAGGTAAGTTGCCATTCATGCAGAAGCTAGTCACCCAGCTACTGAAACATTCATCTGAAAAAAACCTAGGAAATAAACCCACCACATTACGTCACTAGCTGAAGATAGCCACCCGGGATGAGCCCTCGAATCTTTAGTAAATTCAGTTGACGATGCAATCCAAGGCGATTCCCTAACACCTCATCCCTATCCTGCTGCCATCCCTAGTGCACAGCCTGACATGACACTGCACATCCAGCTGGCTCTATCATCCAAAGTCACAAACCATCAGTACAAAAACAGTCCATCTGAACCCCTACGCACCATCAACCTGCGTGTGTTTCTACGTGTGGTGGTTCAGGTGCGAGGTGGGGACCCAGCACTGGGCGCAGTGCAACGACCAGCCCGGTCAAGTACGCCCGCTTCCCCGTCACCGGCCTGGTGAGGGCCGCTACTACGTGTTCCGGGTGCGCGCCCTGAACCACGCCGGCGTCAGCCGCCCGTCCCGCGTGTCCGAGCCCGTGGCCGCCGTGGACCCCTCCGACAGGGCCCGCCTCCGGGGTGAGGAGAGGCTGGGGAGAGGCCGGGGAGAGAGGCCGGGGGGGGAGAGGCCGGGGGGGCGGGGGAGGCTGGGGGGAGAGGCCGGGGGGGGTGGGGGGGGGGGGGGGAGGCTGGGGGGAGAGGCAGGGGGGGGGGCGGGGGAGGCTGGGGGGAGAGGCCAGGGGGGAGAGGCCGGGGGGGGGGGTGGGGAGGCTGGGGGGGGGGGGGGGGGGGGGAGGCTGGGGGGAGAGGCCAGGGGGAGGAGAGGCAGGGGGGAGAGGCCGGAGGGCGGCGTTGCATTGGAACGCTGTGTGGACCGTCGTCCCGTGAAATTGATTGTTGTGTCTTTGTGTGTGTCTCTCTCTCAGCGGGTCCCTCTGCTCCATGGACTGGAATGATTAAATTCACTGAGGAGGACCCCACTGGTAAATGGATGAATACCACTAACCAGACGAGTTTCATTTAGTGTTAATGTAACCCAATACCTGCACTGCTTGTAGGTGTGAAAAGCGTCTTTCTTTCTTGATGAATATTAGTTTTGATCAAGCCCTAGTATCGATGTCACCATTGGGATCAGCATTGTTTGAGCGAGTCCCCATTGGGTTAAAATCTCCATGTCGATCCCATTAAGGCGATGAGACTGTAATGATGGAATGTGTACATGTGCACATCATGCCCTCACCATCCCTTACCTCCACAGTGGGCGTGATCCCCGGGGAGCCCAGCGAGGTGGTGGTCACTGAGGCCACCAAGAGCTACGTGGTGCTGGCTGGAAGCCCCCCGTCCAGAGAGGCCACGAGGGAGTCATGTACTACATCGAGAAGGTGAGGGGGGAAAGGCTGAACGAACCGCAGGCGGCTACATCAGAGTGTCCCCCACCAGACATCCCATGACGCGTTATGATGTACAAGCCCGAGTAACTTTGGGAGCAAATTCTCGCCTGATCCGAACTTTAAGACCACGGTTTACATTGCTTGTTACACTCCCCATGTTTCTCTCTCCCCCTCCCTCTCTCTCTCCTCTCTCCTCTCCTCCCCCCCTTCTCTCTGCCAGTGTATTGCCGGAACGGCCGAGTGGCAGCGCGTGAACACGGGGATGCCGGTCAAGTCCCCGCGCTACGCCCTGTTCGACCTGGCCGAGAGCGAGTCCTACAGCTTCCGCGTGCGCTGCTGCAACTCGGCCGGCGTGGGCGAGCCCTCCGAGGCCACCGGCGACGTCACCGTCGGGGACAAGCTGGTCGTGAGCGCCGCCTCGCTTCCGCCCCCCCCCAAACACCTCTCCCTCGTTCTCTCGTTGTTTTGTTCTTTCCCTCTTTCATTTGCCCAGTCTTTTTTGGCTCTTTCTCTCTTGTCCTTTTTTGTCATTCTTTCTTTCTGTGCTTTGATCTTTTGACTTCTGACTTGGTGTGTCGGTGACATGAAGCGATTTGTACATAAAGGTCGTTTTGAATCCATCCTCTCCTCTGTACCCCTGCCTCCCCAGACCTGCCCTCCTCTCCGGGCGCGGGTGACGGTCACAAGGAACTGCGCCACCTCCATCGTGGTGTCGTGGGTGGCGTCCAAGGAGGTGAAGGACCTGGTGGGCTACTACATCGAGTGCAGCGTGGTGGGCAGCGAGGTCTGGGTGCCAGCAACAACAAGCCAGTCAAGAGCACCAGGTCCATTCATGTGTTTGGATTTACATGGCTTAGCTTAGTTTAGCTTAGTCTCGTCTTAGTTTGGTTTGGTGTGGTTCAGTTTCTTGTGGATGATCTTAGCGTGGGTGTCTTTTGTTTTGTTTGGTTTAGTTTGGTTAACGTATGCTTTGCATGGCTTAGTTTAGTTCGGTTTAGTTTGATTTTACTTTTGTTCGTCTCGGCTTCGGGAGTTTATTGGTTTGGTTTACTTTCGTTTATTTAAATTTTGTTTAGGTTAGTTTTGCGTATCTTAAGTTTATTTTATTTTATTTGAGCCTAATTTAGGTCATTTTATTTGAGTGACATTTTGTCAGAATTATGAACTTCAAATTCATTATGACAACTCGTTCATTATTTGCTTGGACTTGTCATTGGAAGACATGGGTCTTAGTGTGAGTACTCCACCTAGTGGATGCTGTCTGTCAGTACAGATCTAAATCTCTGGTTCCATGAGTTGCAGCCCGCAAACATCAGTTGTTTCCATGGTGTTCAGGTTTGTGTGCCACGGCCTGACTACCGGTGAGAAGTACGTGTTCAAGGTGAAGGCTGTGAACGCCGCGGGATACAGCACCAGCTCCCCTCTGTCCGATGCTGTCCTGGTCAAGGCTGCCGTCTGTGAGTTTCCCCCAGAAGGAAGGATTCATTCACGGTCTTCTCATCAGTTCTTTTTCTGTCCATCTCTGTTTTTTCTTATAATCCATCCTTATTTTTCATAACTGTCTTTTTTTTTTTTTTTTTTTACATGCATTTACATTCAAATTCTCACACTGGGAACATCTTCTACCCTCTACTAATATGTGTGTCATCATCATTTACATTTACATTTAGGACATTTAGCAGACGCTTCTATCCAAAGCGACTTACAAAGAGTACATTTGTCAGAAGAAGATGAAACATTTCATTGCTGCTAAATAATACAGTAAGAAAGTCACCAGAACAAGTTTCAAGCATTTCAATTGCTAGATTAACCATTGCTAGTATACAACATCTCCTGGCTAAGTGCCAAAAAGCGATAAAAGTATATATATAAATATAAAGTGCCAAGACACACAATAGGTTTTTTGTTTTTTTAGAGGTAGAGGATGGATGTTATCAGCCTAGAAGGACTTTGATGTTATGCAGGGTTCAGGTGAAGATGGGGAGTGACTCTGCAGTCCTGACATTGGCAGGGAGCTCGTTCCAGGAGCTTGTTCGATCATCGTGTGCTCTACATACATATCATAAACCACTATATGACATGAGATCCATAAATGACGTTGCATGTGCCTGACCCTCTAACCATCTATATATACAGTATATATATAAAAATATTCTGCCAGGGCTTATATTGAAAAGTTTGTATTAGATTGACCTGCGCATTGCTTTATACCTGGTGCAGCCTTTGTAGTGTGTAAACCTGTGTATCGGTTCGTTGAGCTTGAGTCCTGCTGCGCCATGTAATAACTAAAACAGTGTGTTCAGTGAGGAGCATGTCCCTAACCAGCGCCTCAGCCCAGACCCCTCTCGCCAGAGGTACTTAAAGCACACAACGCTAAACTCCAGGCTGAGATGTAAGTACAATCAACGCAGAGGGAAGAAGTGTTGTTGTTTGTTTTTTTTTGGTTTGCGTGTGGCCTAACACAACCATGTGTGGAGCTACATCGGTCCACTCAAATTAATCCAGTGGGGATGTTATTCATGGTCCTCTGATATCATTCAGAGTAGTGGACATTAATCTCAATCTAAAAACGGCGATGGCCGGTGACTCATCTCAAACGCCGACGTCCCCTCCGTGCTGTCCGTCTAACGTGTCACTTTTCATCCAGTGAGACAGCATGTGTTTTTGATGGGTGACACGCGCCAAACGGCCCACTGTTTCTATGAATAATCCCAGATGAGCTAAAAAAAAACACATTCCATCGAAATCCGGTTGTGATTGAATCACACGTTTTCATGAGTGTCTCGGTTTTCATGACTTTTATCATGATGGTGAGGTGTCATGTCCCACGCGCACACACTAACACACACACACACACACATACACACACACACACACACTATGTTGGGTGTGTGAAAACAGCTATATAAATAAAAGTATTATTATTAGTCATCCACTGATAAGTGCTTCTCGCCCCCCCCACTAGCTGTCACTGGAAGGCCCACGGGGGTGACCCTGGTGGAGGCTGCCAAGGACTACATGGTGCTGAGCTGGAACGCGCCGGCCGACAACGGAGGTGCCGACATCAGGGGCTACTTCGTGGACTACAGGACGGTGAAGGGAGAGGCCGTGGGCAAATGGCACGAGCTGAACCCCAAGGCCATTAACACCACGTCCTACAAAGTGAGTGGTCTCAGGTCTCACCAGCTCCACTGCTGGAGCACTGCATTCACACCTCCCAGGGTTAAGGGTTTGGGACTCTGAGCGTGGACCAAATGCCATGTTATGTTTTTTGGTTTTTATTTGGAACTTGTTTCTCTGGGGATTATTTCGGGATTAGTTCACTTATGATAACCAGTCAGTCACAAATTGTGAATAAAAAGGAAAATAATAATTCTGTACTCGTTTTCTCCTTTGCGTGCCACAGGCGGAGGGCCTGAAGGAGAACCTCTTCTACCAGTTCCAGGTGCGGGCTGTGAACATGGCAGGGGGTGAGCAAACCCTCCCTGGTTGGGACTGCTCTGGAGTGCAAGGAATGGACCATCACTGTGCCAGGTATACACGCTGTATACATCCTGTACACACACACACACACACACACACACACACACACACACACACACACACACACACACACACACACACTCACATACACACATACACACACACACACACTCACATACACACACACACACACACACACACACACACACACACACACACACACACACACACACACACACACACACACACACACACACACACACACACACACACACACACACACACACACACACACACACACGCACACAAATGATGGACACAATCACGCCAAGTGGACAATTTCAATGAGACATGAGTAGAATGCTGATTTACTTTTACATTTAGGGCTTTTATGCAAAGCGACTTACAAAAAGTACATTTGTCAGAAGAAGGTGAAACATTTCAATGCTGTTAATACAGTAAGAAAGTCACCAGAACAAGCATTTCAATTGCTAGGTTAACCATTGCTAGTATACAACATCTCTGGCTAAGTGCCAAGTTACAAAGAGTAATTAAAAAGCGCCAACCCTAAAGTTGATTCCATCTTTTAGTACATTTCACACTATGCTCTTGTTTATTTATTGGTTTCAAGGAGACATAGTTTAAGCACACAGCGCCACAAAAACTGAAACAGTTTCCACTAGTGGGAACTGTTTCACTTCATCATAATCCCAGTGGTTTACTTTATTTATAACAACATTGTTTTCTTGCAAACTAAAACAACAAAACAAAATGTGCGGTCCCGACTATGTCATCCTACTTCTCAAATGTATTCATCCTCGTTCATCTGTAACCAATTTGTCTGCGCCACAAACCAAAAAGAAAATCTGCCGAGCACAGCGAATGACAAACACAGAAAACCCGCTTGTTTGCGTTCCTCGCCTCAGAACCCCCAGACCCCCCCTCCATTCCAATAACCACGCACCACCGAACCCCAGCAGGCCTTCTGTGGACCCGGTGGGGGGATGGTGTTGACGGTTGTTCTCTCTCTTGTCCCCAGGGCCTCCCTCCGGCCTCCATGTGCTGGAGGTGCGCGACACGTCCCTGGTGGTGCTGTGGGACCCGCCGGCCTTCAGCGGCCGCTCCCCGGTCAACGGCTACTACCTGGACATCAAGGAGGCGGCGGGCGACGAGGGCGCCTGGAGGGCAGTGCACGAGAAGGTCAACCGGGCCAAGTTCATGAAGGTACGCGCACGCCATGGTTCTCCCCCCCTGCCCCCCCCCCCCCCGCACGTGATGGTTTTCCTTAACGTAGGCGCGGGAAACGTTGACAGTGTAGAGGTGACAGTGTAGAGGTGTGTAAGTATACACTTGGGACTGCGAGGGTGCACCCTGACTCAGAAACACGTTTGTGTAAAGTAACACACGAGTCAGGTGAGTTGTCTTTACATTGGTGTAAAAAAAAATATATATATATATATATATATTTACAGTATATTATATATATATAAGCTGGTTGGGGTATTTCTACATGTCAATCACTTTGCATAGGTTTACATATCTCGATGAGAACAAGTTTAACAACTGATTTTGGCAAACTTAATTCAATGGATGCCTTAGTAGGTATCGATTTTAGAGAGAGATGATTTTTTTGCTATTACTATATTCATATATATATTATATTTTTTTATAGACTATTTTCTATGTTTTAATGACTGTTGTCCAGGTGACTGGTCTGAATGCTGGTACTTCCTACGAGTTCCGTCTGCGTGCTCAAAATCTGGCCGGGGTGGGAAAACCCTCAGGAGCTCTCGGCCCAGTTCTGGCCCAGACTCGCCCGGGTGAGTTACACACACACAAACATGCCCACACATATGCACACACATATTGCAAGCGCGCACACTCACTCACACACACACACACACACACACACACACACACACACACACACACACACACACACACACACACACACACACACACACAGACAGACAGACAGACAGACAGACAGACAGACACAAACAGACACACACATCCACACACACACACACACACCCACACATTAAAGAACTATTCCCTATGCCGCAGGCACCTATGATATCGAGGTGGACGTGGACGACGACGGTGTGATCTCCATGATCTTCCAGTGCTCTGAGATGGCTCAGGACTCTGAGTTCATCTGGTCCAAGAACTACAAGACCATCACAGACAGCTCCCGCATCACTGTTGAAACCAAAGGCGGCAAGTGGGTACTGCACGCACGTGTGTGTTTGTGTGTGTGTTTCTGTGTGTGTGTCTGTTTGTCTACGCAACACTGTGTGAAAAGGGTTGTATCTGGTGAATAATCCTGTACACTCTCAGATACTCCAGGGATAATTGGATGTACCAGGGACTTTTTCCTCTGCTACCCGGACTGGAATGCCCCTGTTTATGCAGCAGGTTTAGAGGACTGCCCCCTGCTGGATGCTTGCAGCACTCGCATTTCACACCTAGAGCCACCAGTTGCCATGGTGAATACTCCCCTTAGTGTGCTTGCAAGGGACCGCATTTTAAACCTTAGCTCACCTTGTAATGTTCAACTTGTTTACAGTCTGTTCTTGGTTGGTGTTGTTGTTCACAGGTAGATTATATACATATTGTGGCAAACAAAGAGGAACTGCATAAATACATTAGAAATAAATTGAATACAGTACAATATCAGAGTCATAGTTAGTTGCCAAGGTACAATAACTAGACGCAGTACACAGTGTGCAAAACAACCGTAAGGGGACCTCCAAAGGGGGCGTGCGAAGAAGAAGGGGGAGAGGGAGAATGTTTGTGATGCAACTCTCGAGTTTGGGGTCAACGGTCTTCTGCGTTCCCTGTGTGGATCTGTCCGTGCCAGCGAGTGCGCAGTGATTCACAAGCACATCTGTGGTCCGTGTCCGGTCCATTCTGTAGCACCCCACACACAGTGTGGACAACTCTGCGCTACGCGCTGGAGGTCGGGGCCGCCTTCCAGCCAAGATAGCATCCTCCTCTTCAGAGATCATCTCAAGTGTCTCCCATATGGCAGCCCCTGGCTCTGTGTGCGGAGCACTGACACCGGCCTTGGACGGATGCAAAGCAGAGAATAAACTGAAATCAGACCACCGAAAATATCTACTGGGGAAAAAGTGTAGAACTACATGGGACTTCTTATGTTTTCGCTCACTCTTCTCTTCCTTTGCCTCATGTGAGCTGTGATCCTGCCCTCCTGTTTCTCCTCTGGCTTTTCTTTATTTGCGTTATCCAGTGGCTCTTTCCAAAGGTCTTGCGGTATGCTGGAGAAAGTTTTGTTTAGTACTAAATGCAGCCAGTACATTTCTGTTAAGTTTAGGACACTAGAGTTCCTCTCTTTACCGTAGTGCTGTAATGTCTGTAATGCCTTTCAGGTTGGCATCTGAAAGGCCTACGGCATCACTGTGGTCATGTGACTTTCTGCAAATATCCGTCTCAGACATTTGCGATCCAGATTCCAGATACACTTTTCATACAGCGTATATGTGTCTTATTTGTGTACCTCTTATGTGTGCATGCATGTGTGTGCATGTGTGTATGTAAAAGGTTTTTGAATCGGTGATGGCTTCCACTATTGTGAAACACAGACACAGAGAACACACTTTTATTGATTTTAATTTTGTTAATTGCTCACATCATGAGGTTTTTTTTTAAAGGCGGTTGCTTCTTACTGTATTGGGAGGTGCAACATTAACATTTACATTTAGGGCATTTGGCAGACGCTTTTATCCAAAGCGACTTACAAAGAGTACATTTGTCATAAGAAGGTGGAACATTTCATTGCTGCTAATACAGTAAGAAAGTCACCAGAATAAGTTTCAAGCATTTCAATTGCTAGATTAACCATTGCTAGTATACAGTGGTTAATCTAGCAATTGAAATGCTTGAAACTTGTTCTGTGATCACAGTGACGGATCACAGTTCACAGTTCACGGATCACAGTGAGACGACTATCCAAACTGATTTGTGCAATGGGAGTTGTAGCTGACGTTTGGGCTATATTTTCTTCTCCATTTTGTGCAGTGTTTCAGAGCTCCAATACCAATGTGAGCTCATCGTCACTGTATACGAGGGCACGACCCCACTGCGATGCTAGCTCAGTGTGATACAGAGCTGTCATGTCTAAAGTGTTTTGGTCTACACTTCTACCCACAGGTCCAGAGCTATCTTCAACAACCCCTCCCTGGAGGACCTGGGGATCTTCTCCTGCATGGTCACCAACACAGATGGCATCTCCTCCAGTTACACACTCACCGAGGATGGTGAGTGGTGAACACACTCAGACACACACAAACACACACAAACACACACACACACACACACACACACACACACACACACACACACACACACACACACAGCACAAAGTTCATTCATCAAGAATTGTAGTGTATTTACTTTTACTGTAGATTCTGTATTTGCGGTAACTGCGACCACTGGTTGAAAAGGGTTAGGATTGGCTAACATAACAAAAAGCAGCACCTATCAAACAACTGTTGGGGAAAGAAGATCATATTGATAGTATGTAAAAAGAAGAGCTATTAAAGGATTTCCTCACATTCACCCACTGGTTCTCTGCTCTGTTGTGATTGACAGCTCTCAACCGCCTTCTGGACATCAGCCATGACCACAAGTTCCCTGGTGAATATCTAACTCAATACCATAAGATGTCTAATGGAATAAATGCTGTGTACAATTAAGACTATCATGGACCAGTATATGCCTGGAGAGAGTGTGTATCTTATTTGTTTACTTTGTTGTTGTTTATGCACTTCAGTGCCAAATTATTTAAAAGATGGTTAACAATGAAAAACACCAGCCTTCTATGGATTGTATTTAATTTTCATGTCAATTTAACGTAATTGGTAATGATAGTTGAACAACAAAGAGGTCTGTGGTTACTATTATACCAAAACCACTGCCACAGGACTCTCACTCCTCTTCCTCTCTCCTCATGTTCCTCCAGTTATTCCCTTCAAGAAGGAGATGTCCATGGACCTGCTGGAGAAGGGCCGCGTGCGCTTCTGGACGCAGGTGGAGAAGTGCACCTCGGCCTGCAGTGTGGAGTACGTGTTCAACGACGTCATCGTCACCCAAGGACAGGTGAGAAAACGCATGCAGAGTGCTCTCCCACACGCAGTGTTGTCTTCTGATGCGATGCCGTTGTTGTGGTGTGGTTTCACAGAAGAGCTCAGCTCAGCTATTGAGCTGATAGTACATGCCGGAGAGACTTGATTTAGCTAATTACATTAAGACTTTTGTGTTGTGTTGTGCTTTCGAATACGTTATGGATTCACGGACTGCGCAGACCATGGACATTTGTTTGGTTTCCAGAAATACTCGATGAACTTTGACCAGAAGACTGGCATCATCGAGATGTTCATGGACTCCCTGGAGGTGACGGATGAAGGAACGTTCACCTTTAACCTGGTGGACGGCAAGGCCAAGGGAACCACCAGCCTGGTGCTCATCGGTGAAGGTGGGAGGATCTCTATTCAATGCATCCTGGCTCATAGCTCTGTTTATCTCCTATATATATGACCAACTGCGATTGAGTGAAGGCGACTCGTGTTTTATCTGTGGTGACCACACGGGGGCAGCATAGGCCAACCTTTTTTCGGTTTTCGGCTAAGACTTTGCTGTTTGGGATGAATGAGGTAAAGGCATTGCGCGGTTAGTTATTTAGATTGGTAGCTCTCTTCTGTGTTCTGTTCATATTTATTTATGCTCTGTCCGTGTTCTATGTGGCTTGTCAAATGTCTCTCTGTGGTTTTCTTCCCACCTCTAAATTCATGCTTGCTAGGAGGGTCAGCAGCCTCAGTGGGCCAGCCTTGAGTGAATGAATGTACGTATGAAAATAACTTATTTGTTTTATTTTTTCCTCCAGAGTTTAGAGAGCTTCAGAAGAAGTCTGAATTTGAGAGGGCCGAATGGGTCAGGAAACAAGGTATGCATCTTGGAAAAGACGCAGCAGAGTGCAGACACGACTCCACTGTATGACTCAACACCAGCTTACGTCTCCCCTCCTGCCGACAGGTCCCCACTTCGTGGAGTACCTCAGCTTCACGGTCACTGAGGAGTGCAATGTGCTGCTTAAATGCAAGGTGAGCACAGCAGCACATTACCCCCTCATCATTGAAGATGCAGTGATAGAATTGAGTGGCGTCTATTGGAACGAACTTGCCGTAAATGTAATATCAAATTCACGAGTATGTTTTAATGCGTGTACATCCCATGAAACTTCGAACCGTTGAATGAGCCCTTCATATCTACACAGGGAGCGACAATCGGGTGGAGAGAGTGCACGTCTTGTATTTTAGAATTTCTACTTGTAATCTATGGACTATAGTTTTACAGACAAAATAGCTAAATCAAATATATAAATCTATCAAGGAACCTCATCACTTGACCCTTGGCTACTCGATGCTGTTGTAGACGATGACATAAGTTTGGAGGCGCCAGTAGAGGTCACTACAGGCCATGATAGCTCCTACAGTTGCAACCTGCAGCCTCATCACTTGATGCCACTAAATCCTACAGGCAGCTTCTTTAAGCATATGACGGCCTTCTGTGGCCGCATCGGGACAACGGTGTCAGCGTGTGCATATAGATGTAGTGTAGAGTGCGGATCGCGGGTAAATTAAAAATGTCAAATTGCGCAGATGTGACCGAGCCCGACCCGAACCCAAGCAGAATTTCTACATATTTGTCCGAACCCGACCCGACCCGAGCCCGTCGGGTCCCGTCGGGCTCGGGTCGGGTATCCATCCTCTAATGTAGTGACGATGGTCCCGCCCACAGATCGGAAACATCAAACCAGAGACTGAGATCGAATGGTACAAGGACAAGGTGAACATCCACGCCGACGATGACGACAGCAAGAAGATCGAGATGAAGGACGGCGTGTTGACCTTTAACATCGGAAAGGTCAGGCCATCGGAGGGAGGCGGCTTGTACATTTTGTCTTCTTGTTCAGTGTCTGCCAGAAGCGTTGAGCCTCGTAGAGGGGACGGCTAAAAGCCTACCTCCCTCAGAACGCTGCCCTGCTTCCATTGTACATCTGCTGTAGCGTAACATGCTTCACTGCCATCATGCTCATCCTCTCCGACACGCTCATAAATGATGAAACCTGGATTATAAAAAAAGAGTTTTAGCATACTGCCATGGGGATGGCTACTGTAAAGGGGGCGCACAGAGTAAGAATGCGGTGCTGTTTGAATCCTATGATATTCATATTCATATTCAAGTAAAGTTGCCATTTATGATGAGACCCAAAGCGTGATACTCACCATTCTATACGTAATGTTGCACCAGGACATATTGGCCAAAAGATTCTACTACCCTACATATATGGTTATCCCTGTGTTGAATTACTGTTATTGGTTATCTGTTACTGTTATCAGTGGTTAGCCTATTCTAACTCATTATAGATTACACTGGCCGTGTGTTTTCAAAGACTGGCCTTAGCATGGCTTGCTTGTCACCTCCTTAGAAGCAGCAATCAATAGGAAACGTATCATAATCAAACCCAATTTGGTCTCAAAATGCTCCTATATTTAACAGCTTAATGCGGGAGATAATTGACTCATGGTCAGTGGTGGTCATACGTCTGACTGCGGGTAGATCGATAAACACACCAGCAATACGTTACCAAAGCACGATTGGAGAGAGAGAGAGAGAGAGAGAGAGAGAGAGAGAGAGAGAGAGAGAGAGAGAGAGAGAGAGAGAGAGAGAGAGAGAGAGAGAGAGAGAGAGAGAGAGAGAGAGAGAGAGAGAGAGAGAGAGAGAGAGAGAGAGAGAGAGAGAGAGAGAGAGAGCCAACTGCATGAGTGCAGGGGAGACGGCCCTTCATCCTCGCTTCCCCGCCCTGGCATTTAACCCGGCTTATCTGTTAATTTCCACAGTGGGTTGCTAAGCAAGAGACAGAGCAAGCAGAAAACGAGCAAGCAGAAAACGAGCAAGCAGAGCGAAAGCATCGTGCCGAGGACCTCCCGCCATCAACCCCGCGACCCAAAGTCTGGACGCATACACGCTGCCGCCATAAGTTGTCGCCTATTAACCCTGCTTTGTGTTTGTGCTCGAATCGCCTCGCTTCTCGTCCCCATTGTCCACGTTCACGTCCTTCACATCCGATTGGTTTTCACGTCTTCTTCATGTCTTCCTCTTCTCTCCTTTAAACGCCCGCAGCGTCCTGATCAAGAGAAAAGCTTTCCTTCGTGGATTTCTTTCCCACTTGTGAATTCCTGTGTCCGGCTCATCCTTTGCGTTGTCTCTTTTCGTGTTGTCCCTCAGTATGCACTAATGCAGTGGTTCTCAACTGGTCTGGCTTCGGGACCCACCATCACCCCTCAATGACAAGCTGCGACCCAAATCAAGGAAAATCAAACTTTTTTTTTTGCCCGGACAAAGGCCCACTGAAAATGGGTCCACCAAAAAGGCCCACTGAAAATGGGTCCGCGACCCACTTTTGGGTCGGGACCCACCAGTTGAGAACCACCGCACCAATGCATATGTACTATATTCCCCATCCGCGGAATGATTTTGTCTTCCTATATCTGTCTGAAAATGACCATACAGAAGGGGATCCAATCACCGATCAGCCCCCCCCCCCCCCCAACTCCGCGCCCCCCCCCTTCCCCCGGGAACAACGTCTTAACTCTGACCTCTTTGACTCCCCAAGATATCCAAGAAGGACGCCGGCGTTTACGAGGTGAAGTTGTTCGACGAGCGAGGCAAGGACACGAGCACATTCGACCTGACAGACGCAGGTAAGGAGGCAGCGTTTCCCGGGGCTCCCGGGCAGATCACGAGCTCTGATAACCAGGGGGTCTGCGTGAACATGGTCAGGTGACGGAGGGGTTTCTTGTTTTCCCCCCACCTCCAGGCTACCAGGCTGTGATGAATGAAGTCTTCAGGGTTATCGGTGAGTCACCCTTTGAACGCAGCCCTCGTCACGGCGGCACCGCGTTACCCAACGTGTTACCCAACGCAAACACACCATCATCATCATCATGGCAATATTCACACTATTCAAGACGAATCGTCTTTCTTGTGGTGTATGTGGGTCACCATCCCCCCCCCCCCCCCCCCCCCCAACGTGAACGGTTATAACACCTGCGTGACGTGTGTGCGCTGCGAGTGGTGAAGCCGCGCTAACCGGTCGTCGCTTTTTTTTTTTTTTTTTCAATTTGCAGCCAACTCTTCCACCGGCATCCAGGTCCTCAGCACAGAGCACGGCATCGAGCTCTACTCCAACGTCATCTATTACACCGACGAGCTGCGCGTCAGCTGGCTCCACAAGTACGTCACACCGCGGCCGTCACCGCCATCTCGCCCTGTTGTTTACTGGCGGGAACGCCCGATGCGTGACCGAGTTTTAATATGTAACGTCTTCCAAGGAGTGCGCTTTAAGCTAGATCGCCACCCAAGATAGATTTTTGAAAGGGTCGGACCGTTTTCCAATAGGTCTGCTTAGCCCTGTGGGAGACTCCCGTGGTGCGCGATGTGTGAACGGGCAGAGTGCGCGGCGGTATCCATCTGAGTAGGCAGGTAGACCGTCCAATCATTTGGTTCGGGCCAATTGACATGATTGGTTCAGATTGGCCTGCGACAACCACCGACACCAGATGTTTCCCCTTTTTTTTTGTCAAATTAAATATAAGAAAAATGCCATCAAGATGAATTCCCTACCCCCATCTTTTTTGCCAGGATTAGAACCAGCCTATTATTAGTTAAATAGTCTGGGATCAGAATAGCATCTAGGTGTGATCCCTAAGTCTGCCGTCTACCTGCAGGCATCCTAGATCAAGATGCCTCAGCCATTCATGCTCCTATATGTTCTGCATCCAACAGTTCACTTCTAGTTGCTTTGAATTAAAGCTTGTAATAAATAGGAAACAGCCGTTGATATTGCGAGCTTGTTTTGCCCCTTGTTTTTGATACAAAATAGATTGAAATCGATCGATTGCGTTCGCAGCCAGGAGAGCAAGAACGATTGATTTTGTGAAATGCTGCATTTGAATGCCAATAGAGTTGAGGAAGAGTGTTTGGACAAATGAATGCTAACGGACATGTTTTGCGTTTGACCCCAAGAGAGAGCAAGATAACCAGCTCTGCCAGGCAAGCGTGTGGCGTCACAGGGGAGCAGCTGTGGCTGAAGATCAACGAGCCCACGGAGAAGGACAAGGGCAAGTACACCATGGACATCTTCAACGGCAAGGATGGACTCAAGAGGGTCTTCGACCTGTCCGGCCAGGGTGAGTGGGATCTTTCCATTTCTTGGCGTTCTTCAAAACAACTCTGTTTCGGATTGTGATTTCAATAGCGAAGACTTGTCTTGTGGGACACAGAGGCGTGGTTGTAGCCCCCTCCTAGTAGTATGTGCTCACACCTTTTGTTGTGACAGTGAACCTAATATGATGCTGCTTGTCTCTGCAGCATGGCAAGAGGCGTTTGAAGAATTCCAGAGGCTGAAGTGAGTAAAGAATTCAGTGGGCATGCAGCGACTGCAGTGCACCTCCCTTTCTTCTATTTTAAGACAACATTTATGCAAAAAGTTCACAAATTGCTACTGGAAAATCGACACTTAAAATACCCTTGTCTGTCTTGTCACTTCTGGAGACATCCAACTCATTGTGCATTTCCGGGCTTTGTGCGGAAAATGTGTTTACCACAGCTTTGATAGGGTTTGGAAATACTTCTGACAATGTCTCCTTCCTTCCTCAGGGCGGCTGCGATTGCAGAAAGAAGTACGTGGCTATTTATGTCATAGTTTGTCCCCAGAGATTTCTATGTTTAAAATGAGGTTTCCCAGTCTGAAATAATGATCTGAACTTCCCCCGATATATACTTACATGAGACTAGGTTAAAGTATTCCTCGTTTTGGTTAGAAAAAAACATGTTCACTGAACATATGCAATAGCGTATGTATATTTATTCTTATATTTAACATTTCTTCATTAGGAAAATAATTTTATGTGTTCGAGCTCTGTGTTTTATGGTCAATCCAGAATACTTCACCCCTCATATTGGAAAACAGGGACTGTCAAATGGATTGCCATGTTATTTTCACTGTGTTATCGCGTTTCCTTTCTAGACCGCGCTCGTGTCGTTGGAGGCCTGCCAGATGTGGTTGCGATCCAGGAGGGCAAGGTGAATAGATTAGCTACTTTAGAGATAAACTCTGCATATTCTTGCCAAACATGTTTCTCTGTCTCTCTCTCTTTATCTCTACCTCTCTCTCTCTCTTTCTATCTCAGTTTCACTCCCACCCTCTTCTTTCCATTATCGCTCTTTCACTCGCTCTCATTCACTCGTTCTCCATTCATTATCTCCGTACCATGAGCAGAATTGTTCGGCGTTCAGCTGTTATGGCACCCCGCACACACACACACACACACACACACACACACACACACACACACACACAAATGACCAAGTAACACAAAAACACTGACTCTCTCCCCGCTCTCCCCCTCCGCCGCCACCAGTCCCTGAACCTGACGGGCAACGTGTGGGGCGACCCCGTGCCCCAGGTCAGCTGGATGAAGAACGACCGGGAGCTGCAGCCCGATGACCGCTACGCCCTCAAGTTTGAGCACGGCAAGTTTGCCAGCATCACCATCGCCGCGGTCACCACCGCCGACTCGGGCAAGTACGCCCTGTTGGTGAAGAACAAGTACGGAACGGAGGCCGGAGAGTTCACAGTCAGCGTGTACACCCCCGAGGATGAGGAGAAGAAGGAGGACAAGAAGGAGTGAAGTGACGATGGTGCTTTAGCGTGTGGAGCAGGGGACAGAGAGAGAGAGAAAGAGAGAGAGAGGGGAAAAGAGAAGTGGGAAAGGGCTATCAGTGAAAGTCGTTCACCCCAGTGCGAAACAAGTACAGCTGAGGTAGTCGGAATAAAATAGGAAGAAAATAACAGCGCTTCCTTCAGCCTTTTTCCTGCACAGGGCTAAAAAAAAAACCCTAAAAAAACCTTTGGGTAGTGTTGCTCGTCATGGATTGAAGTTCAGAATATGTAATTGGGGAATATATATAGTTGCTTACTATGTCTTGTTTTTTGTTGCTTTTGGTCTTTAGATAATAATAAAAAATAGCCAGTCGGTAGCCAATCACTGTTTTACAAAAACAACTATACTAACCAAAATACAGTTTTTAACATCTGACTAAATTGTTACAGTGTAAGATCTCTCAAACCAAGTCACCACTGAGGTACTGGTGTTGATGTCATTTACTGTCTGTTTGGTTATTGCTTTGCAGTTATGATACTTTACGAAAACAAATAAATAATAATAACCACTGTAAACCGTTAATAGCAGCCCTTTTATGTATTATTAGCGCGCTATTTTGGCTCTCATTGTGCATAGTTTTCGTCATGTATGTAAGCCGACGTCATTCAAGTCATTCGTCAAGAGGAGTCAAAAGACAACAGGAAGACGAGGGCAATGCAATGTGGTCATGTTGACACAACAGGAAGAAAACGCTCATGCATGTGTCTGCAATATGTTCCATACTTCTGATGGTGTCTGTGTGCGCCAAAGTACACAAAAAAAGTAAAATAAAAAAACCGTTTCAAACCCGGACTGCCCTCCAGAATGCCTTGAGACCGAAAATAAACATATTCTCCAATAAATAAAGTTGACCCGGCTCAATGTGTACACAACACGTTTGACAGCAAACACATGTGTCCATATCGAATAACAGCCGTAAATGCGACTGTAATTGTAAAGTTCAGTAGGGACACACACACACACACACACACCGGCAGCACACTTGGTATCGGCAAAAGTAAAACGGCAGCACAGCTGCGTTGAGCCACTGCGGGGCTCTGTGTGCCACCCCTCCAGCACCACCACATCCAGCAGCCACAGCAGTCCTCTTAGGTGGTCCAGGGACGGACACGTCAGGCGCTCTCAAAAATCATGGGGACCCACTGAAGAGCCACACGTCTTTTACCCGTCCGCAATACATCGGGAACCGTCGACGGTAAGGTGTTAGCGTGACGCCGATATAGGTGCGATATTCGTGCTAGTGTCGGTGTGGATGTTATTTGTGTCCTGACACACGCTAGGACCGACTTTAGCTTGAGCTAGCAGCCCCGGCTGGCTAGCATGTCTTGTGGTTAATCCATCCGGCTACGGGCTAGATACGGACTGTGCACCGCTTAACCCGTGATGTTTCCCCACAATACGAAGCGGTTTCGTAATTATTGGTTTACTGCTGATGCTCCATGTCTCTATCATGGGAGCTGTGGTTTACATCACGTTAGCTCACGTAAACCGGTGTTTTCTGACGAGGTTTTGCGAATACGGCTATTTGTGTTAGCCGGGTCCATTCATAGTCGTCGACCGAATACGTTCGCTAAATAGAAGCAACTTTGCCAAATATTCCATTACTCTAATAGTTTTTATATTTTCCTTGGTCTGTCAACATGCAAAGTGTCTGTGTGTGTGTGTTTTTTTTTTTTTTTTTTAATCTTGCTGTATACTGTTTATTCAGTGTCCATAATTGGTTTCCCAGATTATTTGCAAACTACCCTTTTGTGCATACCAATCTTGTAAAGAGAGTATCTGCTGTTTTCCTTTTCATGTTTTTATAATTCCTGAGGCAACGTGCTTTGATTACCGTTATACTGTCACCAACCTGATCCGTTCTGTGTAACCTGTCATAACATGTTTCTCTTTCAGCCACCCTTACTGAAGCAAAGTTACAGGTATCAGCTGGTTAAAACGTTACAATGAGTCTTGGCCCACAACACTTTATCTTCGGCTTTACTCTACTTTCAACTTTAAACTTTCACAACTATTGCAATGTGTTGATCTTCCTTTTTGTGTTTTGTTTGCTGTCAGTTTATGTGTGTTGGTATACACAGTTAACGCCTTAGTTGTGCAAATATTTAGTGCTCTTACACACTTGCTAGCATAAACTCAAATATGCTTTGTAATATAATGGACTCTCTCTCTTTCACAATGGAGTGCCTGTTGTTGATCTATTTTAGGTGCTATTTCAGGCTACATTGTGTTTTAAATAATTGACATGGTCATTTTCATGAAACAATTCAAAACTGGTCATGACAACATCGATGTTGTCATGACCAGTTGATAATCTAATTAACAATTTTGAGGTAAAGAAAGACATTTTTATTCAGGCCATATTTTCGATGCCATTAATAAGAACTTCCACTGTCATTTTGAGAAATAGGTTTGTTTGTTTTGCCAGAATATTCTCTACATTTTCAAAGATGTAATTACGACAGTCGCTTATGAAATGCTCTGTGTTTTCTGTCACTTAAATGTGTCGTTGTTGACACAGTGCATGGTGTCATTGGCATATTGTTGTTAAGTAGCAGGATTATCGTTCAGTCATTACTTCACCCATGTTTAATGACTGTATGTTTGGAGCGGCCAAGACATTGAGCACAGTAGTTCAAGTAGCAGGTCTTGCTTTCAGATATACCCTACAGCTACTAGCTAGCCATTGTTTTCAATGGAAAAACATGTTCAACCTTTGCCTCTGTGTGTGCTCTTGCTGACTTTGTGATAAGGCCGGTAATGTGCGTATAATGCACGTGTGCATTGTTTAGGGCAGTAGCTCAGTGGGTAGAGCGGGTCTCAACAGAGAGGGTTGTCCACTATCCGTAGGGTCGGCGGTTTGATTTGCTCTCCGGGCGCTGAATGTAGCAGCCCACTGCTCCTATGTACCATTGGATGGGTCAAATGCAGAGAATGTGAGAAATTTCGCTCTCATATCTAAAAAATACTGAGAATGACGAATAAAGACCGAAAGGTCCTCTCTCTCTTATCCGTGGCGTACGCCTAGGATCAAAACAAAACCCATGAAGCTGCTGAACCAAACGGAGAGCAATGTACCTCTCAGATCCATTCACAATGTCTGCCTAAATGGCATAATGTTCAGATTTTTCACTCGTACCATGTTAAGAACGTTGACTGATTTTGACCAATCTATTCCTCGCTGCTGCCATTACAAAAGTACCTTTGTTCACCATGCTTATATGTGTGTCTGACCAGACTCACAAGAAATGTATGAGAATAACAAGGAACAAGTCAAAGTCTCATTGGCTGGCTCTGTGGCAGATGACATGCATCGTAATGAATCATCCACAGGAACAAGTCAACAGAGTTCAGTACATGTGACCACTTCAGGATGACTGCCCTTATCAGCCAGAAAAACACGGTCTGGTCGCCCGTCATGGCAATCGGCTTTCATCTTATCTGCCTTTTACCCAGAAACCCAGAAAAGACTTACGCCAATTGGCCGAAGCCTTGTCTTTTTCTGCTGATTGGTTGGGTGTTGCTGAGTGGCAGGCCCATCACATTACATCGCCCCTGCAATGGACAAATGGGTGGGAAAAAAAAGTCTCCAAAACAATATTGTTGCACAATCACCGTGGCCCTCCGGTAGCAACATGGTGGCCTCGGTGTTCACAATCAGGAGGGCTTTATTTCACACGGTGTCCGTGAGCAGAGCAGGGCACCTTTAGCAGCGTCCTCTCTATGGGAGAAGCGCCCGGCTCCACCAGTGGAGCGTCCTGAGCCAGACCGGGTAGAGGCGGCCTCCCCGGCCGCCGCCGCCGCTATGCCGGCATTGACGGCGGGGATGAGGAAGAGGCCCTGGGATGACCTGGAGCCCTCCCCCGGTGAGCCTGACGAGTGCTCCCCTCTGAGAGCCCCCTGGTCCCTGGTGAGTCTGGATCAACAGCTTTCCTCACCTGCCTCTGCCCGGGCCTCTGATGCCTGCCGGTCACTGCGTGCCGGTTGTCTCTTATTATGGATGAGGGTTTTTTTTTTTAAACGATGAGTCACGCGTGACCCAAGTGAGCGCAAGGGCGCTCTTCCGAGGCAGTTTTGTGGCTCGGGTGGTTTCTTTCAGGATGGAAGCCATGCTTGGGTACCTGAAGAGCATTTGGGATTTTGGATTAGTTTGGTTCTATTTTAATGCGTATAAGCATTTTCTTTTTTTCAATAATTGAGCCGAACAATAGTTGCTCCCCTATTGCCTATTGTTTTTGCTGACAGCGACTGGCTGTCCCGTGACTTGGATGTACTGTAGATTACAGTACAGAAGGAACAATTCTAATCAAGGTACACGTGCTCCATATTTGTACTAAGAAATGATGAATACCATGTGCCAAGTAGTGATGAATGAAGTACGAGTGGGAGAAGTGAACCTTTTGTCTTTCTGCAACTATCACTCTATAATGTTGATTAGGGAATAAGTATTTTATCACTGGAACGATAACAACGCGATATTGGTCTGCAGTCATCAAGTTCAGTTGCTGCAGTCCAGTGACTCTTAACAGGCAAGTTTGAATCCCTACCCCTTGGGGCCAGTGGAGGTGGTACTGGTGCCAAATCCCTTCCCTACTTTTGCACAGACATGGAGGTCGCATTCCCATTGGTCTATTTGAACTGAGCAATTGGAGAGAAAAAAAGCCTCACTATACCCACTCTATCATGTGAGCTGTGCTCAGCTTAGGACTACTGTAATGTTTAGATTGAGCCGTTAGATTGTGGAGGGAAAATCCCTGTGCTCTGTGGCCTCGTCCCAATGTCTGTGTCAGAGGCATTTCTTTATGTGACGCTTGTATTTTCCCACCCTCTGTTTATGTGGATGTCTGAGGGCCTACTGAATTAAGGGCTGCCATTTGCTGACAGACGCTTCATGTTGTAAAGCCCAGTGCTCTCGCGGGAGTCTTCCCCACCAGTGCTGTGTACCGTCTCCTGGCTCTGAGTGGATGTTGTTTAGCATGTTTTTTTTCTCTCCTTTTTTTTGTTTTTGTTTCCCTTTTATGTTACATTTTGCATGTTGTGAAATGTGAATGTTGCCTGTATTGGACCACACAGACTCTAAAGTAGACCCGGGACCCGCATTCAGAGAATTAAGCCTTTTCCAGTTACATAAACCCAGCGGGGTCAGTGGGTGACTCTATGTTTACGAGGCCAAATAAACCAGACCTTGGCCCTCAGTCCACCCAAAAACACTAGTGTTTTCCTAACTTGGATTCACTTGTTTTACTTTCATGTTTGGTGCTCGTGTGAAGCTAAAGCTAGGTGTTAATGTGTTGTTACATTTATGTAGGATGAGGCTAGTCTTCCGCCTCTTTCACTGGACAGACAATGCATTGTTTATGCATGGGACCCCCCCCCCCCTCCCTCCCTTGTCTAGCCAACTACTTGACAAACATTTGTTTGGGAAAACATGTTTTCAGGTTACAGTATCGGTAACGTTGCAACAGTCCAGTAGGTGATTGTGAATCAAAGAGAGAATTGCAGCTTCCTCCATTACTCCCGTTGACGTTTGTTGGCTGGATCTGTGAGTGTAAACAGGAAGCGCGCTTGTCCCCGCGTCAGCTGGTCTGTGAGACTGGGGACTTGTTAGCAGCGAGGGAGTCGTCTCGCGCTGTCGTCCTCCGTCAGCAGCCCCGGAGTGCTGACACCGCCGTGACAGGCTGACCGGCTGCTTACAGCGCAGGTCGCAGGGGCCCAGCCTGACAACGTGGAGAGACGCACCATAGATATACACACAGTGAAATAACGTTAACTTTACAAACAGTAATACCCTCGAGAGCAATATAATGTCATTCTTTTGCTGTTTGATCGATTGTATTTATTTATTTTTTTAAAGAAAGTGTTTTGGTGAAATCTATCAAAATGTTGAGGTATTTATACAGGCTAAATTAGATCCAGCAAACGGTCTCAAAGTAAAACAAGCCGCTGCTCCTTAAACCTCTTGTTATTACTGCCCTCGGCTCGAGCACCGTTGAACCTTGACCCCCGCTATACAGCTCCACCTGACTCTCCCCCCCCCCCGCTGTTTGCAGACCAACACCATGAACTACGTGGGCCAGCTGGCGGGCCAGGTGCTGGTGACGGTCAAGGAGCTGTACAAGGGCATCAACCAGGCCACGCTGTCCGGCTGCATCGACGTGGTGGTGGTGCGGCAGCGCGACGGCACCTACCAGTGCTCGCCGTTCCACGTGCGCTTCGGGAAGCTGGGCGTGCTGCGCTCCAAGGAGAAGGTGGTGAGTTGGGGGCGGGGATGGGGGGGGGGGGGGGGGACCGGGACCGCTGCCACCGGCACGCACTCGCCATCTCAAAGACGTGGTATGAACTCCGAACCCATTTTGCTGTCTGCTAAATACGTTTCTATGTTTTATTAAGCAAACAAACCGCGGGACCCATACTGGTTTGATTGCCATGAGTCATCGCAGTTAAAGCATCACCTCAGCTTGTACGATACTAGATAACCCTACTCTGTGCTATACTGTTCCACGCACGCACGCACGCACACACAGACACACGTGGTTTACCCTCAAAGCACAGACGCCTGCAAAAGCTTGCATGCGGTGCAGCAGTGACTACTGTTTATCTTTAAACAGCAGTCACTTATCAGCCCCTGCTCGAGAACATATCCCCATTCAGCGCCGCAGCATGCCAGTCCTGCCCCGTGCACTGTTTGAAGTGTTGTGTACTGTAAATAGCAGCTCTCGAGTCCCTCTCTCTGCTCCATGTCTGGTACTGAGGGCACTCGTTTGTGAATGAGTGCATGCTTATGAATGCTTGAAGGAAGCACAGAGACGTGAGTTACAATTGATGTCCATTTGATTAAAGCGGGTGTTTACATAAAGGGTACAGTGCATGGGTCTGCAGCCAGAGTGCCTCTGCTTTTCAGTGCTCGTCATTGAAACACGAGTTCCCATTCCCATCCTGGTTAGGACAAACATCACCACCATAGCCATAGGGGGTGGGTTGTCTTGCCTCAGGACCTGAGTGGTCGGTCTTGCCAGTGGTCTACGTCAGGTCCACCATGTTCTTGGTCTTGCTGTAGAAGGCCTCTCTCGTGGCCTTGACCCCCTCTTCTCCTTCCACTGGGCTTTCCTCAGCCTGCTCCCCTCAGACCCTTCCAGCTGCAATGCCTCCCTCTCCCTGGACATCATGTCCTCAGTGTTAAACGCCTTGAATCCTATGGCCCGATGTCTGCGTGTCGAAGGCCTCCCTCTCCAGCCGGAACTGTTCCTTCTCTGTCTGGAAGACCTTCCTGGCCTCATCCAGCATCATCAACCTCTTTATTAAAGGCCAGTTTCTTCTTCGCCAGCCTTGGTGGAGGCTTCAGGGCAGCTTTCTGTTAAGGACTTTTACTTTTTGTCCAGAGAGGCGACATGGTCCTCCTGCTTGATCTGGAGGAGGAGGTGTTTCTCTCTAGATTCAATACATGAGCGAGTGAGAAACACATTTTAGATTCAATACACAAGCGAGCTGAGCTAAAGCCTCATCACACATTAATCCTGCAGATTCAAATTCCATTCTCTTTGGTCACTTGGAAACGTAAGCTTTTGCCAAGATTCCAAGAAGATTGAAAATACAATACAGTAAATAAGTAATGATATTGAAACACTGATTAGAGACGTAATGAATAAAAGTATATGTAAGACATTTATGCACTGTGTATGCATGTTACCAATGAAATTACAGAACCAGTAGTGTGCTTGGTATACGTATGACCTGATACTGTATTCATCCATCAAACGATCAAAAAAAAAACACAACCAGTTGAACCGAATATCACATATATAGAAACCTATAATAAATATGATAATGATAAATACATCAAATAATATAAGTGAATATAATGGTGTGTTCACACCCATTTGCATGTGTGCGCCTGCACACACACACACACACACACACACACACACACATAAACCAGCCTTTACCGCCATGCTATTGTGTGGATATATAATGGCATCATGTTGCTGTGTTACTTCTATATCCCAAAAGCAACTTTTGCTGTGTTAAAGCTGAAGCCTGGATTCAAACAGTGTATTGACTCTGCATAATGAACCCATTGAGTAGTCTAAAAATGACAACTTGAACCATTCACAACCCTGGTTTAGTTTTTTTTTTTTTTTTTTTTTTTTTAACCCATAAATTCACTGCATAGAAATGATTCTGCTCTCTCTCCAAATCAGGGCATCTAGGACGCTGTAGGCACGCAGCCTATTAACCGCACACTGTGTGCTAGGCCAGCCAGGGTATTACTCAAGCTGTAATGCCACAGGGAAGTGGTCTCAATAAAAGAACACAGTTTGAATAGTGATTAGGGCAGGTTGACGCAGTTTATCTGTAAGGAACATATTAGCAGTGTGCTCTACGTGTTGAGTGTGTGTGTGTGTGTGTGCGTGTGCATATGTGCATATTTTAAATGTCTACTGCCTGCCGCCATACCAGACCAAGTGTTTATACTTGTTCGACTTGTCACGCTAAAAGCCTACAGGTTGATGGCTTAGAGAGTTGGATGGTATAGACAGCTGAGGTGCAACAGACGGCAGTGGTAGCAGTGTTTAGTGGAACAGCGCGGCTGCGAGCCCTGTCAGAAGTCTGTGCTGTGCCTGCAGGTTGAGGGCCATTCGCTATGGTCAACAAAGAGGCCATTTTAGGCCATTTCCCAGTGCTCTACAACTAAACATCAGTGTCTCTCGGCTTTATTTAGTTGTAGGCGATAAATCAATGGCTAGTAAGTGGGGCCTCTTACGGATGACCTTTACATCGTTTGTTTTATTCTCACAAGTATGAGAACATACAACCCATCTCGATGCAGCACCGAAAAAAACATGTTGTGACAGCATCTACAAGTTACTGATAGTGGTGATTGAACTGTGTAAATAACATCATGTATCGCCCGATAATGCATGTAGTGGATGTGTGTCGGAACACTCCCGGACAGCCAGCGTGTGTTATGTTATTTGTCCATTGACACGCAGACACATTTCCTCTCTTTCCATGAAGCGTCGGATGGCTGGGAAACACGAGTCAGCAGGGAGTGTTCACGTGTGTGCAGGGCTCGGACACAGCTCTGCGCCGTCTACCCAGAATGCTGATGGGGGTCGGTCGGAGGAATGAATGAGTGGTTCCTATGGCAACGTGTTGGTGCACGTTAAGAATGGGTGGGTGGGTGGAGGAGCGGGTGGGGGCGGGGGGGCGTGAAGAGGAAAAGGAGCAGTTTTGCATAGCAAATCTCCACGGCTCACCTGCTTATGACTGCTTGTGGGGCTGCGTGTCGGGGGAAGGTGTTGTGGAATAGCGGGTGAGGGGTGAACCCTAATTAGCCGCACCTATTGTAGTGTGTGTGTGTGTGAACTTAGCCTTTCCAGTCCGGGGACTTGGATTCTGCCCCGGGCAGTGACATGTAATGGTGTGCGAGCCCGAGTCATTGATGGCGTTCAGGGCGCTTGACCTCTCTGTCAACCTCCTGACAAACCGCGTGGAGTCTTGACATTCTTTATGTTAAGCCCAGTGTTGACATGAAGAATGTCCACATTCTGGCATTAAACGCCACGCTGTATAGGGGGAGCTGATAACCTTTTGTCCCGGAGCGTATTTCATCTCGACATCACCATGGTGATGGCAGAGGGGTTTCGAATTGTTTCACCGGCCTTTTGTTGTATTTTGAAATTGTATTCTAACAATAGTTTGGATCGGTTGCCTGGCTGCAGAGTTCTATTCCAGCCGCCCGTTGCTGCGATGGAGCAGGACACCGGTGCACCGACGTCTCTAATTGTAATCCACACGTCGTGGCTGGCAGAGCCGCTGCCGCCCCCCCCGAGTCGGCCCCGAGAGTTGAGGAGGAGTTCAGGGGGCCGAGGCACCGGGTAATTTATCCTGGGGTCGTTGTCGGCGCGCATTGAAATTCCGCGGCGGCGGCGCCGGGCTCACATAAACTGAGGGCTCCCGGCCCCCCGATGGTGATCATGAGGTCACCCCTGGAGGCTCCTGGGGAAACTGCACTCCAAGGAAGAATAATCCTCCACCTGACGGGGCCACGCGAACCCCTACCTACTGAAGCATGCTCGTACAGGGATACCTCCTAATGGGCCGCCAAGGGCTCTCCATAGTCTAATTTGGTCTCTCTCGCTCTCTCTCTCTCTCGCTCTCTTGCTCTCTCTCTCTCTCTCTCGCTCTCGCTCTCGCTCTCGCTCTCTTGCTCTCTTTCTCTCTCTCTCTCTCTCAAACCGTCCTGCCCCACCAGACTCTGACCTGCTTTCCTGAGCTCCCGCGGTGTCGTGTATCTGAACGGCCTCAGCTCTGCTGGGGTTTCTCTCCTCGGCAGGACTGGGCCGGCCCGGTCCACCGGCGTGCTTAGGCAAACACGAGCCCAGTGGGCCCGTTGATAATTGGGTTTAGTAGGGCTTTGGGGGGTGGGGTGGGGGGGGTTGGGAAGAGTGGTGACTGCACGCAGACGCAGTCTATGTGGCCTGGACAACACCACCGGCTGCCCTCATTAGCGGTTCTGGTTCTGCTTGCTTCAATGTTGGGTGTAATTCACTTGTAGAGCATGCGGAGTGGTTGTTGGATTATTACCAAAATATGATTGATATTGTGAAGAGTTGCCCCCTTTGCGGCTGTGTTCATTTTCCCTTTTTTCTGCGATTTATTTGTTCCTGTGGTTATTCACTTTCAATTCATTTTGCTTTCAGTTGTACTTTGTTAGCCTTTCTCGGAAAGAGTCATTTCCGTTTTGTATTGGAGCTTGCTTGTGTCCGGCAGCGGCTCAGTGGGTAGAGCGGGTCGTCCATTAACCAGAGCGGTGGCGGTTCAATCCCCACCTCCAACCAGTCCACATGCCGAAGTGTCCTTGAGGACGACACCGACCCCCCCCCCCCCCCCCCCCTCTAGAGTTGTAGTACGCGAGACCGTGGTCTTGGTCTTGTCTCGGACTCGACTGTATCTGGTCTCGGACATAGAGGTCTCGAGTGGGTTTGTGCATAAACCAAGCAGCGAGCTCATGCTCATCACAACACCTTATATATGACGCGGCACTCGTACACTACGCGCCAAATATGTTACATTGTTTATATTTTCGTAACGGCTGTGCCATTGTTCACTTATTGGTGTAACTTAAACACTAGTCTGTTTTTTTCCAGTCTCGACTTGGTCTCTGTTTTGGTCTCGACTTGGTCTTGGTCTTGACTTGGTCGGTCTTGTCTTGGTCTCGTTCTTGGTAGTGTCTTGGTCTCGATACCC
This sequence comes from Urophycis tenuis, assembly GCA_036785325.1. NCBI lineage: Eukaryota > Metazoa > Chordata > Actinopteri > Gadiformes > Phycidae > Urophycis > Urophycis tenuis. Next base: position 1,962,463 of record JAXIVH010000007.1, on the reverse strand, counting down.
TCTGGTCTTGGTAGTGTCTTGGTCTCGATACCCTCTGGTCTTGGGAGTGTCTTGGTCTCGGTTTAGGCAGTCTTGACTACAACCCCCCCCCCCCCCACACACACACACACACACACACCGTTTGTAAGTCGTGTTGGACAAAAGCGTCTGCCAAATGCCCCCAATGTGAATGTAAATGTGTCCACTGTGTTGCCGTCTGTTGGTGAGTTTTATCCCCCCGTGTGACGGTTTCAGATCGACATCGAGGTGAACGGCGAGCCGGTGGAGCTGCACATGAAGCTGGGGGACAACGGCGAGGCCTTCTTCGTGCAGGAGACGGAGCAGCTGAACGTGAGTGTGTGTGGCCGGGCGTGGACGGCGGGGCCGTGATGTACAGTGATACACACGTCATCATCTTTCATCGGCATTGCCTCATGACGATATAGATTCTGTCAAATATTGTTCAGCGGGATTCATTATCAACAGCATAGCGATTGCATGAGATGCTGTAGGGAAAAAAAAGCAAGAGAAGGGGCTCCAGCAGGGAGTCCTTGCAAGGTTTTTCTCTGCAACTGCCGTCGTGTTGCGATGAAATCAGGAAAGAGATTCCCGGATTGGTCAGAAATGTCCTAGAAGTGGTCCGAAACCTGAATATTTGCATAGTGACACAGGCGCAGTTAACTCAAACAATGATCCTCGCAACACATTTCTTTCAGCAGTTGCGGATGGATTGTTGTCACTTCTAACAAAGGACACGTAACTCTTACCTAGCACCTATATAGCGTTCTTGGTGGTGGTGGTGGTGGCGCTGGCAGCAGCAGTTGCAGTGTTGCAAGTTCAAGGTCAGAGGGCTGGTTCTCCTTGCCTCAGCAGATCGTGCCGGCCCACCTGGCCACGTCCCCCATCCCCACGGAAGGCCACCTGTTCTGGATCAGCGAGGTGGAGCGCCGCGGGGCGCAGCAGCAGCTGCAGCAGCAGCATCAGCAGCAGCAGCATCAGCACCACGCGGCGGCTGACCCCGCGGACACGGAGGACGCGCCCGAGCCCCACCACTCCACCAGCACCTCGGGCGGCACCAAGAAAAAGAAGCGGAGGAGGAAGAAGCACAAGGGCGACCCGCGTCGAGAGGAGCTGACTCCGCCCATGGCCCACGTCGCCGCCGCCGCCAACAACAACAACATGCCCGCCGCTAATGCCACCGCCACCACCACCCCCACCTCCTGCGGTCCGGCCGAGGAGATCTTCGAGATGGAGCTGAGCTCGGACGAGGAGACGGCGATGGTCACCCACGCCTCCAGGTTAGGTCGTTAAAAGCCCCCGCTTCTGTTGCCCTGAATACAGTTGAAGCAGATTCGTATGACAGACGGTTAATAATGTCAATATGTATAGCTGTGATAACTGTGACAATATGTTTGTGATTTACCTTTTTCTGTAGGTCGCCATCGATGACCACAATGCGGGATATCGACCCCAAGTTACCCGCAGCCAGACACAACCTAGACAGCTACCCCTTCTCCGATGGAGACTGGTCCCATGGCGACGGGTATTGAATGAATGAATAGGCGCAAATTGATCGCCACCGGTCGGCCCAGACATTGCGAGGGGCAACCCGTGGTGCTTCACGGGGGGGGCGTCTTCATGGCGTGTCTGTGTCTGATTCACCACCCCAGGTTGTCGCAGGCCTTCTCCCCGAAGAGCGACTCGGAGCTCATGGTGAGGTCGTCGGAGAGCATGCTCAGAGCCGAGTCCCACATGCAGTGGACCTGGGGCGAGTTCCCTGAAGCCACCAGGGTGAGACCCCCCCTTATACTGTAAACAACAACATGATTGATGAGTTCCTAAAACCTCGTTTCAGACTGACTCCCAACATCCCCCCCCCCCCCCCCCTTGCTCCATCCAGGTCCCCAAGAAGGAGAGGCACGAGCACCCCAAAACGGTGACCATCACCCCGTCCGAGAGCACCCACTTCCGGGTCATCCTCAGCTCCGAGGCGATGGAGAGCGAGATGGAGCCGGCGCCGCCCCCGAACATCGGCAACGGCGCGAGCGGCGCCGGCCACCCCGAGTCGTGCGCCATCGTCAAGCCCCAGCCGCGCCCCCCCGCCCTCCCCGCCGCACACTCGCCCGACGCCGTGGGCCCCCTGATGCCGATGGACTCCCCGGAGGCGCTGCCGCCCGGCGTGACCACGTCCACCCCCATCAACGTCACCGCCGGCCCGGCCGCCGCGTCCGGAGACCCCGCCGATGTGAGCTCCTCCAAGTGCGACTCCCCCTCCAAGAAGAAAGGCAAGTCCGCACGCTCTTGATTCTGGGTCTCGTTTTGTTGTTGTTGCTGTTGGGTTGTTGGGGTCGTGGGGTTGTTTCGACTCGGCTGAATTGATTCTCTTGGTCGCTCCTGAAGGCGTCCCTAAGAGGAGCCAACACCAGGGACCTGAAGATATCTACCTGGATGACCTGAGTGTACTCGAGCCGGATGTGGCTGCACGCTATTTTCCTAAAAGGTTGGTCGACGTTCCTTCCTTCCTTCCTCAATTCCTTCCAGCCCGAGCAGTATTAACAGTGATATGCGGTGTCACCCCCCCCACACACACACACACACACACACACACACACACACACACACACTTACACACACACACACACACACACACACACACACACACACACACACACACACACACACACACACACACACACACACACACACACACACACACACACACACACAATGACTGTGTAAAGCGTTTGTGTGCCCTGGAAACGATTGTCGATGGTATTGGCGTTGTCGTGGCGCTGAACACTGGCAACACGCCCGTCTGTTCCAGCGAGGCGGAGGCGGCCACCAAGCACTGGATGGACTCTGAGATGGGCTCGGGCTCCCAGTCGCCCCAGTCGGTGGGCAGCGCCGCCGCCGACAGCGGCACCGAGTGCCTGTCGGACTCGGCCGGCGACCTGCCGGACGTTACCCTGTCCCTGTGCGGAGGCCTCAGCGAGAACGCCGAGATATCCAAAGGTACGGGGGGGGGGGGGCGGGCACCGGGGGGCCCCGACGCGTCAGGGACCCGGTGGTTTAGACGGAGGAGGGGGGGGGGGGTCACAGTGGGTCACAGTGAAGAGAGAAGGCAGAGTGGGTCGAAGACTTTGTTTATCATTGAATTGAACTCCAGATAGCTTGAATTATTAACCCGAAATAAGTAAACAACACGGGCAGCCTGACCACGCATTGCTGGGAGTCTGGGACAAACGTCCTCCGGTGGTCGTTGCTCTTCTGCGTGGGTTGTTTTTCCTCTGTTTGGCTTCATGTGGAGGCGGTAGAAAGTGCACTGGGTGAACTCTGTTGACCGGTATCACTGCAGTTGAAAGTTAATGTCTGGGCATGTTTATGCCGTGACTCTAGCGCCGCACCTTTTTATTATCTGTGAATGTGTAACGATGTGCTGCTCCCTCCCCTAGAAAAGTTTGTGGAGCATATCATCACGTATCAGGAGTTTGCGGAGAGTCCCGCCATCATCGACAACCCCAACCTGGTGGTGAAGATCGCCAATAGGTCAGACGACAAAAATCACCTGTTTTCGTTATGACGCCAAAAACGAGGATTGTTCCTGCAGAGTCCATCACATTTATTTATTCAATTATGAACTAAAAATCCTCTTTTTTTTTTGTTTGTTTGTTATTAAAGATATTACAACTGGACACTTGCCGCCCCGCTCATCCTAAGCATGCAAGCGTTTCAGAAGAATTTGCCAAAGGTAACGAACGGGGCAGTGGCCCTAGGGTGGTGCAGGATGTCCTCAACAACATGAATCCACGTGGCGTCATTTGAGCCACTGTGTCGGGGAAAGCGGCCTGGCGTAGCGTAAAACAAAACCCATCCCTTTTGTGTCCCCAGGCTACCGAGGAGGCCTGGGTGAAGGAGAAGATGCCAAAGAAGTCTGGCCGCTGGTGGTTCTGGAGGAAGAGGGCCGACAGCACCATCAAGCAGGTATTCTGCACACGTCGCAAGCATCCCGGACGCATGAAACGTCTCGGGCCAGTTCAGCAATGCCAACGGGTCGATTCACAGTTGCACATGGTGAAGGAACAAAGGTGAACAAAGTGTTAGCTAAATAAAAATGGTAGGGGATAATCAGGATGTGCTTTAAGCTCAAAGTAAGGTATGTTCACTGGTATCCAAGGAATAAAGGTATAAGCGAATAAGCAAAGAGATCATGTATTGAAATAAAATAGAAAGAAAAGAAGAACGAATACACATTTAACATAATTTCATATCTATTAAACAAATTAAACAAAGTACGTGATGGCCAATCATAATTTGCTTTCATGATTACTAAAATGAACTGCGTGTTATTACAGTGGTTTCAGTATTTGACTTGGTACCGTGCGAATATGTACGTGTCAATATATGTCTTTGTCCCTGGCAGTCTGAAGCCAAGCTGGAGTCCAAGGAGGAGTCCCAGCTGGAGGGAGAGGGCCGGCCCTCCATGTCTCAGGAGCAGAAGCTGGCCATGCAGTGAGTCACCCAATGAGTTCAATAACCTGCTGAGCTGCTCTGACCGCTGTGTTTACGGTCGACGCGTCATTAAGTATGAGGAAGCCAAGGAAGCGTGTTGTGTTATTGCCCTGTTTTTTTTAATACCACTCTGGATATACGTACTGCCTGCTACAGTTTACTTTAGCTGTTCAGAGTGTTTGTTGTTGTTGGTGAACCAATAACAGGTCCTGCTCTGTATATATGCATATGTATACGTGTGTGTGTGTGTGTGTGTGTGTGTGTGTTTAGGTTTGTAGGCTATATTTAAAACAGCCTTGTTGCGTCGGTGTTGGAAAACGGGAAATGGGTCCACGCCTACAATCCTAAAACATTGTAGCGGATTAGCTTCATTTTGAAGGCACGCCCTGACGTCTGAGCGTCTCCTTTGTCGTGTGGCCGTTTGCCCCCCGCAGGCCCAAAGCCGGGGACTCGTCCAGCGACGAGGAGTCCAAGGAGCTGAGCGCCGCCTCCTGCCCAGAGAGGCTGCAGCAGCAGGGGGAGGCCCAGCCCCACGGCCACCCCAGCCCCCACGCCTACCGCAAGTCCCTGCGCCTCTCCACCAGCCAGATCGTAAGGACGCGCTGTCCTGTGTGCGTGTGTGTGTGTGTGTGTGTGTGTGTGTGTGCGTGTGTGCGCGTGTGTGTGCGTGTGTGTGTGTTTATTGAACTCTGCAGTGTGGAGCAGTATTTCACATGAGCACAGTGTCAGACTCTCTGTCGTACAACGTGAGTTGAAGCTGTATATCGCAATTTAGCCCCACTTTAGCCGCTGTGGAACCCTGGCAGAGAACTGGAGATACCAGAAAAAAAGACAATTGAAATTGTCTCCCTTTTATTACGCTGTTTATTATTTATTTTTTTTATACTTCTTTTTATTGGGATTTTCATAAGATAACAGCACAGTATGCATGGACAATTGGTGTAGTTGTAATAGGATCAACATAACATAAATATAACATAACATATACAATAAAGGTAAGGCCAACATTATGGCCACCAAATAAATAAAATACAAATAAATACAAAAAAGAGGACAAGACAATACAAGACTAGGCAGGAAGTACATAGAATGATGATTGTTACTACAGAGCTGAAATTTAGCAGTAGGCATGCTTAGAAATGTAGGTATTGAGCAGTAGGCATGTTTAGGAATATTTTACATTTCAGGCAGCTGGATTTTTATACGCTGTGTTTATTTACAACAACTTGAGCTCTTGATTGCCGTGAGCTTTAGAGGAAATCAACATTGGCTGATTTGCATAATTATTGTTTGATCAAGTTAGTCAGAGGTATCACGCAGTTGGGTCAAAGCGTGACAAAGAGAAACTCCAAACGATGTGTTGGAGCGCCCTCTTCTGGCTCAGTCCCATGCCTGCCGTGACGATTCCGGCAGCAGCCTGAAGGTGGCTCCAAAGCACCGCGAATAGCCCCCGAATAACGGGCTCTGCCGTTCAGAAAGGGTTTTACAGGAGGTGACGGGTTTGTGTGTGTGTGTGTGTGTCCAGGCCAGCCTGAAGCTGAAGGAAGGACCCAACGACGTGACGTTCAGCATCACCACGCAGTACCAGGGCACCTGTCGCTGTGAGGGCACCATCTACCTGTGGAACTGGGACGACAAGGTCATCATATCCGACATAGATGGCACCATCACCAAGTAGGTGCTTCGCCCCCACGCTGGCGCTCTGTGTGCCTCCTACTCCTGTTTGACAGCAACATGATCGTGTTTCTTTTTTGGTGGGTACTTCAACAAATAAGGACCTGAAATCTGTGCCCAGTATGCCCTTAACTGAAAACCTTGAAACGTTCATATTGGCCCTGTTGGTCTTTGTGTTATTTCAGGATCTGTTTTTGGAATGCGTCACAGAACCACATGTAAAAAAAACCTTCAAAATGTCTGTGTGCGTGCGTGTGTGTGTGTGTCTCGAATGAAGAACATTTCGATCAATACCAGGGTTCGACAAAAAAACATAAAAATGTAAACCGCTAAGAGCCCCTCCCCAAAACATTGCGGTTCACAGTATTTGACCGTCAAAAACAGCAGTATGCATGATTTGTATGCATGATTTTAGAGAGAGCGCATCTCATAACAGCACACTTCAAGTGTGAACTGCACTACACACCCTCTTCAGCCACAGAAGAGAAGCGATAGACTGAAAAGCCCCCAACACCCCCCCCATTGTTGTGTCATACATAATGAACCACAAGAGCAGATCCAGCATGAGGCTCCCAGGAAATTTTGAGTATCAGACCACTGACGGCTCGTGACCTTCGTCAGCTCCCTCTTCGTCACTTTGTGTCTGTGGGCCGGGCCGGGCCGATGAGACCGCAGGAATTACGCAATCGGCGTTCTGACCGGCGACGGGCTCTAACAAGCCGTTTATTCTCCATGCATGCCGATGTGGTTTTACGCACCCACACTTTACAGCTCCCCTTTCATCAGTTTTTGTGTATCCCCTAAAATGTGCTCATATATCAACAATAGAAATGTTCATAAATGTGAAAAACAAAAAAATCAAATCAAATCAAACGAGCACCCAGAGAAATGCGAGCGGCGCCCCCCCAGCCGGCGTTGTCGTGGCGACGGTCATAACAGACCGTGATATACGCCCCTCTGTCCTAAAGTCATCCCCGGCCCCTGATCAATACAAGGCTGCCTTCACTCTCCCAAAACCCCCCGTCTTTATGACCCGGGGCGCCGGCCCGCCTCGCCTCTCCCTGCCGCAGACGCACGTTCCTCGCGTCGCACTCGTGGAAAAGACAAAGGGTCGCCGGGGGGAACCGCCCGCTCCTTTTGCAGCGTTGTGCTGCGAGGTGGATTGCATTGGACAGACGGACGGACAGAAGGGCTGCAGGGAAGGTCTAATTCCCCAGCCTCTCCCCTGTGCGTGAGTGTTATCTATAGCCACACGCCGTTACCCATAGAAACTGCACAAGCTGTTTGGTGCGTGACCCTCGCCAAAAGTATCCGCCGTCAGTGCAGCCCGCCTAGGAAAGCCTTCTATTTATACGAGCGCCTGCACTTTATTTAGATTTCTTTTTAATTAGTCTAAAGACCCTGGCCAGACGTTTCTCCTCCTTTCATTCGGCGTGATGCCTTCATTCTTTATTAACGGCGGCGTGTGAAATGGCCGCCCGCTTCTGCGTGACTCTCGCACCGCTCTGCCCATAGGTGGCCCGCATCAGCCGGCCGCTGAGTGACTGCAGCTTGTTATATCGCCCACTGTGTGTGCGTGTGTGTGTGTGTGTGTGTGTGTGTGCACGTGTGTGTGTGTGTGCACGTGTGTGCGTGTGTGTGTGTGTGCACGCACACTGTTGTCATCATTTGAGAAGTAATGAGCACTGGGGTTTTTAATGAGTCCATTTACATTTCAGAGCTGATGGATCCCTAAGCTGGGGTTAAGACAGGACAGCAGTCCCCTCTATAGTGTGTGTCTGTGTGTGTGTGTCTGTGTGTGGTGCGTGTGTGTGTGTTGCCGCAAGTGGTGCTCTGTTCTCATTATCTCGGAGAAAAGGGGTACTCAATGTCTTGTCTCCTTTGGACAGGGCGCCCTTTTCTGTGCAGCTTTTTTTTCACACAGGTACACCGCAGTGCTTCTCCTGACTCTCCTGACCGTGTGTGCGTGTGCGTGTGTGCGTGTGTGTGTGTGCGTGTGTGTGTGCGTGTGTGTCTGTGTGTGTGTGTGTCTCTCCCCCCCCCAGGTCTGACGTGTTTGGCCAGATTCTGCCACAGCTGGGCAAAGACTGGACCCACCAGGGCATCGCCAAGCTGTACCACTCAGTCGCAGAGTAAGCGGTGAATTAGATTAGGACTGCCTGTTGCACGTGGGACAGATTACAGTTGAATCTGGTCCAGGCCATTGGTCAACGTGCTATGTGTGGCTGTAGTTGTAGTTGATGATTTTAACAGCCTGCTAATGTTTCCCAGCGTGTCATTTTAAATGTTCTTGCCGACGTTTAAATGACGGTGATAACAAAGCGATTAAGAGCGCTATCCTTCATGGCGACTAATGGCTTCCTAGTGGGCACTGTAATGTGTGGCCCTGAATGTAACATGGTGTCGTGCATCCTGGGAATGTTTTGAAGGAACGGCTACAAGTTCCTGTACTGCTCGGCGCGGGCCATCGGCATGGCGGACATGACGCGGGGCTACCTGCAGTGGGTGAACGACGGGGGCACCATCCTGCCCCGGGGCCCACTCATGCTGTCCCCCAGCAGCCTCTTCTCAGCTTTCCACAGGTAGCGCACACACACACACACACACACACACACACACACACACACACACACACACACACACACACACACACACACACACACACACGCACACACACACGTACACACACACACACACACACACACACACATGTGCATACACACACACACACACACACACACACACACACACATGTGCATACACACTCACACACATACACACACACACACACACACACACACATGTACACACACACACACACATGTGCATACACACACACACACACACACACATGTACACACACACACACACGTGTATATACACACCCACGTGCACACACACATGCACACACACATATACACAAACAGCCACTCACATTTCACACTGAATTTCATCAGTTCATCTCTGACTGCTGCCTTCCCCCTTTTGAGATGTCACTCCCTTCTTCCCCCCCCCCATCTTGTCTGCACATCCAGTGTTCTAAGCTTTGGCTTTGAGTCTTGAACCACTCATAAATCCCCCATCTGTATTCAGGCCACTGTTTTCTCACTTAGCTTTTTCTCCTCGTCCGCAACGATTGCATTGTTATTGATCGAGGGGAAACACGGGCTGATGTGTTTGCTTTGCTTTTGTTTGTGTTTGTTTCCCCACTCGCCGCCCCCCCCCCCCCTCTCTCGATTCACAACAGTAATTTTTGATTACCTGCATGTGAGTATGCGTGTGTGCCTGTGTGTGCGTGTGCGCGTGCGTGGGATGAGCGAGCTTCGTTGCGATGCACTGGACTTAAGTCAAGGTCTTGAGTCTCCCATCTCTCGCTCTCCAGGGAGGTGATTGAGAAGAAGCCTGAGATCTTCAAGATTGAGTGCCTCACGGACATCAAGAACCTGTTCCTGCACAACAAGCAGCCATTCCACGCAGCCTTCGGCAACCGGACCAACGTGAGTGGTGGTGATGATGATGATGATGATGACGATGAAGAGTTTATTTTTTTCTTTGGGTTTCATTCTTACTGGCACATTCGTCCAGTTTCTGTGTCGACTGGGCAGCGGGTGATGAGCTCTGACTCTGGGTTCAGCCGAGGACCAGGCCACAGCTTCTCGTCCCCAGCTGCACAAACATCCCCCACCCCCCACCCCCCCCCCCCCCCCCCACCCACCTACCCACCCACCCAGCTGGGACAGCCAACAACACTCAGACACACACATAAGACATAAGAGAGAGAGAGAGACACACACACACACACACACACAGAGACACACCCATAGAGATACAGACACACAGACACAGAGACACACCCATAAAGATACAGACACACACACATAGCCACACCATAGAGACACAGACACACACACAGACACAGAGACAAACCCATAGAGATACAGACACAGAGACACACCCATAGAGATACAGACACAGAGACACACCCATAGAGATACAGACACACGCACATAGACACACCCATAGAGACACAGACACACACACAGACACAGAGACACACCCATAGAGATACAGACACACACACACATAGACACACCCATAGAGACACAGACACACACACTGCCCGTCAGCCTCTCCACAAAAGACTGACCTCCAGAAATAACGGCGATACGCAGCGACGGGAAGTCGATGCCTCAGCATCATTAGTGGCTTCATCGGCGGTCGCCGTGGTATCCAGGCGTAGCCCGCCGTGACTCACGGCCCTCACCCCCTAACCCGAGCCCCTCTCTGACTGTCGCCCGCCCCAGGACGTCTTCGCCTACAAGGAGGTGGGCGTCCCCGTGTGTCGCATCTTCACCGTCAACCCCAAGGGGGAGCTGATCCAGGAGCAGACCAAGGGGAACAAGTCCTCGTGAGTCCCTCCTCCTCCTCCTCCCCCCCCCCCCCCTCTTATCCACACTGCCATCACGAACACAGACATGTGTCCTGTTGTTGTTGTTGTTGTTGTTGTTGTTGTTTACTGCCGGGGAGCCCACGCACGGGGGCCGCCCCGGCATAAAGCGGCCGTCATCAGTGTCCTCAGCTCGGCGCCGGTGTTTTTTCAATGCCCGGCTGGCGCGGCGTCCCCCCTGGGGACCCCCGGGCCGAGTGGCTGTTGAGCCGCCGCCGCTTGCGCTTGCCGCATCTCAATGGGATGTAAAGTGTCTCTGAGGGGCCCTGGAAAGCGCCGCGCGAAGGGGAACGCATTATACTGCGTTATTGTTGTTTCAGGGCTCGCCGTCACACTTTTTGTTTCTGGTCTCCCCCCCCCCCTGTCTCTCTCCTCCTCTCCCCCTCTCGCTCTCTCTCTCTCTCTCTCTCTCTCTCTCTCTCTCTCTCTCTCTCTCTCTCTCTCTCTCTCTCTCTCTCTCTCTCTCTCTCTCTCTCTCTCTCTCTCTCTCTCTCTCTCTCTCTCTCTCTCTCTCTCTCTCTCTCTCTCTCTCTCTCTCTCTCTCTCTCTCTCTCTCTCTCTCTCTCTCTCTCTCTCTCCCCCTCTATATAGCTACTGCCGGCTAAGTGAGCTGGTGGAGCACGTATTCCCGCTGCTGAACAAGGAGCAGAACCAAGCGTTCGCCATGCCAGAGTACAGCTCCTTCTGTTACTGGCGGCAGCCCATACCTGACATCAACCCCGACGAGCTGCTCTGATCACACACGCACGCACACACACGCACAGGCCACGCCCCACACGCACATGACGCAAAACACGAGAAAAAAAACAAAACAGCGCTTTTATTCAACTCGAGCAACTCAAGAGCAGCCCTACTAGACTTCTAGCAGCCAGCAGTTACCAGCTTTCCCAGGTCAAATAGAGCAGTGTAATGCAACGCAAATAATGCAAAGAGGAATGAGTTCAGGAACATTGAAAGGCAGAGCATCTGTCGCTCTGTTGAGCAAGGGATGTGAAGATGTCTTCTCATTCTCTCGTCTTCCGGGAGGGAGGGGGGGTGGGTGGGGGAACAAACTAACACACACACACACACATACACGTATACGTTGGTATCAGGCAGGCGTCCATGTTGGAAACCAGAAGGTACGGACGCACAGGATGCTGGGCGTGGCCGGGGCAGCACTGAGCACCGCAGATGATCTGCTGGATGCAACTGAGCCCAACTGTCTGTCTCTGTGTCTCCTTCCCTCTGTCTGTCTCTGTCTCCTTCCCTCTGTCTGTCTGTCTCTGTCTCCTTCCCTCTGTCTATCTCTGTGTCTCCTTCCCTCTGTCTGTCTCTGTCTCTCTGTCTATCTCTGTGTCTCCTTCCCTCTGTCTGTCTGTCTCTGTCTCCTTCCCTCTGTCTATCTCTGTGTCTCCTTCCCTCTGTCTGTCTCTGTCTCTCTGTCTATCTCTGTGTCTCCTTCCCTCTGTCTGTCTGTCTCTGTCTCCTTCCCTCTGTCTATCTCTGTGTCTCCTTCCCTCTGTCTGTCTCTGTGTCTCCTTCCCTCTGTCTGTCTCTGTCTCTGTGTTTCCTTCTCTCTGTCTGTCTGTCTCTGTGTCTCCTTCCCTCTGTCTGTTTCTGTGTCTCCTTCCCTCTGTCTGTCTCTGTCTCTGTGTTTCCTTCTCTCTGTCTGTCCTTGTCTCCCTCTCACTCTCTCACTCTAACACACACACACGCCTCATTCTCGGACCTCCATCCGTGGGAGCATGCGCGACCCGCCAGAGGAGAGGGGTTGGTCGGTCCAGTGCGGCTAAGTGGTTAAACAGACGCCCCCGGTGGCACCAGGGTTCCCGTGGCAACGCACTTAACCTGCAAGGCCCGGCAGGACATCGCCAAAGCAACGGGCCATTGCGCCGTGTCAAGGCGCCCACCCTGTTGCCACCCGACCCGCCGTCGTGCGCTTTGAGAGCTGAGAATCCCAACGCTCATCAAGCAAAGACCACCAGATCTTCCATCCAGCCGACCGTCGATAACGTGAACGTTCCGGTCCCATTCCTTTCATTCTCCCCTCGGGAGAAAGCGGGAGAAAGACGACCCGTTGAAGTGAATGAAAGAATTAATAATGTGTCATGTTTTATTTTTTTTGTTGCTGTTTGTCGTGGTGCTCACAAACTCCCCCCCCCCTCTCCTCCTCAACACATCCGCTCCTCGGTGAAGGACTGAGGCTGAGGGACGGGGGTTTCGCTGCTAGCGAGAGGGCCGTGCTGGGGTACGAGGCCACGCCATGCCCGGGCTGCGGGCGCCCAGCGGGGTATCACCTAAGAGGACCGGGGGGGGGGGGGGGGGTTTGGCCCCGACCCTTTTTGGTTACCGTTGTTTTGTTGTTGTTGTGTGTTCACAATCTTGTTATCAACTTCCATGTGTTTGCCCCCCACCCCCCCCACACACATCGTTAACAATGCAGTAATTATTTATCTTAATGTTAAGTTATTAATTATTTTGTGTGTTTTTTTTGTTTTTTTTTGTTATTTTTAATGTGTTCACCAGTGCAGATTGAAAATGTGTGAATGTCCCCCCCCCCCCCCCCCAAAAAAAAAAAAAAACTAGCAGTGATCGCTATTCACCCAAGATGGCTAGCTAGTGTGTTCTTAATACCGACGTCATTCCTAGCTGTTCAGATTTTAACAAAAGCCTGTGCTTTTTGTTGGGGTCTGTGCAGTGGGAGGTGTGGTAACCTTCTCCAGTCCAGAGAAGTTTCCCTGCAAAGCCTCATTTTGTGTGTGTGTGTGTGTGTGTGTGTGTGTGTGTGTGTGTGTGTGTGTGTGTGTGTGTGTGTGAGACATAAATGGGTGTGAGTATTGGCATGGGTATCAATTTTGTTAGGCAGATCACATCGCTGTGTGTGTGTGGGAGTGGGTGTGTGAATTGGGGGTCTACAAGGTCAGGTTTCCCCCCCCCCCCCCCTTTTTGATTGCCTACTACAACAACCAATGGCCTTCCAGCACTAGGTGTCTTTGGGTGGCAGCTTTTCATCCCCCCCCCCCCCCCCCCCCCCCCCCCCCAACACACACACCTCCACTAAGCCCCACCCCTCGCCTAGCCTTATCCGACGCACTTTGCCTTCGCCACCCCGTCACACACACACACACACAGGGTATCTTCAACACTGCACATGTACCGCCCACGCGTACTTCACCCAACGATGACACGCCAGAGAAGAATGCAATCGATGCTCTATATTTAGTTTGTCTTCTTTCTTTGGTTTTACTTTGCGTCCTTGATCTGACACCGCACACAACTCATTTGCTTCTTAGACAGTGTGTGTGTGTGTGATTTTATATCTATATCTATATATATATATATGATGTGCTGTGGCTGGTTAGCTATTTTCTTTCTTTCTTTTTTCTTTTAATTTATATGAAGACAGATGGTAGAATCTATAAGCTACCACGTATCAACGCCATGGTGACTAAACACCGACAGACACTGGCCACGCGCCCTGCATGTTTGCTGTACTCGAGTCACGTGTGAAAGTAGATTTTCAGCATTGCCTTATAGCAATCGGTCCCGTGTAATGAGGTTAGAATAACAATTGTGTGTGTGTGAGTGTGCGTGTGTCCGTGTCCGCGCGCACAAAGTAAACAAGCCACGGCCACTGCGATATTCAATAGGAACCGGGAGATAATTGGGAACACCGGCGACGCGGGATGTGTTGTCTGCATGAACGGCTCCCATTTGAGTGGAACCAGAAGCACTTTGAGGCGTTCGGTCGCGCCGGGGCGGCAGAGCAAAGACGCCGGCGGCCGTGTCGCCGCACACAGATATCCCAAAGGTTCGAGGGCTTCGCCGCGGGGGGAGGAAGGGGAGGGGGAGGGAATGGTGGCGGGTCAGACGTTGATGGGACCGGAGGAAAAAGACAACAACAACAAAAAAAAAGCACAGAAATGTACGACGACAGCTATCGTCGTTTCATCTGATATTTTTGTGACGCGGGCATTGGATTTGTTTCACTTTTGGCAAGGCATGCAGGAATGGTTTCGTTGTGTTTGACAGCTAAGATGTGGGTTCCTCGCGGTGGTACTTTTGTTTGTGGTTGTTTTTTTTTGTTTTAAGTATGGTGAAGTCAAATTGATCTGTAAAAAAAAGAAATTTGCAAAAAAACAAAAAAACACTTCCATTCTTTCTATGAAAGTAATACATCTTGTGTCCTCCTGGTATGAAATATTGTTTGATCTTACAACTGCTGTGGAAAATGCCATATGCTGAAATCTATATTTGCCTCTGTCTTATGATGCCTTTGTTTTTTATCTCGTATTTCTTTTCTGATGTGTAATCTTTCATGGGAAAATCATTCAACCTTATTTTTTGTTGCTTCGTTCTGTTTGGAGGTAGATCCTGCTATTTGATTGCGTCTGGCAAAATGTAAATACCTGAAGTGTATATGCTGTATTGATTTGTAATAAAAAAATAAGTGTTGAAAAGTTTACAGAACAAAGTTGTTAGTGAAATGAATAAATACTGCCCTCTTGAAGCTAACAAAGATTTGCTTGTGGTCATGTTTGTGTTAAATAAAGTTTCTAACCAAATTCATGTGCGGGCATGTCATTGTGCACTTGTGGTTTTTGTTGAAAGTTGTTTTGTTGCAAACTTGTCTTCCTCTAGCCCCGGGCAAAGATGGAAAAGGTTAAGAAATGACCACCAGCAAAGTTCAATATTCACTTCAAAGGCTTCTACGTTTCCATGGCAAGACATTGGTTACAGTATTGGCAAATGATGCGTTGGGGTTTTTTTTTGTAGAAAATAAGGAGGTGATATTTTAGATTGTGGTGGTACATTTACTTTTGAAAGTAAACTAGGTTGGACTTGTTTTGAACGTGGGGGAGAAATGAAATGCTCAGTTTGTAAGATGAGTGAATATTTTCCTTGGAAAACTAGAAAGCATTTCATTGCCGTTTGATACTAGGTACTAGTTTTTCTTGTTGTGTGTTGGATGGTGTCAGGACGAAGACATAGAGATTATTCACTTCAAAGCAGCCTTTCATCTAGTGTTCTCAAAAGTGTTTTTTAAATCTGGACCAGCTAGACAGACTGACATTAACAGCAGGGTTGTTTTAAGTCATTCAGCGCTGAGTATCGTTTATTGATCGTTAATCAGGAGGTTTAAGAATAGATTGCGATATTGATAACTCGAGGGTGGGATATGACTTAGATTGTGCTGTTGCATCGCCTGGTTTTATCTGACAGTAATAACTGGCTGAATAGCTGACTGAGGTGGATTTGTATAAAACATAATAAAATGTAATAATCACCGTTACAAACGTTTATAGACAATTCATATTGAAGTTACAAAGTAGGTGCAAACATTTAGAATAATTCTGAAATATATTAGCTACAAAAAAGTTTCTCCTTTATGATATCGTAAATGAAAACAAGACGACGATAAAAGAAAGATATCTTTGGGAAAACAGATGTGGAAATAGTGTGTGTGTGTGTGTGTGTGTGTGCATCCTTATCTCACCCTAAAACCACAGTGACTTTCCATTGCAGATATTTGCCTTTGCTTAGAGTGGGGGAGGCCAACAGCAAATCAGTCAAAAAGGCGTTCAAAATGGCGTCTCCTATATTCCACACAGTCTGGGACCCACACAAAAACAGCCCCCTCCCCCCCTTGTTTTTACAACTCAGTGGTGCCGTCGTCCAACCCCCCCCCGTCCCCCGTCCCCGTCTCTGCCATGTTATCTCCCGTCTCTGCCATGTTATCTCCCGCTCTGCCATGTTATCTCCCGCTCCGCCATGTTATCTCCCGCTCGGCGGCGTGTAGAGGTAGACGCCGCTGTACGTGGACAGCGTCTCCCGGGCGTCCGAGGCGGCCAGCCGGCCGGAGGTCCGCAGCAGGCCCACGCCGTCGCCCTTCCTCAGGGGCAGCACCAGGCTGAAGGACACGGAGGCCCCGCAGCTCCTGCAGGGGTCCGCCCCCCGCTGCCTGGCCGCCGCCGACGTGCGCAGCCTCTGGATGCTGCGGTTGGCCACCGACAGCACGGCCTCCACGCTGTCTCCCGGCGCGGCGGTCAGCACGCCGGACAGCAGGTAGCGACCGTCCATCGGCGCGGTGAAGATTCCTTTGGTGGAGTGGGGGGGGGAACCAAACCATAGACCGACATGGATGGGGTTAGGGGTTGAGCCAAATCGCAACTCGAATACACACGCACACACATGGAAAAAAAAAACGGTTGGATATGGTGTAACGTCTCCTGCACTGCTCCTGCATGCATTGTGCCTGTTATTGGCAGTTTTGGGTTGGCCTCAATCAAACAGTCTGGCTACATAACCCCACACCCTACACACACACAAACACACACACACACGCACGATTGTGGGAGTGCCTTGTACCAGAGAATAACAGGCTCACCCCAAATCATAACCATGGTGAAACCAGAAGCAGGACAGAGATATTTCTGATAGCGGGCGGGGGACTGGTGCTTGCTTGCTTGGTACTGCTTGCTATGTCCTGTCCTTGTTCTGTATTGATGCAGCGTCTCCCATCCTGTGGGTCAAGACCCCGCCAGGGTCCATCGGATATACATATGGGTGAGCTGACTTATAATGCAAAGGGGGGCTCCTGTGCTGTCGAGGATGTTGAACTGAGGTCCTGACTCCCTGGGGTCACTGTGGAGCCCATTGTGCTTAGGAATAGGGAATCGGTCCTGGCCCAATTCCCAACCTGGCTCAGCTCTCCACTGTGACAGCCAGTGTGTGAGGGTCCAGGTGCATAATGGCTGCCATGAATTACCGGGATGGGTGCTACACACACACACACAGGCACGCACACACACACACACACACACACACACACACACACACACACACATTGTCATTAAGTTATTAAAATGTTTTAAGGAAAATCCTAATTTCAAAGGTCCTGTATATCTATGAACAAACTCCCTCATGATTCTGTGGTTGCACACATTTTCCGACCATGTGGTCACGGCAGTGACCTCATGGGTGTGTACTGTGCAACGGCAGACAACAGTGAACATGCAGACATCTGGAAGTTGTTCAGGCAACATGTTGACCTCCACCAGGGCCACCGGAGCAGCGTTGTTGTACCTGTGTTGGGACTGTAGTGTCCACCGTCGTTCACCAGCACTCTGTTGAAGCGGATGGGGCCAAAGTCTCCAGAGTGCGGCCGCAGCTGACTGAGGCCGGCCGAGAACGAGAACGGGTCTCCCGTGGAGCTGAGGTCTGCCGTCACTGTATGGAGCAGACGGCGCGGAGCAGAGTAGAAATAAGGGAAGACGCATCAGACAAATGTGTGGCTAGGAAATGCGGGCTGTCGGGGGAGAAAAAACGCCAGTTTTAAATGAATGATCAATAAACGATTAACATTCCAGTCACATTTAAGGCAAAGCAACAGCTTGTTGTTCAGAATGAGGTGTGCTGTTTCTCGTCGATGGGAGCTCCGTGAAAACACACCTTTGTTTCTGAAAGGACGCGTACATTTACGACCACATGTTTACAATTCGCAGCAGTCATTGAAATTCCATCGAGTTACATTTACATTTAGGGCATTCAGCAGATGCTTTCATCCAAAGCGACTTACAAAGAGTACATTTGTCAGAACAGGTTTCAAGCATTTCAATTGCTAGGTTAACCATTGCTAGTATGCAACATCTCTGGCTAAGTGCCAAGTTACAAAGAGCGATTATAACGTGCCAAGCATACACCATACAAGAGCATGAGGGTATTTCAATTTCATTTTTTTAAATAGAGAGGTAGAGGAAGGACGTTATGCAGGGTTCAGGTGTACTGAGTCTCTTCCAGAAGATTGGGAGTGACTCTGCAGTCCTGACATTGGCAGGAAGCTCGTCCCCTGCCAGAGTTGTGATTTCGCCATCCAACCTTTCCTCCTTTTAGCGATGGAGGTACCAGTCGACCAGCTGAGGCGGTTGAGCGGAGCGCTCCAGCAGGGGCGTGGGGTTTCACTAACGCTTGGAGGTAGGCAGGGGCAGTTCCATTACCGGCTTTGTAGGCCCAGTACCATCGTCTTGAAGTTAAGCCCCAATTGTTACAGGGTTTTTTTTTCCCCACACTCAACACTTTGAACAGTACATGAAGGCGTCGCTGCAAAAGTGGTACATTAATATCATTTTGGGTCGAGGCCCCGATGACCAATGACACACGCGGGTCCTGAGGCTTGACCCGGCCGCGATCCAACCGGGTCACAGTCTAGATCTGGGCCGATGCGGGGCGAGGGAGGGGGTCTTACCTGCCGACTGGAGCGAGGCAGCAGGAGCTCGGCTCCAGGGGACCTTAACCGCAACAGGAACTAAAAAAAGAGACGACAGGAATAAAAGAGTGTGGACTCACAAGCACTACTTTGCCGTTTTAGCACAGCGCTGTAGGCAAGGTGACGACACAAGGGTAGCACGTTTATTTTTAAAACGTGTCTCGCTCACAGGGACGGCTGGTGAGATATTTGCATTGCAAATCCACATTTCATTGATCAAAATCTGCTGGCAGGTGCCATGAAGCTTCATACCATTTGCATTAGATGTGGACTATAGCCAGGGCCGAGCATGAAAAGGGGCACGTGTTGTTCCCAGTTCAGTTCATTTTGAGTGTACGCATCTTAAACTGCATGAATATGTTGCATATCAAAAAATAGTAGCCTACAATTCCTCCTCCTGAGGAGGTTTTATTGAACCTCCTCAGGATGTTTTTTATGGTTTTATATGAACGTCCTTACCTGGTTTGAGGTGAGACTTGAAAGACGCGGGCTGCACTGGAAGGTGGCCTGCAAAAAACCCCACCAGCAAATAGTTTTTTTCTTAACGTGTTGATTGCATTTCTTGACTTGACGATGAGTGAATATCATGATACCCGTCTTTTGGCAGTAAAATATGTGTCTTATAAGCCAACGAGCGTCTTTTCCCTTCTCCTCCACCTCCTCCTCCTCCTCCTCCTCCGACTTCACACGCATAAAAATAGTTGCGCACAGTTGGACGCGGCTGGGCCTGAACGTCGGGTAAGAGAGCACAGCGGCAGCTGAAGCCTTTCAGACGAGAGGTGACGAAAGACGCTTAAACACACCGCGCCGCTGCCGTCTCACCAACGGGGACGCGTAGCTTTCTTGTCACCATGAAAGGGGACTTGGCTCTGATAGCCGCGGCTGCTACCGTTATGCTAGCTCTCCGGCTTCCGACTTCCAAGTTTGTGAGGTTTTTTTTTTTTTTTTTCTTGCCTGAACTTTTTCGATTTGCTCCTTCTTGGGTTGTAATTCTATCACAACAATAAGGAAATAGTCGATCCACCGCAGAGGCGCACGCTGAGAATGAATATATTGCGCGTCGGAAAGCAACGCCCATGGTGCCCGACCGTGCTGTTTCATTTTGTCCCTCTAAAGACGCGCCTACACATCTAAACACCGGGGGTTTCCAACACCGAGTGTATAAACAAAAAAAAAGTGATGCTATAATCTCAAATGCACACTCATGGTGGTGAGTGTGGGTTGGCTGTTTCCTACGGGTTCGGTCTGCACCACAGAGGGTCTGTGACGAGGTGAGGAAATGTTGTATAAAAAAAAAAATGCAAATCCTGCAATTTCTGGCTGCACCGCAGGATCTGATGGACTACAATGCGGCGACGACGCGTTAATTACCACGATTACCATCTGAAAAAAACAAAAAAATGTAATCCATCAACCGAACGATGCTGTCAAGTTCCGTTCCCCTTTTTTAATGGGAATACCGCAATTCTGTTTAATTAAAGTCATAATCTCCACGATTTGAATATAAATACAAATCTGTTAAGTCGACCACGGGGATTTTTCAACAGCAGAAAGAGATACCGCGTGCGGGGCGGCCTGCTGTTCTCTCTCCGGTCTCTCCGCCAAGCTGACTGACGCCACACAGGGCGACACTGTTTGGATCTTCAGGAAGCCATGGAGGCGAGGTCCAAAAACCTACCTGCAATTACCCCCTGACTGCACGATAGCTCTCGCCAAGGAGAACGACACATAAACCTCTGAGGGCACCGCTTTGAATTCCGTTTTGTATATTATGATAAGTAAATATATTGGAATAACTCTTTTTTGTTTTCATTTTACCCATACTCATATATAATTGAACATTTTTGGGGGGTAATTTGCAGTGTGGACTACATAGTTGCGTTTTGTCATTCCCATCACAGAACACTGACCTCTTTCCAAACCTTGGCATGTATAGTCACTCTTTTTCTCAATGTTTGATTCAACCAACCACACACACACACACACACACACACGCATGCACGCACGCACACACACACGTACACACACGCACACACACACACACAAACACACACACACACACACACACACACACTCACGCACACACACACACACACACACACACACACACACACATACCCGGTGCTCCGGCGAAGCCTTGCAAGGGAACAGGGGCCTCGTACTCGGAGCCCCGCCTCACGGTCACCCTGCGCTGGAAGCCCGGGGGTCCGGCCTCCCCGGTCTCCAACACGGGCCTTTTGGGGGCCGGCTGCTGCGGGCCGGCGGCGGGGCTGGCGGGGGGGCTGGCGGCGGGGCTGGCGGGTCTGAGCGCCGGGCCGGCCTGGTGGTGCGTGTTGGGCTGAGCGGCGCCGGCTGGGCGCCGCGGGCCGGGGACGATGATGGGGATGTGGATGCGGGGGATGCGCACGCCGGGCCTGGGTCCGGCGGCCTGGCCCACGTCCGGCAAGGAAGGGGAACCGGCCGTCCCTGAATGCATGGTGGTTCCTTGAGGGGGGTGGAGAGGAGAAGAGAGGGCGGGGTGAGTTGGACGAGAGAGAACGCTTTTTTTTTTTTCCCACCCAACATTTGGTGAGATCCATCAGCCCCAGTTCGTGAGACGGTCGACACCACATGCCCATCCCCCCTCCCCCCTCCCCTCCCCTCCCCTCCCCTCCTCTCCCCTCCCCTCCCTCACCTCCCCTCCCCTCCTGGGAGAAGGGCTGAGAAAAAAGGGGGCGCCCCACACTTGGCAGTGCACCCCCCGCCCCTCTCTGTTCAACGTCTCACCACATATTTTGCAGCACGAGAGCACCGAGCGTGACGCTGGCGAGCGCCGGCAAAAAAACACAGCAACTGCGTGGCGACGGCGGTGGAGGCCTGCCACAGATGTATGAGTCCTCATAAAGCGCTGTTGTGTTCCCCACCCAGAGCCCCCCCCCCCCCTGGTGGATATCCTAATGGCTCGCCGCTAGTGAGCGGAATTACACCCGGATTCCACCTCTTTTTTTTTTTTAATGTCCTTTTTTTCACTGTTGGCGTGTGTTACTTGTTGGGAAAGGAGAGGCGTGCGGCAGTGGGTATGAAATCTGTCTCCGCGCACACACACACATGCACACACACACACACACACGCACGCACGCATGCACGCACACACACACACGTAATCTCCGAGCGGGCGTGTGTGTGTGTGTGTGTGTGTGTGTGTGTGGGGGGGGGGGGGGGTACTCATAGAGACATTGAGGTGGGGACCTGGGGGCGTAGAGAATAAATAGCATTACTGTCACACGAACACACACATACACACACACACACTTATGATATCACATGGCACATGTCAGGTCAACAGCTGCATGTGATTTTGATTTGACACATCAGATCATAAGTCAACACCCGCAACTCTCTGTACAATATATCTCTCTGTTTTTCAACTGACGCGTCGTCAGCCGGCATCGGAGTCATGCGTCCCCCCGACACCCCCACCCCACCCAATCCCCCCACCCCCCCGGACATGTGCGACCACAAACCACTCTCCGAC
>JAXIVH010000007.1:1922592-1937592 GCA_036785325.1 Urophycis tenuis | reverse complement strand
CTTTGCTGGTTTGATTACAGCAGCTGCGTTTGGGTCTTTCGGGGGCCAACGATTTGCAACGCGGAGCTTTCCGCAAAATTCCGCTCGGCGATCGCAATCCAGCGAGGGCTCGGGGCTGTTGCGCAAGAATGGCGCGGTTCCCCGAGTGTTTTATTACAATACCTCATCTGTTTCCCAGCTCCTACCTCGGGGGGTTACCGTGCAGACTCAGGCAGCGGGGCGGGGGGAACGTAGCGTGTGTTCCGACACTGTTTCGGAAAAAGGTTGTGCCCTCGCCCGACACACCCTTCCACCCGGGACCCCGGATCGCCGTCTCTCTCCCAAGTTTCGGCCTCGAAAAACGTTTCAAATTCTTTCCGAAAAAGAATGGAAACATTCCTCCCTTCTGCTTTTGTGGCCCCGATGTGTAAGACCGTGTCTCCGCGCTGGTTGATGACTGGCTATCGCAGTCTATTAAGGCAAATCGATGGTGATAAAAAGACAAGGAGGAAAGACTGAAAGGGTTTGGATTCTGGCTTTGCTTCTAAATGACGGGTGTATTCAGAGCGGGGAACTCAAAACCTCCCTGGTCAGTCCTTGCAATCTAGCCAGGCCTTTATGTTCTGTACTTTATCTGTTGCGCTCGTTGGCTTTTCTCTCAAGAGCCATTTAAGGTCATAAAATCAAATATCACCCTTTTACAAAAACAAGGCAACACTCCGACCTCCATATTTGGTCTACCAAGATCAGTTGCCCCACCACACTTTTTTTCTCCATTTCAAACCTCATAGTGAACTCGCATCCAAAAGACCCCAAGTGATGGGCAGAGAAGATGACCTTTCTCCACCCTCCCATGCACCCATAGCAGTCCCAGGCTTCTCCTCCCAAAATGTGTTTCTATGTTATTGTACCCCCCCCCCCCCCCCTCGTTTTGTATGGTGTGCCCCTGGTGCTTTGGCAGAAAAGGGAGGCACCTCAGGGGACTGGAGGGGGGCCCCCTCGCTCCTGACATCAGCCGTGGAAGCAGCATCTGGTCCTGGGTGTGGAGCCCCGGTTCCTCCCCTCGCTCCCCTCCATCACGGAGGGGGAGAGGGAGGGAGAGAGGGAGAGAGAGAGAGAGAGAGAGAGAGAGAGAGAGAGAGAGAGAGAGAGAGAGAGAGAGAGAGAGAGAGAGGGGAAGAGAGAGAGAGAGAGAGAGAGAGAGAGAGAGAGAGAGAGAGGGAGAGAGAGAGAGAGAGAGAGAGAGAGAGAGAGAGAGAGAGAGACAGAGAGAGAGAGAGAGAGAGAGAGACAGAGAGAGAGAGACAGAGAGAGAGAGAGAGAGAGAGAGAGCGAGAGCGAGAGAGGCTCCTGCGAGTGGTGAGTCAGGGTCTCTAATGAGCACCAGACTCCCCACGTCAGGCTGAGGTCACCCTGCGGGAATCTCAGGAGGGTCGCCCATGTGCACGCTCTCAAGCCTGGCTGGCTGGGACGGAGTGTGTGTGTGTGTGTGTGTGTGTGTGTGTGTGTGTGTGTGTGTGCGCGCGCCCCTGTGTGTGCGTGTGTGTGTGTGTGTGTTCGTTTGTGGAATGATTGATTAGATTGAGTGAGTGTATGTGCACATGAGCTCAGGCTCACGTGCGCGTGGCCGTGTGCTTTCATGTGTTAAAATCAACGCGCGGTCGATAAAATATTCTGTTACGAGTGTCATGTAAGGAAAAGCACCACACCTATCGATCTGCATGTCGGGCAAAACACACAAATGCCAATGCTGTCCTACGGCGCTGCGCAGGCTAGCGCATGATGCTAGCAATGAGGCAGAAAGCAACACGAGTGGCATGAGCAGAGGCCGGAGAGAGAGAGAGAGAGAGAGAGAGAGAGCGAGCGGAGCGCAGACATAGGGCTGGAGATGTCTCGAAGCTCCCCCCTGCGCCAGACACAATCCTTCCCTTGAACGTCACACTGCATACCCTAATGGAGAATAATGATCGGACTTCGGAGCGAAGAGGGGGACTCCATCTCAGGTCCCTGCAGTGTCTTTGAAAATTAAATGACGTGCTCTGGGGTGTGTCGCGCAAGGCCCATTGAAATGCACAGCGATCCACCTCTCTCCACTGGAGAGATGCCCTGCAGCCATTATGTGAGCGAGAGAACACCCCCCCCACCACCTCCCACCGCCGCCCAAAAAAGATAGCCACACCATTACCACCACCAGACAAACACACACACACACACACACACCCAACACCCACACACACACACACCCAACACACACACACACACACACACACACACACACACACACACACACACACACACACACACACGCACACACAACACACACACTTCTCAGATTTCCAAGTTGTCAGAGCCATGACCAAAAAATGAATCCCTGCCACGCTTTATTACACTCTGTCACATGTTGCCGGTTTCATGACGCAAGCAGAGTGGCTGTTTGCGCAGATGTGTGAATAATTCCCAGAGACAGGATGTTGAGAGAGAAGGCCCCGAGGCCATTGTTTTTTAAAGCGATTGTCTCATCTCTTAATCTGTCTTCAACTGGTTTAGAGCATTACAAATCAGACTTGCCAATGACATTACAAAAAATTGCACCAACAGCCATGAAGCAGTCTGTATTTTGTTACTGAATTACATGGTAGTAAAATATCCAGGACCTAGATACACCTAGATCCCTACCACCCTGCGACTACAGATCATAAGGTATAAAGTAATATACCGGTATGTCAAATACAAATTGTTAGGGAAAAATAGCAAATGAGAAATAGATATACAGTATATATATATATGTGCAACTCACCTGGCTGTTCAGCACTGTGGTCCTTTAGCGTGTGCTTGGCCAACACAGACAGCTGCGCCTGTAGACTCAGCAGGGAGTTCTGCAGTGAACGGATGTCGCCGGTGTGAGACCCCACTGTGGCATTGGTCCTCTGGACGGAGTCCCGGAGGCCGGCGATTTTCCTCTCCATCCCGTCCCTGATTTGCACAGGGTTACCGGAGGCCCCGGCCTGACCTTCGCACACCTTCTCCAGTCTGGTCAAACGTCCGTCTATGGCGGAAACGCCGTCCCCGATGGTCTGAGTGTCGTCCTTGACACGGCCCAGCTCTGACGACATGAGGCTATTGAGCGTTTCGAACCTGTTCCTGAGCGCTTCCATCTGGTGGCGGTAGATGGCGTCCGCCCCCCCCGCGCCCCGTCCCCGCGGCGCCGGGGACACCCGGGCCGGCGTGGCAGCACGTGGCGTTGATCCTCTGGAGCTCGTGGTTGTGCGAGCGCACCGAGTCGCCCAGGCTTTTGACGCTGCCGGCCAGGCCGATCACGTTGTTCTGGATGTTGATTAATCCCTTCTGGAAGCCGTCCATCGTGTTGACGCCGCTCAGGTGTCCCGCCGACTGCCTCTCGACGACGCCCTCCAGGTGCCGGAGTTTGTCCGAGTTGGCGCCCACGTCCGTTTGGAGGATTGCCAACTCGTTCTTACAGCGTCCCAAGTCTCTCGAAATGTGTTCCCAACCGGCGGCTGTGGGAGACGAGCTTCCGGCACCTACCGACGCGCCATCAGAGCCGCTGGTGTGTCTGAAAGCCTCGGCCGGGCCTTCGGCGGGGAACCTGTTCCCATGGGTTCCCTCCCCCTGGCCGCCGTCCACAGGGTCCCTAAACAGTCCAGAGCTGTTGCTGATCTCAATCAACATGTTGGTGAACTGGTCCTCCATGGCGTTGAGGCGCCGGTCGAGGAGCTGCTTGAGCGCGTTCGCCTCGTCCTCGATGGCGCGGCTCAGCTTGTCCTCGATGTAGAAGCAGTGCGTCTCCACGTTCCGCTCGGTGATGTTCAGGCGCGCCTCCAGCTCCTCCACGGCCGCGGCGTACTCCTCCTCCAGCCGGGGCTCGGCGAGGTAGGCCAGCTCGTTGTCCATGCGGCCGTTCAAGATGATGTTGGCCTCCGCCACGCGACTGATCTCCCGCCATATCGCCTTGTGGTCGCCGCCACCGTCCTCCTCCTGTTTGGCGGGCACCGTCTGGCGCAGGGTGCGCACGGGCCCGTCGGCGGCCACCATGTCGAAGCGCAGCGCGTGGATTTCCTTCCTCAGCTCGGCGTCCTTTGAGTCTATCAGCTTGGTGACGCTGGTCAGAGTCTGGTCCTGACCCTCCGCGCATACGGCCTGCAGGCTCTGGATCTTGTCGTCGCAGGAGCTCTGCTGCCTGCCCAGCTGCTCCTCCACGTTCACACCCAGTTCCTTCTTCATCTTCTCCAGCTTGCCGTCGATGTAGGTCTGGAGGATGTCCAGGTCGGGCATGGAGACGCCGACGCCGCCGGCCAGCACGGCGGGGGGCTGGGCCTGGGCCTGCGCCGTGTCCATCAGCAGCTGGATCTGGCCCTCCTGGCTCGCCACCAGCCCCCGGAGCTCCTCCAAGGCGTCGTCTTTGACCTTCATGGCGTGGCTCATGTCGTCCAGCCGCGCCACGATGTTCTCGATGCCTCGGTCCCCGATGGCGCCGGCCCCCCTGGTGGCCTGGTGGCCGTCCAGCCCCACCGGGTTGTCCTCGCCGCCGGCCCCCGGCGCCGCGCTGCCGGGCGGCCGCAGGTTGTTGAGCAGCGTCACCAGCATCTTGCTGGTGTCCTCCTGGATGTCGGTGCGCAGGTTCTCCGTCAGGCCGCCCAGCGCCGTCTGGAGGTCGACCACCGCCTGCGAGAGGCGCTTCACCTCGCCCTCCAGGTGGCGCACCTTGTCGGGTCCGCCGTGACGGGCCTCGTGGTGGCCCGTCTCCCTCCGCTCCGGTCCTGGGGGGGGGGGACGCAGGGCACAAACGTGACGGGAGATGGGGGAACGTTATCGGGTCTTGCGTGACAGCCGACACGGGGGCCCGATGAAAAAATAAGGAGAACTTTTTTAAATGTCACCAAAAGGAGAATTCGGTGTCATCGTTTAGCTCGTGCTTTGGGTTGTAATGTATGTGCCCCAAGATTGGTCTGAAATTCAATTTAAAAATAACTTAATCATAAAGACAGGATGTGCACTTTAACCTTGTTGGTTCCCTGGTGGAACGTTGGTATTTTAAATTCATGAATATATTTTTGCAATGTTGTGTGATATTCCTCATTAATATTGCTATCAGACATCTTTCCACATCACCCAGCCATAGTTCCGTGATGACTAAAACAAATGTGTGTCGCAATCAACCAAGCTATTCATAACATCTGTAATCTTACTCTGTGCGTGTCTGGTGGTATGTCCGGGATTTGGGGGGAAGTAGGGCTGTGTTCCTTGCACTGTTTGATGATTGAGAGCCGGTTTCATGTCTTTACAGTCTTGACCCTGATATCCAGGACAGCATCTCCACTCCAACTGTGTGACCCTCTTGAAGGCAATCTTATACATTGGCCGAAATTGAGTTCTGTACCTGTCAGGAGAAGCGCATGTTGAAAGAGGCAGACCAGGAACCGTGTGACCCATGTTGGACAGACGTGCTCATGTGTGATCACCACCTTAGCATTTGTAAATATGTTTTTTTTTTTTCCAGGGAAATAAAGTTGAGGCAAACCTTCCTTCCAATAAAAAAAAATAAATAAAAAAAGGAAAGCTGATGTCATTTCCCTGAAGTGAGGATTGTGTCAAGTGTAACATCTGGAAAGATGATTGGGCTTTGAACCAATCATAATTCTCATCTGAGATTGCACTGTCGCTGACACTGGCTTGACTGATGGAAAAGAGAGATCAGAGAGTGCGAGAAGCCTCCATTCATGTGTGTTGCAACATCCCATAATGAGTACAAAGATCTCACCCAGGCAGATGTGAATGTAAATGGTGTTAATCATTTTTCCTAAGTGTTAATACCACACAGTGCTGTTGCTTTGCAAATAACTTTAGCATGTTCCCGGTCCTCAGGAAAGGCAAATTAAACCCCAGCCAGTGTTTGATTACAAGAACCACTTCCAGCCATTGTTGACTAGTCTCATTCCCCAAACAATCAACCATCCACTGATGAAAAATAAGGGGAACGCATTTCGAAACACGTTACAGTGCCATCATAACAACTGTTTCCCTCAAACCTCTAATTAAGATGCTGTGAACGAATGAATATCGGATGTAACCAAGACATCTAGTCGGTTAAAAAGGATCAAGCATCTTGTTGAATCCCATCTAATTACGTGTGGGATGAGTGAGGTTTATATGACCTGGCACTAATCTGGCATCATAACTAATCCGGCACTAAACGTGACACATCGAACATGTTTTTCTTGGCTTTTCACTATTGGGTCCGGCGGTGCTTACGTCACTTGTTGATCGCAGTTGGGTTGATAAGGGGGACAGGGCGCCGCCACGGGCTCCTCGAAGCTCTCCACTCCCCCCTGGACAGCGCAACTCACGTTTCTGGGCACAACGTACGCGCACCAATTCCTGCGAGAGTATAAAGAAGAAGAAGAAAAAAAGTGAGGGACCGGTTAGTTTGTAGTTGGAACAGACTCACGCAACCCCCCATCCCACTCCCACTCGGGTGGGTGTGTTATCTGAATTCCTTTATCCGTGCACGATAGACAAATGATTGCTCGGGTTCCGCTATTGGATGGGTCTTATCTAATTTTGAAAAGATAAACAGAAAGAGATTTAGCCATGCTGACTGATGAAGTCCGTCTAAAAGTAGAAACTCCATTTGTTTAGGCTGCTCAGAAAGCAAGGTAGGATTTGAAGCAGCTTTATAATTGTATCCCACGTTTGTGTGTTGTTCACACGCGGAAGCCGAGCAGCGAATCGTATATAATGAATCATTTTTAAGTATAAAAATATCAATGAAACGTGATACAAAGAGGCAGACTTGGCGGGGATGGATCTTGGACATGTTGTCCAACACACCGTATCCCTTTCTCTTACCTATTCCTGTGCCTGTGTTCAACTCCAGTGTACGCTGACCCCTGGAACAAATCATAAGGAGTCCCATACGCAAAATGAAACTTGAGAAAAAAAGTTACAATGGCCCATTTCCAATCCATATCTCCTGGTGGGTAATTCCTTTTGATAGCCTACAAATAAATAAATCACACAAATAAAGCTACGTCGACATCGCGTACGACCAAGTAAGTCACTGCGCCCTGGACCGTTCAACTCTCAACTTCTACAAAGTCTTGACTCAACTCTGCAAACTCTCTTGTAATGACGTTAGGGGCCTACGCCCTCCTCGCCAGAACTTGGACCAAAAAAAAAAACACATCGCATGCTTCTTAATGTGGCATCTCAGTGTATTTTTTTGGCTGAACCAATACACACGGTGTGCCGTTATTGTGTAGTCTGCATTCAGAATGTGTCGCTTTAATTAGAGGAACAAAGCGTGGGCGTAATTGCGCAAGTGAATTAGAGGAAGATTGGATTTGGTGTTGGAAATACATCCTAGTTTTGGTGACTTGATGACTTCTTTGTTTGCCACACAGCGGCACTTCACCCGCACGGTTGATTAATTGAAGCGACATGTATATTAAACACAGTGTTGGCAAAGTGTGCGTGCGTGTGTGTGCGCGTGTGTGTGTATGTGTGCGTGCGCGCGTGCGTATGTACGTGTGTGATGTGCGTGCTTGCGCCCGCCGCCAGCACACGCGTGCGTGCGCGTAATTTAGCCTGTGAGACGGGGGTCATACAAAACATTAATCAAAAGGGGGGGAGACTCCGTCTTGGCTACTTTGTTGCATTGCGATCCGTCTACACTAATTCGTCGGAGTATGAGCTTGCAGAGTTCACCCCACGCAATTTATATTATCCTCCAGGCCTCGAGCCAACTCCGTTTCGAAGCTAATTTGAACAATCTATGAAACAATATATCATTGTGTCTGTGCATGCGACAAACAATGCATTAGCCATTAGCCATTAGCCAACAGTTCCATTTCACATCATTTGAAACAGACATCGTCTTCGGGAGAAATCGCGAGTCTCCTTGCATGCTCTGCTGTCGATTAAATCATTATGATTCATCAGTGGTACCAGAGGACCGAGGATCCGAGTAGCCCTGGTGTTTGTGAGCAACGGTACTTGCCAGCGCTCAGCTTCGCGTTATGTGGTTTGCGCTTGAGACATGAGTGCATCTTGGCAGGTATATTGATGCTGGTTAATCGCTGCTCAGAAATGAAATATTATGTCGCCATGGCAACGGCTGTTGAGTCCGTCCCATGAACAGTTCCTAGCTCTGTAGGGGGTCCTCGATGCAGGATACCCAACTGGAGGCATATGCGCCAAGGGACACTACTAACCACTTTCGCCATTATGGAGATGATTCTAACTTGTGTGCATGGCTTATCCCATTGAAACACTTGGCAGCCATTACGCTCAGTTGGTCTACAGACTTGTAAAAGTCCCTTTGTGAATGCAACATAGTCGCATGCCCATTTCTGAAGTAACAATAACTTTCATGGCTATTTGTGAAATAGACATGAAATATATTGTTTGACTGGAGGGGGAGGGGGAGGTCTTGAACCGTGTTCTGCTGTGTGTTGTTTGAAACACAGATTGATTGGCAGTGCTGAGACGTGAGCTCTGCGTGAGATGCCGAGATGTGCTGCTGGAGATTGTTCTGGCTTCTGTTCCTGTAGTCAGTGCAAGTGGCGTGGAATGAGCAAGGTGGGCTTTTTTTTTTTTTTTTTAAAGGGATGTTGGTGTTGCTGCTGTGTCACAGGCATGACTGTATTACCCATTTATAGTTTTTGCTGACTTACTTTTCTATTGTAGCCTATTTTTAGGCCTAGCTCCCGAAACTTTTCTTGTGCAGCCATCTTTGTTGTCAAGTATCATGTTGGTAGTTAATGATCCTAAGGCCAGAAATACACAAATCTCTCCCCCCCCCCCCCCGCCCCCCCCATGTTATGCCATGCTCTGAGAGTGTTGCTTGATCGTCTTTCCGGATCAGATCGCTGTGAGCACCGTGCAGCCCAGCCAGCCATTTAGCCCAAAACCGATGATGTGATAATGGGCAGCGTTAAATGCACGAAAGGCGATATTGAAAACCACCTCAACATTTGGTATCAATAATTCAGAGACACACACACACACACACACACAAACACACACACGCACACGCACACGCACACGCACACGCACACACACACACACACACACACACACACATATATATATACTATATATATATATGCTTCATCGCTGAATAGCTTCCCGACTAGAGATAGCTGTTCCCAAAATAATACTATGCCATTTCATCAGGCAATATGTTCTTGGTAGAAGGCCAGGAGAGATGGAGAGGTTATGTAAGTGAAGGAGGTCTGTTTGCATTGATTTTCAAGAATTATTTGTGTTTCAGCCGTGTCTATTTTGATACTCGGGATATCCCTGTTCATTCGTTGGCTATGACTTTATCGTTAAATAGGATGTCTATAACAGGCGCATACACGTTTATTTAGATGTTTGATGCCAACATGCCGGGTTGTAACGCGCTCCATGAGCTGTTTGATACGGTGGTCGTTTTGTTGTCTATCCAGTAGAGGGCAGCAGAGCAGCAGAGAAAACCTAAAGGCTTGAGGCTAACTCTTTTGGCATTTTCATTCAATCGCTTTTCAAGAGGTTTTTTTTTCTTCTTCAGTCAGTGTGAAGGGACTTTTTAACGCCTGCCACTCCCCGCTATTCATATAACTTATCTTTATTCATTGCAATAAGGCTTTTTATAGTAAGGCGACGCTCACATGTCACCCTTTTCCATTCAGAAGTTTCATCGGCGTCTTATTTCCGTGTTCTCACCAAATCACAAAGATCACAGGTCTCCCCTTGTCATGTATCACGTTGAATTTCTCACCATAGCGGTACATAATTATGAAACTCTATAAATATGTATAACAGTCGCAAATTGTGTATTTTCGGTTAATATTGTTGTTTATTTTTTATTTCTTTATTTTTAAACAGTATTTTGTTCGAACCTTTCTGTTTGTCAGGGAGTTTCCGGCAGGGTGAACGCTGTCATGTTCTCACCAAGACGAGCACCGAAATCAAAGCTCAAGTCAATAGTATTCGTATCACCGCCTAATCACCGCTACAGTCTGAAAGGGCTTCACATGGCCCACGTTATATGACACAACCACCCCTGATCCCACTAAAAGGGCTCAAATGAAAATCTCCCTCAGCTATCAAGACAGAAACCTTGAGAAGGACAAGAAGTGGATATCTCCTTCCAGGGTCAGAGTGAAATGGGTTCCGTAATGGCACCCATTTCAGAACAGTCGAAGTCAAATGAAGTTGTTAAGTTGTTAAGTTGTAAGCCGTACAGTAAGTAATGTCCAATGTACAAGGAAATGCCACCTGATCAAATATCTTGTATTTCCATTGGTAACATCCCGTCTGTAAGTGACCGTCTGTAACTTAAACTGGGCGGCGTAGCTCAGCGGGTAGAGCGGGTCGTCCACTAACCGGAGGGTCGGTGGTTCAATCCCAAACCTCCACGTGTCAAACTCCACAAAATGTGCTAATTGTCAGTTGCTTTGGACCAAAGCATCTGCTAAAATGCCCTTCCTCTTTCTAAAGTCATTGGATGCCTCTTGTAAAATGATTGGATGAATTGCCCCTGGATGTGTCTGTGTCTATGCATACATGCATATACGCACACATACATGCGAGGTGCACATCAGCACGTACATACTAGAGAGTGCCTCTCACCGGGACCGTCGGGACCTGTGTTCGGTTTAGACCTGCCCCCCCCCCCGACTCACATCTTCTGCTGGATTCATTAGGGCGTGTGTGAGCGCCACGTGGGCCGTGTGCAGGGGACCTTGATGTTTCACTGAGAATAGATCTCCAGACGCCACCGGCCGCCGCTCCAGCGTGCGACCGAAGCACAAAGCCCCTCCCGAGGATGACTTTGGTGCCCGCGGCGAGGAAGAGTGGGGATGTGCGTGGCCACTCGGCCCCACCCCCTCTTTTATGAAAAAGAAGGTGGATACGCTCAGCAGAAGTGTGTGTGTGTGTGTGTGTGTGTCGACTGAACAGACAGACGAGTGGAGCACCTGCAGCTAAACTTGTCTTCCGAGTCACTGTGAGACCCCTTCGGCTCGCGGTGGCGTGGGGGGAAAACACACACACACACACACACACACACCACAATTACTCATCAAGATGGAACCAGGCAGTGTGTGTGTGTGTGTGTGTGTGTGTGTGTGTGTGTGTGCATGGATGACTGTATGTATGTGGGTATGGGTATGTGTGTGTGTGTGTGTGTGTGTGTGAGAGAGAGAGAGAGAGAGAGAGGAGAGAGAGAGAGAGGGTGATGTACTTTACCGTGCTGTTTGGTCAGGGATTTGATGTAGCTGTTGAAAGACACCAGACTCCCCACTCTTCACATATCTCCGCAGCTCCTCAGATACATAATACAGAGAAGATATGTGTACATAGAGTCTATTATACTCGGACCCTATAGCATTGGCACGATAGCAGTGGTGGAACAGGTGATTGGTTGCTGATAGTGTTAATGTTTCAGAAAATGTATTTAGCAAATACATTGAAATTTCCTCTGAGACCACATCTACAAAGGTGACTGACGAAATAAGATTGAGTGAGTGCCATAGAAACAATGCAAACACAGTTATTTATTGTCCCTTGAAAATGGAATTCTTCAAGATAAAGGCAAACACAATGTCACTGACAATAACTGAGTTCCAGTCAAGGTTGTTTGAGTAGGACTATGTATTCTTTTGGTTGTCATTATCTGTGTGCGTGTGTCTGTGAGCTTGCCTCTATGTGCGTTAGTCATTGCGTGTGATACCAGACAAAAACGTGTATTGTTGAATAAATCAACTAAACTGAAAACCTCCATTTTAAAGTTACAAAGGAAAGTAAGTGTGTGTGTGTGTGTGTGTGTGTGTGTGTATCATACACACACATACACACACACAAACACATACACACATACACAGTGTATGTGTATGTGTGTGTGTGTGGGTGGATGGGTGGGAGTGAGAGAAAGAGAGAGTGTGGGAGAAGGATGAAGAGAAAGATGTGTGTAAGCGATGGAAAAAAACACTAATTGTGTTTCAGTCAGTCATTCTTCACTGGCCTTCACTTCTTCTCAACAATCTGATGATGATGATGATGATGACGATGATGATGACGATGACGATGGTGGAGGTGTAAAGGCCCCGACACACCTAGCTGACGGTTGGCACTAGTCGACCCCCCGTCTGCAGTTTTTCAGCGGATTCAGCGAGTCGACTCGGGGAAAGGGGGGCGGCAAACGACTTTGTCAAAGGGGCAGGCGTAAGAAGATGGTCTTTTTTTACCCACTTCATCTCACCTGGACATTCATAATGTGCACATATTCTCCATTTAGAGGTAGCTATATTACCAAACCGACTAAGCGAGAGTGGTGTGTGATGGTAGCCAAACGCTGCTCTGTTTCGTGTTTGTATGAAGCTAAAGTCGTAGGCTTTCCGGTGTCCCTTTTTGAAAGACAAATATAGACTACTGCCGCCTGGTGGCAGGGAGAGGTATTTTCTTCTCACGCTGGCGCAGTCGTTGGCTGTCTCTTTGTGATGTGTTCAAGTGCAGCTCTTGGGCAAAGCTTAGGCGATGTGAGGGACTGTAACAGCCGGCCTTCGTCGCGGCTAGTTCTTTCACGGTAGTTGTAGTGTAGTTTTAGTGGAGTGTAATATCGTTTAGTGTAGTGAAGCACTGGACTGTAGTGTTCTAGTGTGGCTGTACTTTAAAGTAGCAGTTATGTAGTGTAGTCTAGAGTAGTAATCGTGTATTACTAGACTCGTGCTAGACTACTAGACTAGTGTTGTGGTGTAGATGAATGGTAGAGTAGTGTAGTAGTGTAGTAGTCTCGTAGAGCTTTACATGCAGTCGATTTCCACTGCAACCTCTAACCCGTGTCCAGGCCTTCAAAGCATTCAAAGTTATATGAACAAAATTAATAAAGTCTACAACGAATTGCTGAATGAATACTCACACTCATCTGAGCAGCACAATGAACCAAGCGACCGGGGTCATAAAGGTTAGGCTTCAGCCTCCAGTCAGCTGCGTTGTTTCACCCAACCTTATGAGTGGTTATAGCGCCGTGCACATGATGATTAAAATTACTGCCTCAAGTACGAGTTCTGCCTGTAAGACCGCAGAAATGCAGGTCAGGTCAAACAGGCCAAAGTCGATTTGACGCACATTTGTTTGTGTCAAAGTGAAATAAACAGTGTCAAATCCAGGATTTAGCAAGTGTACAAGAGGTCAGTTTGTGACCAAATCCAAAACACCCAAAACATTTGCCCGGAGAAAACAGAGCGCAACGTGCACAGACATAGAGACAGCCAAAAAGAAAATGTGAGGCGGAGTGGTGGACGAGTTAGAGATTTACCAAACGCATCACTTCTGCAACCCTTCCAGATGGCGTTAGCTGCACATCCCCTGGAATGCGTGGTCTCAATATTGTTCGGGCAACACGGGGAATTGGGGATGAAATTCAATTTAGCGATGACTAATTCTCCATGCACTTCCGTAATGGGTATAGATTTTACGGGAATGGGGGAGAGTGGCGTGGTGGCGGTGTGTGTGTGCGTGTGTGTGTGTGTGTGTGTGCGCCTGCCTGTGTGCGTGTGTGTGTGTGTGCGTGGGGGGTATTACCCATGCAACACTCCTTATTAACCTAACATAGCCATTAGCATTTTGTGCCCACCGGTGTGTGCGCGTGTGTGTGTGTGTGTGTGTGTCACCCCCGAGACACTGAACAATGGCACAGCGTTGGTTGACATGGTTTGGCGGGAGCGGCGCCGCTACACCGGGTGACTCAGTGGCGTGCGGTCGGGCCGCTGGCAACGCCGTCTTCCCACAGCATTACTTGTCAGAGCAGCAGCGTGTCGGTGCGACGCCAGTGGCGCCTAAGAGGAAAAAACGTCGTTTTAATCCCGACCATTGATTCTTTCACTAAGCGTTGGCCAATCGAGGGGAAAAGAGGATTTGCGTTGATCACATCATTGTTTTTTTTGTGTGTGCCTTTTCTGAAGCACAGCTGTGTTTCTGCCTCTTTTTTTAACTTTTTGGTAGAAACTGTTGTAATAATGATCATTGGTTGAGTGATTTAGAAGCTTTTAGTTCTTGATGAAGTGATCATTAGCAACACAATGATGTACATTTGTAGGTTGTTGATCAGTGCTATGTTGACGGATCAGAATTTTACCACCTGGTGTGCTGATCAGTAGGATTACAAGACATGTCTAAATCTACCCCATCACAACTAGGAGTGTCCACCCAGACGTATGATGGATAGATCAGCCTACCAGCCAACTGGTAGGCTGAGCTCGGTGGGCTTGTAATGGATAATCAAAATCCCACCTGGTGCTAAAATAGGGGCCCTTTAACGTACGACTTATTTATCATCTACAAATGTATCTTAAAGGTGCAGTGTGTAGAGTGTAGTGGCATTTAGTTGAACAAACATGGCAGAAATGGAATGTAATATTCATCATAGGTTTAGCGTATGAGTGTATAATGCCATGAAGGTAAGAATTGTCGTGTTTGCATTACTTTTGAGCCCCGTGTGGAAAGGGTCCTCTTGCCATGGAGAGCGCCATGTTGAACTGCCATGTTTCTATGGTAGCCCAGAAATGACACACCGCTCTACGGAGAGCATTTAGGTGCAGTTAAAACGCATACAAAATTAATTTTGAGATAACCGCTGTAGGCGTGAGGGAGTCTCGTTATCCCCATGGCTACGACCTGTTTGTGGTTCTATTTCTGTACTGCCGTAGCGTTGGAGCATTATAATGAGCAATGTTGTAGATGAGATGTGAACGGAAAGTTCCATTCAAGTGTAAAGCAGTGTAGTGAATGGTAGTTTGTGGGTGAGGGGGATTATTATAAGTGGTTGAGCAATCTTTAATTATCTTTTGTCCATGTTTTGGAGACGTTTAAAAGGAAACTGGTAGAACTGCACACTGTCATGTTATCAAAAGCAACCTATATTTATTGACTAAGGGCTTATAACTGATGAGACTGATGAGTTATGAGCATCATTACAAAAGTGTTCCCAATATGTTGACTTTCTGTCTTTGCAGCACAGTA
>JAXIVH010000007.1:1903709-1916209 GCA_036785325.1 Urophycis tenuis | reverse complement strand
ATGACTGTCATATCTTTTCATTTCCATCACTCCTGGATGGCGACCGGGGCTAACTGAGTGGAGGAAGACGGGGGATGGCTTGGAACGGATGTGTCTCAGGGAGACATTGGACGAGAGCATTGGCCTGACCTTCAGTGGAATTAGAATCACGGTATTCATTTAGATTTCTTTTCTTTTTTGGGGGGGGGGGTTGGAGGATGATTAAATAATTTTCAACGAGGTGCTCGTTAATCCCAATTTGAATCTCGATCCATTCACACCTCCCCCCCCCCCCCCCCCCCCCCACACACACCTTCCCATTTCGGCAGCCTATCACCACGTGAGCCATTTGGGCCGGGTTTTGTATTCCTTTTAATTGAACGCCTCCGCGTGCACGTGTCACTGTGTTACTTGTGAATGAGGAGCCTCACCTCCCGCCGCTGTCTGCCTGTGCTGACTGAGCCCCGGGCAGCCGCCTCGCACGCGTCCGTGAGACGCTGAGGAGGCCGGAGGCGCGCCACCGGGCCTGCACGCGTACAAACAACAGCGCCCGCCGTCTCTCTCGGAGCCCAGTCGTCCCATTCATTCATTCATTCATTCATTCATTCATTCATTCATTCATTCGATGCCTCGTGGCCTCCCCATTCCGTCGCGCTCCTAATGACACGCCGCGTGACATGATGTGTGTGACCTGCCCAGGAGCCGATGGAGATGGAAGATATGTTCTCTATGTGTTTCTGTGCACCGCGAGCCCCCTCCTGATGCCTGGAGGTGTTTCTAGTTCCGTGCGCCGTGTGGATTGTCACGGCGCAGCCTTGAATGGCAAACGACCAAATCAATAACAACTTTGTACGTTTCCATGGGACAGGATGACTGCGTGCACGGTGTTATTGGAGGCAGAACACTGGTTCGTTTGACGGTGACGCTGGGTGCATGACAATGCGCAGTTGGAGCCTCTCAATCAACACGTCAGGTGACTGGTGAGGCGTCCAATCACAAGTCAAGCAGGACTTGGAGCTGTTTATAAATGGGTAGCCTTCCCTTAGGTACCTATGCCAACAGCAAAAAATCCCTCCTGCCACCATCCCCTGTTTATTTTTGCATACGCACAAATGAGTGAATAATGTGTTATGGATGTGTCCTCGTGCTAATTATAGCTGTTCTGTATAGATGATTGAGGTGACACTGACTGAAGGTACAGTTGAGTTATCCAGAGCATGATTTCAATAATTCATCTGTTATTAAACTCACTGATGAAATAAAGATTAGCAGGAACAATCGGAGCTGGCAGAAATGTGATCTGAAAACAGAACAAACATTCTCAATTCAAAGTGTGTGATAGTATGTTTGTATGTGTGACATTGTGTCTGAGGAGGTGTCTTTGTGTGTATGTGTGTGAAATATTGTGCGCATTGAGGTGTGTGTGTGTGGGATTGCA
The DNA here is from genome assembly GCA_036785325.1 of Urophycis tenuis. Lineage (NCBI taxonomy): Eukaryota > Metazoa > Chordata > Actinopteri > Gadiformes > Phycidae > Urophycis > Urophycis tenuis. The sequence continues at coordinate 1,914,792 of JAXIVH010000007.1, read as the reverse complement.
GGTCTGTCAGTCTGTGGTGCGTGTGCAATATGGCGTCCATAAAGGCGTGTGTGTGTGAGTTTTGCAGGTGCATGCATGGGTTAGGTATCCACGTGATTTCTCCATGCGGATGACAGGTGGGAACGGGGTTTGTCTTAGCAGTGCGCGCGCACACACGCACACGCACGCCGTGTACACTTGTGCGCCGCGTGGGTGGGCGTGCGTGCGTGCGTGCGTGCGTGCCTTCGTGCGCGCGTCCAAGGCACGCTCACAGTGGCGTGCGGCGCATGAAAGCCAGTGCATTCAGATCTCTTTGCTGTGTGTGTTTTACCACGAGGCCCGGCGGTCTTCACCGCGTGGCCAACGCCACCGGTCCGGTTTACCAGGCCGGGCCGATGCTAAATATCAATAACACACCCGACACGTAACCGCCGGCGTCGGGAGTACGAGACAGAGGGAGTGATATGGGGGGAGGGGGGGGAGAGACGCCGGCGTGTCTGTGTCTGTTTGCGTGCGAGTCGATAGCCTGCTAATAAAGTGCCGTGCGAGCAGCGAGAACGTTAGCGCTGGGGTGGATCGGTATTAGCGAAAAGAGGAGAGCGCCGCATTCGCTCGGTAAATCAATGCCAGTTAGGGGTACTTTATATATATATATATATATATATATATATATATATATATATATATAAAGTGCTCTTGTAGCGTGGCAACGGACGGCAGTCCCTTTTCAACCCGGTTGTGCCGTGAAACGTGTGTTGCGTGTTGACAGAGTCACTGCAAGTCAAGCAACAGGGTGCGCTTTCCCTTCCCAGCGCGTGTAACCCCAAGAGTAAAATGCAATGAGCTCTAACTTAAACCAAGGCTAAGTACAATCAAACTACAATTAACGCATGCAGTTCCTGTGTGGTTGATGCTCATTAAACCACAGCCGGCGTTTTTATATATATATACATATAGGCCTACGAGCACCTGACATTGGAAAGGGTCCTGGAGCGATGCCTTCCACCGAGCACAAATACTGTTGTCATGATGTTGTTACTAATGTCTCCGCCACTGATTGGTTCTGAGATGTTTTTCTAATTGGAAGCCGTAAAAGGGCTTTTAGCTGCGACTGTGATAGGAGCCAACAACTTATCTCCCTCTCCACGTAGCTCTCATTAGTGCAGTCTCCTGGCAGCCGTACTGTAACTTATTGTTTTCTGTTGTCAGAACGTTAGCTCCGCTAAGTACTTCTCAAGAGCCATTAAAGTACCATTTCCTGGACCAGAAACCCTCCTCCCCCACGCTCCACACAACAATCACTTCCAATTGGTGGAATGTGGTTACTGGGTGTGTGTTTGTGCGTGCGTGCGTGCGTGTGTGTCAAAATAATACCCCAAAGAGATAAATCCATTTCCTAAGTGTACTCGCTCATCTGTTTGCACGTGAATGACAGCGGTAACAGCCAGTAAACCAGCGAGAACAAAACAGGATTACGGGAATATACGTACCACGATTACACCACAGGGTGTGATGTTCATCGCATTGGCAAACCAAACTGCGATCGATGGCCAATATTTTGCCAATAAATGCAGCCCATAAAATGTGAAACCCATGGGGTGAGAGTTAATTTAACTGCAACAGGGCGGTAGCAGAGGCTACAGAGAGTAACTTCAGTGAGCCCATTATGTGGTTCACTATGTAGCCACTAGAGCTCACTCTCAAGCAGAATAATAAGCTTTCAAGCAGCCAGAAACCACCACCACTTCCTGTCCAACTATCAATGACTAATCATTTCTTTGTCAATCTCTTAAAAGCGGTACAACACTCCAGATTTCAGCAGCTTAGCCGCTTTTTCGAAGCGGAAGAAACAAAAAAGTGTGTTTGGTCGCGCACGGAAACACGACGCTTCGCCTCGGTAATGGGGTCCCGTTTGACTTTTTTTTTTTTTTTTCGTCGCTGTCCACCCACTTAGTATGCCAATTAGTTGTGGATGGGCTGCTACCTGCGCAACCCCCACCCAACCCCCACCCTCGGGAAGGTGGAGGTGTCACGCCTCTCATTAGTGGCTCGGCCGACGGTTTCATCGTCATTCCTCCATATGATAAAGGACTGCAGCCATCGGCTGGGGTCGAGATCACTATGATCAGAGGGGGGGGGGGGGGGGCTGATGGAAGAGCTTGCGCTGTGAGTGGGCCCTGCGGCAGACGACAAACAGTTACCCGACCTGGGTTTGAATGTCAGCGTGCAACTCCACGAAAGTTCAATATTTGTTAAAATTAGATGAAGGCTAGCGATCTCGCCGCTCGGTCTGTTGGCGTTTGCGTAGCAAATTTGGAGGGAATTAAATCACGTCAGGAAAAACTGTTTCGCACTGGGAAACGGTTTTGTCGTCAGTGGAGATGAAAGTCCTCAAATATTCCCGTGGTCATGGTTATGCGTGGAGGGATCTATTTTCACCCTTTTATCCCCCGATCCGGCAGCCTCTGTTGCTATGTTGCTCATGTGGAGGACCTAAATGGAGATTTTGAAACAAACAAAGATGTGGCAAGAGAGAGAGAGAGACAGAGAGACAGAGAGAGAGAGAGAGAGAGAGAGAGAGAGAGAGAGAGAGAGAGAGAGAGAGAGAGAGAGAAAGAAAGAGAGAGAGAGAGAGAGAGAGAGAGAGAGAGAGAGAGAGAGAGAGAGAGAGAGAGAGAGAGCTCCTCAGTCAGACGAGTAATATGACAAGTGTTCACTCCTGTCACCGAAAGACCCGACCAAACTCTCCCCCCCCTGGTTACGAAGCATGACAAGTTCAGGCAACAGCGGACAGGTATAGTGACAGGCCGGAGGGCAAAGGATGTGGGGCTGGCGGTGGTGGAGGAGGTGGGTAGCAGGGGGAATAGCGCGATAGAGAGAGAGAGAGAGAGAGAGAGAGACGCGAGACGCTGCCAGACAAGCGAAGAGAGACGAGAGCAATAACAGAGAGGATGGTAGAGGTGTGTAGGAGGGGAGCTGTCAGGGCATAAAGCAGATGATCAAGTGAAGAGCTTGTACCAAGGGAGGGATGAGGGGGCGGGAGGGAGGGGCGAGAGGGGGGAGTGTGTGGGGGGTGGGGGGTGGAGGGCGGGGAGGGGTGAAAAGCGATAGCAATGGCCGTTTTAATAACGCCGACTCCTCCAGCGCGGGTCAGCCGAGACGGACTCTCCCCAAGCACACACAGGTGCCTTAATAAAGGCTTACTGCATCACATGCAATAACTCCTGCCAGAAGTCCAGCTAAACAACACAGCCCCCCCCCCCACCACCCTCCCTCATTTCAGGTGCCACTGGCAGACGTTGGGCCGGTCTCGCGGGGGAGGCGAGCCGGTGGGGCTGGTGGGGGTGGTGGTGGTGTGTGTGTGTGCGCGGGGGGCGGCGGGCGGCTGCAGATCGATACAACGCGACGCCTCGGCTGCTTTATTAGTTCTTATTAGTGCGGGTTAACGATTCCTGCCTCTGTTGTCTAACAGGTGCGCCGAAATGTACTCTCCTGTCAGTAAAGCCTCACCCCCTCCTCCCCCCTCTGCACATGTTCCCCTGAGGCTCCCACCCACCCACCCCCAGCCGCCATCGATTCCCTGTCTCTGTGGCATATCTGTATTGTTTGCGGGGGGGCGAGGGGGTCTGCTTCGCCACCCACCCCCATCCACACCCACCCACCCACCCACCGACTCCAGCGTGCACACACAAATGTTTTAATTCACTTTTATAAACTTCTGTTTCTTTATCTTTCCGCCGTTGCCACCACTGCGGTCGTAGCAACCCCGTTGTTATGATTGCAGCGCCTGTCAGCGGCGGGGGAGTGGGAAGAGCCTTCTGTCCAAACAAGTCTCCCGTGAGCAGTTTTCAAGCCAAAGGTTGGATCCATAAAATGAAAACGGGGAGGACTAAATAAGGGCCGAAAAACATTTCTCCCAAAACCCGGCTGCGGAGTTGAGCGTCTCGCCGGCGGGTCGTGCACCTGCTGGCGAAAGCACAACGTTGTTCGTGTCACGGTTTGAGGTGGAGGTGGACCCAGAGCCGCAGAGATGAACCACCCCCCAGACGCAAGTAGCTTGTAGTAGTTTTGATTGTACTTACAAATAAATGGTTTGGACAGGAATGATGGGAGCAGGAACAGACTACCACGAACGACGAGACTCGGACCAGGACTCAACAGAAGGCTGGACTTGAATACACAAAGAACTAATTACAAACGGAAGACAGGCGAGGGGAACGCGGCACAGGGAAACACAACGGGGCAATCCACAAAGGAGTGAAACCACAGAGGGTGAGCAGGACACAGGAGGAGCACAGAGCAACAGCACCAAAACACACGAAAATCAGACGACACAGACACAGTTCATGACAGTTCATTTGGTTTGGGTGATCGCAGGCGGCCGCCTCTTCCGGTGTTGCACGCAAGGCCTGATGGGAAAAAGATGGCGATCGGTCGAGCCCATTGGGCTGTTCCTCAGGAGACTCAAAGTCCAGTGGAATAAAAACAAACCTCACAAACAACCGGGAGAGTTGTGAATCGTCACTCATCGGAGTAGCGCGGCCCGCCGAACCTCACCTGCGGTCGGCCCTAATGACTGCTGGGTAATGTAGTGTCGACAGGACGACCTTCCTATAGGTTGCCAAAGCTTGTCTCTGTTTTTTGGCAGGCTGGACGTAGAGGGAAGTGGACGCGTCCACGCAACGCAACATGGATTTTTTTTTATTATCCGCGGGCTCTTAATTAATGATGAGTTCAGTTGATTTAACAACCGCCGACTCACCGCCTCACCTTGGACTGTGTTCAACAGGCCAGATCGTGAGGAGTCTGCTGGCAGAAGACACTTGAAAATGGGCCCCTCCATTCATTGCCTACAGCCACTGATCAAACAGAGGAGGATGTGAATAATATATCCATACTAAATAGAATTTTGGGCTTTGTAGTGAGTAATGCTTAAGCTGGACGTCGGACTTCATCTCTCACATGTTAATGATCAGTGGGAAGAAAAGTTAAGACGACTACCTCGTGATGAGATTAACTCACGACATCATTGTTTCACATGTAAATTCATAATGGAAATATAATATCCTACACCTAACATTCTAGCATTTTGGCAAATACCCATTCTTGTATAAGACTTAAAAGCGATCAATGTATTCGCCTACACATCTCTGTTGATGAGTTCGGCAGTGAATAGGATTTAGATTGTAAACACCAACCAGGGATTTCTGCATTAATGCACAATCAATACATACATGTTTATAAATGGCTGCTATCTTTGGACATTGGGCTCACTTGATGGGCCATGCAGTATCTTTTTCCATTATACCTCCGACATTCCCACTGCTGTTTATAGGCAGCAGCTACAGCACCTGAGACAGGAAGCTTTCTGAAAAGGTTGACTTTGCAGCAGAACGTCAACATGATGCGCTGAAAACACTTCAGGAGGGGTCAAGAACAGTCAGAGCTGAAGGAGGTCTTGAAGAGACAAAATAATGATGAAATAAAATAATGGAATCAGAATAGTGGAGAAAGAGAACAAAAAGATAAATGTTGTTTCTACATCCTTAGCATAATTGAAAACCTTGGATGTAAATGATGAATGGGACATCATTTTTCCAAAAACACGCAAAAGTAGGTCTGCTTTGAGATAGATTGAAACATTTCTATGAAGAGTTTTGTCACATAATTATAACAACTATTTGTCAAAAGTTAAGTTGAACACTGTGTCGAAGTTATGCCTCGTCAGAAATGATTTGAACCAGTGCATACATATTTATGAATCCAAGTAGCACATTTTGCAATACCTAAAAGATGTAATAAATTCTCTTACACTCCTCTTATGCCATGAATGGACGTAGTTTATATTGAATTGAATCTAAAATAGGCTTGTCAACTGTTACACCTGCACTTGTGCACAGTGCGACACGTCGTGCATCCATTGACGTGGTCTTGAGACAACCTCTTTTTCCCCTTAACTGAGATTGTCACGGTGTCTCGGATTTGTCATTCACACACTTTAGTAACGATTGCCGCGTGTCTCCCGTGGGTTCTTCTTCGGTGGTGGGTTGGAGCGACTCGACTCGGCCCTTATGGAACACTCTCCCTCTAATGGGAGGTGTGCCCCGGGCCGAATAAAATCATTTATTTTGACGGATAAGCCCCGTGTTACGTTGAGAAACCTTGTTGCCGAAAGTACAAGAATAACACAAAGAATGAAACAGTCCACACGTTGCCATTCTGACGTTTATTTAAATAGAAGGCCTGCCCCTGGCTGTGGGAGCGTGCATGCATTCAGCCTGGGCGGATCTGTGTTACTTGAGCTTCCATTTAACCAAAGTGAAAAATAGTGCGAGACAGAGAGTGAGAGATGGTGAGAAAGAGAGAGAGAGAGAGAGAGAGAGAGAGAGAGAATGGGAGGAAGAGAGAGAGAGAGCGACGGATTAGATAGATCTGGGAGAAAGAGATTGAGGGATAAAAGTGTCCAGAAAGCCAGAAAGTCAGGATGAGAAACAGAGGAGGGAGCGAGAGAGAGAGAGAGAGAGAGAGAGAGAGAGAGAGAGAGAGAGAGAGAGAGAGAGAGAGAGAGAGAGAGAGAGAGAGAGATGATGAAAGAAAGAAAGAGGGATTGAGAGATAGGGAGTGAGAGGGATATGGCAGAGTAGGGAGAGAGCGAGCGAGTGAGAGAGAGATCTTTATTCATTACTCACCTTTGGCACGGTGTGCTGCTTTAAGTGCTGGGTTCTGGGCCTAAGCGAGTGTGTCAACTATGTCATGCTATATGTTGGCCGGGCCCCGGCTAACAAGAGAGAGCCGAGAAGCAGCACATCCGCGGTCAAGCCCCTGCTGGTTTGTACCAACAAGGAAAACAGCTTAGACCACCGACCAAATATTATTTTTAACTCCTTTTCGGTTTCTTTTCTTTTTTCTCGTCCCCGGTTTTTAAAACGTTCTAAGTTCCAAGTTTGCTATTTCGAATCGTGTCAAGCATGAAACTCGTGGAAACCCGGGCGAGCTAAGATACGATGGTAACAATCGCAGATAAAATAGATACACACTATATACTATGTAGCAGGGCTATAGTCAAGACCACCTTGGTCGAGTCCAAGACAAGTCCAAGACCAGGACTACTCGAGACCAAGTCAAGACCGAGTCCAAAGAGGTTCGAGTCCAAGACAAGACCGAGTCCAAAAATATTTGAGTCCGAGTCAAGATCGCGTGCAGGACAGACAAAACAAGTCGTATGCATGAAATACACATTATATTATATATTTCATATGTCCAAGAACACATTACCTTTATCTTCCACTATTTTAGCTAATGTTAACGTTAACACATAGATAAGGCAAAGCACCTCCTAGCTCTGCAGTTAATTTACCGCGATGTAGGATGCCTCTGCAGGTGTTTTATGAAGTTTGACGTTGTCCCACAGGTTTCCGAAATGGTTGTTTTGCAGAATTTGCAGTCTGCCCTGTGTTTCCTTTTTTTTAATGCAGTGCTGAGAAACTCCTGGTGATTTATATAACCACATTTTATTATGGCAGAATTGGCAGACATCTTCATTTGTCAGTGTGTGTGAATCAATGAAAATGAATGACAATAACATTACGTTAGCAGGGCACGCAAATGCAGGGCGCGTGCAGTAAACCGTAAACTAGTGAAAGAAGATAAACTAGTAACTATTGGTTATCAAGTGGCCAGTGTTCAAAATATAATAAAGACACCTAGACTTGGTTGAGACCAAAAGCCATATTTGGCAAGACGTTGCTGAGGCAGAGACCGAGACAAGTCCAAGTCCAAATACCAGCGAGTCCGAGACAAGTCAGAGACCATAGAAAAAAACATCTCGACTCCGGACTTCAGTCCAAGACGGGACTCTAGTACTACAGCCCTGCTATGTAGTACACTATACTACTACACTATAAGCAATAGATATATAGTTGAGTTAGAGTTTGTTGACAGTATATGCTATATACTATACATTATCATCACTAAATTATTCACCATTTACTGTCTAAAGTGTCTCAATAAATTGTCTACCATACGCGTTGTCACTGAAACAACATTATTATATTATATATATATATATATAGCCATCATACTACAGAGGTAGAATTACATGATCTGTTCAACTGAGGATGGGGGCGATTTTACCAGAAGTGGCCAGCATCATGAGGAGACTATTTAGGCAAACAAATCACCTTTGTCAAAAAATGACTTGGGTCATTACTTTAGGAAGGTGACGACATGATACCATTAAGAGTCTAAAGTGTCTGGTGGTGACTAAAACATTACAGTAAGAATTACGTGTGGCTCACTGGCATCCACCTACCCTGTTTGCGCGTCATCAGTCAACAGGTGATTGACAGTCCAAATGACGTGCGCTATTAAGGGGTTTCACTGATCCCCGGGTCAGCTGGTGTCTGTGCCTCCTATATGCATCTACTCATAACCAAAAAGCAATCCTTTCTCCACCTAAGTAGATGCTGAGTTGGCCCTCTGGGACACTTGTAATGTGATTCAATCGTTGTGTGTTGATCAGTCTATTTTGGTTTATGTGAGGGTCCGTGCTCAAGTCCCTCCATGGGACTGCATTAACTTTCGAAATCCTTGCTGTGGAAAAATCAAATTGCATAAAAAAGGACTGATTTGAATGGGGCTGATATATAGAGAAAGATAAAATCTCAACACACATAGGACCTAATAAGCCTCTCTGTTACAAACTCATTGTCGGTGCGATGGTCATAAAAGATACCAGAATACAGTTAATGTTGCTATTGAATAATTCAGCAACAGCCATTTGAAAGTTGAGACTGCTTTTGAAAGGCTGAACTTTGCCATGTAGCCTATAGAGTTCGATTATACCCGAGGAAATCCTTTCTGGGTAAAGAAAAATATTCTAACACCACAGCTCATTAAAGCTAGGGTAGGGAATATATTACAGAAGTTATTTTGTTACAGTTGTTGAAATTCTCTTTCCATCCTATGGTATCTGTTGCTGTTGCACTACGCAAACGATGTATAAGCCGATCCAATCAATTAATTTGGCCCAAATTAAATATTTGTATATCCTGTCAGTCTGTGCACTCTGTCCATGCATGCATTGCTCATAGCCTCCCACAAGGCTAGACAGACCTATTGCGAAAGCTAGCAAGCTCGTCACGTGTTTTGGGGCAGTGGCTCTAGAGGCTTGAAGGGAGGGGTGGGATGTTTTTCTGTTGGATACGTTTAAAATCCAGCTCATTCTGGCTGGTTTCTGTTAACTGCCTACCCTAACTTTAAGTGCCACAATTTTCATGTATTTTTAGTTAAACATCCTTTTAATTTGGCGCTGTAGAGACCCCAGAGGAGCTGATCACCTCCGATCTCCAAATCGCACTGACTGAATTTGCAGGTCGAATATATTTATTTTAATGAATATAATGATCCTGTGTGGGTATTACACAGTCAAGTAGCTAGTTTGTCTTCATCCTAGTTAGCAAGCTATGAAGCTGTAGGATACTGTAGCGGGCCTGCATTAGACCAGGCCGGTAATTGGCTAGTGGGACACACCTGCAGCTGGGTGAGCTTGCCTCTGTGTGGGTGAACAATGAAACAGTGTAGCCTGGTGTGGCTCAGGGTAACCAGGAGAGCGGAGTATTGACTTTGCACTGTGGGCGGAGGGACGAACATGCAGGTTATAGTTGCTGTGGTAACCCCTAACGCAGGGGTTGCCTTTAAGAGACCTCCTGCTCATCTTCAAACACACTGTCCTACTGTATAATGAATAACTATACCATAATAAGTATACTTTATTCCATACCACTGGTTGTGTTGTTCTGAATTAAGCCCGGGCCTGACAGGTGAAATATCAATGGCGGCAGTATTCTTTAGCTAGTCCGGTCTAAAGAAGGTTTATTACATCGGCCGTAGTGGGATCTATTAAAATGTCAGAGCCAGGGGATGATCCACATGTCGAGACCAGATGCGCGTAAGCAAGACATGGCAACCCCGTGTCCAATTGGTACTGCAGGAACCTTCCTGGGGGTATGAATGGGTGCACTGGGCAGAACAGTTTGAAATGGCAGCTGACGGACAAAACTTGGATGAGGTTAAAATTCTGTTAAAACTTCTTCCATCGAGGCGTCTATATACGGTATAGTGCTCTGTCTGCAACTCATAGGAGGACAATGACACAGTTTGTGACACTAGGGCTGCCTTAAACCAATGCAGATTTAAAACACACAAGATTTGTTGGCCAAGACCAGTCTGCATCGTATGTGTCACTAACGATGCGCTAATGTTGAAAAGAAGAAAAAACTGTTGTTGGAAAAAACTCTTTTCATGGAGGTAGAGGTGTGTGCCGTTCAGGAGGGGGCACTTGGCCAACAATAGCCTTTGATAGCAGACTAACTAATTCAGTCTGTGTGGATTAAAAGCTCAGGGGGGTTCTGCTTGAGGAACTGAAGCCAGTTAGGAAGTTGCTTTAGAGGAACATCACCACGTTTAGCCAGGGGGGGAGGCCGACCTAAGTAAGTTTCACCTGACTGCATGAAATTGACACGGGGGATGCAAAGCCAATCAGAGTGCCACAAAGAGTCCATCTCCAGCACAGCAAGTATCCAGCATCCTGAGGCAAATGCTTGACAACGGCATACTCAGCGCCTTCCCGTAGTCCATGAGAACCCCCTGTAGTCTTGGTAAAAAAGAAGGTGGGGGTGGGCTCTGTTTTTTTTTTCAGTGGATTATAGGTCATTGAATGATGTCACCAGGAAGAATTCATATCCCCTTCCCTGTATCAATCATGTTCTGGACGGTCCCAGGCTGTTGGTTTTCCGCCCTTGACCGAGTTAGTTATTACTGGCAGGTGGAGGTGAACCCAAAATATCACCTCAATGCTGTCTTCATAACACACCGAGGGGTATTTGAATGTAATGTCCTGAGTTTGGGCATTTGTAATGCACCCAGTACATTTCAAAGATTGATGGACTTACTCCTAGCGGATTTGCAGAGGGCCACATGGTTCCTTTATTCGGATGACATGATTGTGTTAGGTCATATTTCTAGGAACATCTGAGTCGGCTGGAGGAGGCCCTGGTAAGGCTTCAGCGGACTAACCTGAAAGTAAAGCCCTCAAAGTGCAATC
>JAXIVH010000007.1:1898709-1901209 GCA_036785325.1 Urophycis tenuis | reverse complement strand
ATTGCATTATAGCACAACCTGGAGGGATGCACAGACTGTGTGCAGGGTGTAAATACAACAGGTGTTGAATAAATGATCAGCACAGAACCGGGGCAGATGTGTTGTGGGGGGGGGAGGGTTCCAAGAAGATGTAACCATGGAAACCTGGAGGACGGAGCACAGACGGAGCACAGTTGAACCAAAAGGTTAAAACCGAACCAAAGGTTAAGCCCTGCAACGCGCAGAGACAAGGCCAAGGGAACGAGGGCCGCCGGACGGACGGACGGACGGACGCCACCATACCGTGACACTCCAGCCGCTGGCGGCGCCGCGGTGCGAGCCGTCCCGCCATGCATATGCATCCCCACTCGCCCGCCTTGATCCTCTGGCCTCTGTCGACGGCCCCCGTGCCTTTCCATCGAGGGCGGCTTTAATATTGCATTTCTCCGAATCGGAGAATTGCAGAAAAAAAAAAAAAAAAAACGAAAGAAAGGAATGCGAGTCATCCAGGCGTTTCAAAAGGTTGATTGTGTGATGATCCTTGGATGAAGCTATTCCTCACTGTACCGGTGTCTGAATTGCATAAATGCCACCGCGTGAGGAGAATGGAGCGTCCTTGGTGTTGCCTGACAACCGGGTGGGGGGGGGGGGGGGGGGCTCTCTTTGATCTAATTGAATTGCAATTTTTGTGTGTGTGTGTGTGTGTGTGTGTGTGTGTGTGTGTCCAATAGCAAGGTCTGTGGCTTTTATTTAGATGGCTCCGGCTAAAAGCAGCATACACAGAAGACGGAGTGTGACAAGCCTGTTGTCTACCACGAGGTTTAAAAAGGTGACGTCTATACAAACGAGTGCACCCCCGCGCACTTTCAGATAGTCTGGCTTATTACAGAAACAACTTTTTAGTTTTCAATTTGTAAAAGAATTTGCGAGCAAGGTCGACGCTCTGGATTCGCGGAAGAGTCAACGGCGCGCTGGATAGTGTACTGGGAACCCGGGGCGTGGAGGTGGGGCGCTGTGGCTATTCTCATCAGGACGTGCAGACTCTACAGCGGCATGTATAGCGGCTGCCGCTACAACAGGGAGCTGAGAGCCAGAGACTAATGGAGAAAAACATTACGTGCTTTTGTTATTTTTCAGCCGTGCTCAATTGGAATGGATCGCGGCCACCACAGTTTTGCACAGAGACAATGGTTGTGTTTGGCAGCCCCTGGAGCGATTCGGCCCGAATCACTGTGTTTTTATGTTTAAAGTGGAGAAAGAATGTAGTGTTCCTGCCAAACAAAACAGTATTCCTCCTCCACTTCCTCCTCTCGCAAAACATGTTTGTTTCCAATGGCAAAGAGGAGACTCTTGTCATTTTGTGGAACTAAAGGCGAATGTGAATGTGAATGTGAATGTGTGCGTCTCCCTTCTTTCCCATCATCCCTTTTCAAAAATGTCTCTATATGTTGTACTGTTGTCTTTGCATTCTTATGTGTCTAAATATATACCTGAAATACCTGTTTTCCAGTGACGTCAAAGGAACTAATGACTGTATATGTTGATGTGTGTAATGCTTGCCTTATTGGAAACAGATGGGCTGCAAAGCAATGTGTCAGCACACCCATCCCCCTTCCAATAGACACACACACACACACACACACACACACACACACAGACACACACACACACACACGCACACACACACACACACACACACACACACACACACACACACGCAAACGCACGCACACAGACACACACACACACACACACGCACACACACACACGCACACGCACACACACACACACACACACACACACACACACACACACACACAGACACACACACACACACACACACACGCACACACACACACACACACACACACATACACACATGCACCCACACAGATGAAAGCATGCCTGACAGTGGCAGCAAATCTCAGATAGAATGCTATAAAGAATGCTTCAAAGAAGCTTCTGAAGTCACCCATATATAGGATGTTCATGAAAGTAACATGCACAACATTTTGTATCTGCTGTCTATTTATGCTGTTTCCACTTTCTTTCCACTTTCTATTAAACATTTGTTTTCAAGTAAAAAAGGGAATTTATTGAAAAGTAATAACTAGAATGGAATAGAGAATAGACTAGAATACTAGAACTAGAATATAATTTTTATTCTAGTCTAAGTCGCTTGTCTGTTTGGGTTTAGTCTTGCAAACATGATGTTCTAGAAGTAGAAAAAAACGGATCGTACTGTATGGTAAACGCGAACACTGCAAAAGTTGTATTAGATTGCGAACCGACTAGCAAGACGTGTTGGCATTTCCTAATCTTTGTCAGTGTTGCACACAGAGAGCAACAGCGTGTTTGTTCCATCTCTGGCCCCATTCTGTACGTTAGCCTCTAACATGTAGAACCGTAATGAGGTCTGTGGCTGTGATATTCAAATCAGGTTGCTTTATGTAAGATTCCAATGGATTTCCCACATCCGTTGTGATTCCTCATTCACCGTGGGTCAGAGTGCCCGTGCGGG
>JAXIVH010000007.1:1891209-1896209 GCA_036785325.1 Urophycis tenuis | reverse complement strand
TGTCGTCTGTGCACCTTCGTGTTCAGTTTTCTCGCCTCCCCCATTAAAACCGGGAACAACGGGAACGTCGTTGCCTTTGAGCCCCCCCGTGTGATCCGCGGCGGTCGTCTTCCGAATGCGCGGTGACGGCGTGGGGTCCAGCGCGGGACACGTCCAGGGGAGGCCGTTGCCACGCACAGAACGACTTGAACGGGTCAGAGCATTGTTAGGCATTATCAGGCCAAGCCCTAAACTCAACAGAAGATACGCATCGACCTCTTCTCCGTTTTGGCACCGCGGTGGTGGAACGAGCTCCCTGCCAATGTCAGGACCGCAGAGTCACTCCCCATCTTCCGGAAGAGACTTTTCAGAGTCTTTCCAATTGTTCAGAGTTCACCTGAACCCTGCATAACCCCTACCCTCATGTTCTTATTTGTTGTACATCTTGGCACTTTGATCGCTCTTTGTAACTTGGCACTTAGTCAGAGATGTTGTATACTAGCAATGGTTAATCTAGCAATTGAAATGCTTAAAACTGGTGACTTTCTTCCTGTATCAGCAGCAATGAAATGTTCCACCTTCTTCTGACAAATGTACTCTTTGAATAGTAAGTCGCTTTGGATAAAGGCATCTGCTAAATGCCCTAAATGTAAACGTAATCGAACATTACATAACATTATAAAACTCTACAAGGCTCTGACTGTGGAACGACGCTGAATGCACTCCGCTTTCGCCGAACCGTCAAAACTTTCTTCAATTTCTCCCTTTTTTTGTTCCCGGGATGACCCTTTGTAGTCGGCGTGATGATACACGCGTACATCCATATCCGTGAGCGTGCACCGTGCTACTGCCTCCTCCAGCACACACAGAGTCATGTATATACTTAGAACGGGCGCCTCTTATGCAAACAAACCGCCGGGGAGCGAGCCTTGATGCCCGCCGTCATTCCGCTTCGCAGCGTCTTGGAGTCGATCTCGCACGGGAAATGTTCCGCTTTTTATTTTTTATTTTTTTCCCCGCGACCACCTTCGGAGAGAGGGGTCGTGCGGTGGTGGGGGAGGTAGTGGAGGAGGTAATGGGGGGGGGGGGGGGGGGGGGGGGGTAGTGTAGGGGGAGGTAGTGAGGGAGGTAGTGGAGGAGGTAATGGGGGGGTAGTGGGGGAGGTAGTGGGGAGGTAGTGGATGAGGTAATGGGGGGGGTAGTGGGGGAGGTAGTGGGGAGGTAGTGGAGGGGGAGGTAGTGGGGAGGTAGTGGATGAGGTAATGGGGGGTAGTGGTGGGGGAGGTAGTGGGGGGGTAGTGGTGGGGGAGGTAGTGGGGGAGGTAGTGGTGGGGGAGGTGGTGGGGGAGGTAGTGTTGGGGGAGGTAGTGGGGGAGGTGGTGGGGGAGGTAGTTGGGGGGGTAGTGGTGGGGGAGGTAGGGGTGGAGGTAGTGATGGGGGAGGTAGTGGTGGGGAGGTAGTGGGGGAGGTAGTGGTGAGGGAGGTTGTGGTGGGGGAGGTAGTGGGGGAGGTAATGGTGGGGTGGTAGTTGGGGGGAAGGTAGTGGCGGGGAGGCAGTGGGGCGGGGGTAGTGGTGGAGGTGGTGGGAGAGGTAGTGGTGGGGGGGGTAGTGGTGGGAGAGGTAGTGGGGGAGGTAGTGGTGACTCATGAGTCATCCACCATTCGCAGGCATGATGATCCCCGCCCCCACCGCCCCAACCCAGACCCCCCACCTGCTCCCCATACACGAGCATCCATTTATAACCATCCCAGCCCGTTTGAACTTCACTTTCTAATAACTTCACTCTTCTCCTGCTTCGCCAAGAACAAAAAAAAAAGACAAAGAAATAGAAAGGGTGGGAAAAGAACTCGAGACGTGAGCCTGAAGGCAGGCGGATGCAAGCCACCGAGCTCACCTCGCCGTTCCAGGCAGGCGTCCTGGTTCTTTGGGCTGAAAAAAACAAAAAAAACGACAGGGCGTGTCCCAACTCGACAAGGCGCCGCCGTGCCCCTCAAGTCACTTACAACATGAAAGCGGGTCGGACATATGAAACTTGGTCCATCCTACCAGCCTGCCCCCGTCAGAGGGTCCAGTCTGGGTCGTCTGGGACATGAAACTTTTTTTTTTTTGTTACTCTTACCGAGCCTTACCTGAGAGGATTAGCGGGTGATAGTGCAGCGGCTAAGCAAAACAATCGTTCAGTTTGTGATACAAGCATGAAATTTGGTACACATGTCGCCAAAGGCATTCCAAAAAGATTTAGATATGGAGCCATCATGAATTTTCAACCTGGTGCCCATGGCAGCCATTTTTCAAAATGGCCACCAGCAAAAACGGTTTTCTGATGAGTAATGGATATAATATGACATTTTAGACATATTTAGCATTCATAGTACTTGGTAAATGCCTTATGGATAATTTAAAAGTTGTCATGAATATTCAAGATGGCCGCCATTTTCAAGATGGCCGCCATTTTATAGATAGCAGCGGCAATAGACGGCAAAAAGTCGCTAAATCGGCAACACTGATAGTATCACTGTTTCTTTCAAGAGTTATTATCCATTTTGTGAACATGTGATCTAATGAACATAACAATTCCTATATCAGCAACAACTGAACCATTTGATGAATGGACATGTAATACAGTGGATGTTTAAGCACAGCCAGGGCACACTGGCAACACCACTGCCGTGAAAGTCGGCATGGGGTTCAGTGCCAGCTAAATACACTCCGCCTAATAATGCCATAGTTTCTGTCATGTGCTGGTTGTGGTGATGGTTTAGTGCTAGTGTAGTTTAGTTTCCTAAATGCTATCTAATGTTAGCCCCACATCCATGTAGTTTACATTAGATTAGATTAGATTCAACTTTATTGTCATTGTGCAGAGTACAAGTACAGGGACAACATTAGATGTAGTTAGGTAGCCGCACCTGAATGGACAGGATGTGCCAGCGCGGGAGAGCCGAGCCAAGGGTAACAGGGCTTTGTATGACTTTCATATAGTTACCCGGATGGTGTACAGATCGCACAGGAATTAAATGGTACTGGATGAACGATCGGGCTAGGTGTAGGGCAATTATCCAAACCTAGTTGTATCCCATAGTTAAATGTGTTTACCCAGTAAAAAGTAGTAAGTACGTAGTAAAAGGTGGTGAAAGGGTAGTATTTGTCTACCTCAAACAAAGTTCTTTGTTGAATGAGAAAATGTCTAAGAAATTCCAACTTGTGAATTTTGATGGTCAAGGACCATCAACTTCCTGCACAGCCAAGACTGACTGGAAGCTTTGTATTATATGCCAAGAACACACAGCCGAGGCATTGAGATGTCCTTTGCAGTCCAAGCGAGCAGACAAGAGGAGTGGATACACTTCACTTGCAGAGCATTTAATCCAGTTTAATGAACTTGGCCAGCTCCCTCCAACATTTCAGATAGAACGACTGGATGAGGGTCATGGTATTGAAGCAGCCATGGTTGCGAACAAAGCTCAATACCATCATACATGCAGGCTGAAGTATAATGAAACCAAGTTGGAGAGGGCAAAAAAGCGATCATGCCGTGAAAGTCCTGATGAAGTGTCAGAATGCAAACTCCGAAGGTCTCAGCCAAGTCGGGCTCCTGAAATGAGACAAGACATCTGTTTCTTCTGCAGACAGCCTGCTGGCAATGAAGGCCTTCGTGAGGCTGCAACATTTCAATTAGACAAAAGAGTGCGTGCTGCTGCATCCCTACTTCAAGACACAGAGTTACTTGGGCGACTTAGTGCTGGTGACATGGTGGCTATTGAAGCTAAATATCACCCCAAATGTCTAGTAGGTCTCTATAATCGTGCTAGAAAGGCTAATTTAGAAGGGGCTGAAGATAATGGCCAGGGACATACAGCATCAACCTCTGGTGTTGTGTTTGCCGAGTTGGTGCTTTACATAGAAGACACCAGACAACATGATGGCTCAGCACCTGTATTTAAACTAGCAGAACTTTCCCGGCTTTACAAGGCACGGATGGAACAGCTAGGAGTAGAGGTTGATAACCGACTTAACTCTACAAGGCTAAAAGATAAACTTCTGGCTGAGTTCCCTGATATGCGAGCTTACACCAAGGGAAGAGATGTCCTGATGGCCTTTGAGGAAGACATTGGCACTGCTCTTGCCAAAGCCTGTGAGCAGGATGACGACCAAGATGCAATGCACATAGCCCGTGCTGCACAGATTGTCCGCCGTCACATATTTGCCTCCCAGATGCAGGTCAGGCCAGTTATTAACTCATCTCCTGCAAATGTAAGAAGGGCTGTGTTGGGCAGTGCAGGTGCAAAAAATCTCAATTACAGTGCACTGCCCTCTGTTTCTGTGAAGGCGAGTGTGAAGAGTCTTCCTCGTGATGGACCAATGAATGTAATGACTTTGCTCCAACCATCCAGGTTTGGACGCAGCTTTAGGTTTGGCCTCACTTAAGACTCTTATGAGCTAAAATGTTTATAGTTCAAATTATAGTTCAAATGTTTATAGTTCAAATAAAAAAATTAAAAAAAAACTTTATAGTTTATAGTTTAAATTATAGTTCAATATAAAATAATTTAAAAAAAAAAACTTGAAAAAAAAATCTGCATCAAGAAAAATGTGTAATTCAACACAGATATAACCATTCTGAAGAAATGGCGGCCATTTTGAATTTTCAATGAAATGTTCAATCATCAAAAAACACATTATCAAGTAAATATGGTAAATAAATTCAACAAATCTTGTCTGCAATAATAGTTTGCATCCATCACTCTAGAAAACAGTTGTTGCTGGCGGCCATTTTGAAAAACAGCTGCCATGGGCGCCATGTTGAAAATTCATGATGGCTCCATATCTAAATCTTTTTAGAATGCCTTTGGCTACATGTGTACCAAATTTCATGCTTGTATCACAAACTGAACGATTCCTTCATATTTTGGAGCTAAGCTATTAGACTATGATGGATGAGTGGGAGTTGTGAAGCCCTTCCTCAAAGAGAGTCAGCCAGTCAGCGACGGAATCGCACGGATCTAGTGTGCTCCGGGAT
>JAXIVH010000007.1:1852091-1873509 GCA_036785325.1 Urophycis tenuis | reverse complement strand
GAACGCAATACCCACGCACGCTACAGAGATGTACACGAAGGTATCGAACATTTCTATAGGCTAGTGGACGTTGTTGTACAAAAACGAAAGTGAAACCACTACAGAAAATGATACGAAAGAATCGAGACAATGATGCAGCAACCTGAACTTGGGCGGCGGGGAGCAAAATGTGATGGCGGCTTTGTAAACGCTTATAAGAAATGCCCTTACCCTACACGTATTGTCATCAGAGAATGCAGATATTGTCTCGCTGTTAACTGACCCAGGATCTCCCTCAAGGCTCTATCTAATTCTTCCTCTGCATGCCTTTCTGTTCTGAGATGATAAAACGCGAAACACATACATCGTCAGTGACCAAAGCGCAGACAAAATGATCAAAAGTAGCCCAAAATGTGCCTTTAAGTTCAATGTCACAGCCATAAATAACCGTGTACCACCCACTACCGACACACACACACACACAAACACACGCGCGCGCGTGTTTAGCCCGTTTGTTATAATCATTATTTCATTCGGAACTTGCATCAACATTTTAGGCTACTAGATATGAAAATAACATTGAACAAATAATATGAGATACTCTGGAAAACAAAGCAAGCAAACATTTTCGCAACATCAAAAATGTTTAAAATGGAATTTAGTTCCATTATAAGGCTGCAGTTGTTAAGTGTGTGGTTATTTACCTTTTTTCTGGGGGGTAGTACAGTGTATACACGTCGTCATCTAAGGATGGTGGGCTTCGTATATAGCAATCTGATCACTATCAAACCCCATGTCGGACAATGAATTCCCATCTTCATCGAAAGCGTCATTTTCAAGTCTGGAATAGAAAAACGTAATCTAATAATTCGATTCATGGTCGAGAATGAGACACCATCATCGGAACCAGAATAACCTAATATAGCTTCAACAAAAATAACTGGGGTAACATGATATTTTTACTTGATAGCCTAATTGCAAACATATAAAATAGCCTACATTTATATTTTCTGACTAAAGACCGAAAACACTTGTGTAATAGCAACAAACACATGGGCAAATAAACATGTAGCCTACATTTTATTGTTTTGAACAAATATGCATTTCATGTGTTGCCGATTCTCCATTGGCTGAAGCGCCATTCATTATTTAGGCCTATAGACACAGAGACAATAGGGATGGACGGTGGTGGGCCTACAGTGGAAATAAGATTTGTAAAAAAAAAAAAAATCCGCAGTGAATATTCGAATCAATGAATAAAAACCACGCCTAAGTTATGGCTTTGCTTTCGATTGTAAAAAAAAATAATCTTATAATTAAGAATAAAGCATTCCTATTCGTTTCGCCTCGCCTCTTCTCGGTGACGCCATTCCATCGTCATCCCAAGGGCTATCCGTAGCACTGACTGCGCTCTAATCTTTAATAGGGGTAGTTCTATGCACCGTCCCCATGGACACATACCACTACGAAATCTCCACTGTCATTTTCCTAGAGCCGGGTTATTTGGGAAAATGATTTCCATAACAAAGATTGTTTGTCTCTTTTTGTCAAATAGCAGACGCAAAAAAAATGCCATCCTGCGTAATTACGTAAACGATTGTTTGAAAGAAAGGAGACCCGATCCAAGCGTTGTAGCCTACTCGTTACAAACTATTTTACTGCAGTGGAATAGCTGATCGTACAATAGCCTATATGTTCATTGTGAATCGGATTCAGATTTTTTTTTTTAACTATCCGAAATAGCTCATTAACATTAACAAGCGGATTATTAACAAGCGGAAGGAAAGCACAATCACATACCTAATTTTAGGGTAACTTAATCCGATAGGTGTGCAGTAAACACTGTAGTGCATTATGATTCCGTAGATGAGCAAGACTAAAGTCGCTTTACTCGAACTGGCCATGCTGTTAGAATTTAAAAGAAAAAAGAAAAAAGAAGAGATGTTAAGCAATTGAACATATTGCATTGCAAAAATATTCATGCGCATCCTCTCTCAAATACAACTACAGACAACGTTACGTGATTCATAACCCTTAACTGCTGGATTGCATTAAAGACATCTAAGATCAATTCTATAGAGGCACACTCAGTTCTACAACACACTTTCACGCTCGTGAAATCACTCCATCCAATTAAAAGTGCAAAATTGAATATAAAATCCACATCAAATAGACTTCCTTTGGATACAACCTCAAAATAGAAAAAAAAAAAACTAAAAAACAAAAACAAGAAACGATGTTTGTTCGCGTAAAAAAAATATTAAAATTAAAATAATCCAACTTAATCTCGAGCTCCTTTCAGGCCTATTGAATTGCTTTCCCGAGTTATTAAAAGCGATCGTGGCTGCTTTTCTAAAGCGCAAGGCACATACCTATAGCAGGGGTGGAAGAGAGAAGTGCTGTAGGATGTGATCCGGGCGCGGCTGTTGTAGTGTGTGAGAGAGATAGCGATCTTTCTCACGGCACCTCTATCTCTTTCCTGGCTGCTCAAGCGCCGCTGCCGGTTCCCCTTATGTTCTCCCCTCAGCGCAGGCAATCGGCACTTTTATACACACAATAAGGTGACTAAATCAGTCGTTCGAGCAAACAAAAAACGGAAAAGTATTACCGCCGTGCGTCTACATATCTTGGCTGAAAAGTTTTTGTCCTGTGCTCCGATCGCCTTGGATTTTTATCCATGTATCGCGAGCCTTGCCTTTTTTTCAATAAGTCACATTAAGGATGCTATAGACGTCATCAGGCGTTCCTCCCGGAATATAATAGTACAGTTCCTTCCTCATCGATGCATCCGTCAGACTCATCCCCCCCCCCCCCCCCCCCCCCCCCCCCCCACACACACACACACACCCCTCCCCACCCCCTAAGATGGAAGTTTACTTCGAAACTTAATTCTTCAGAAAGGGGTGAATGCATACATTTATGAACTTTACACAAGCCGGCGTGACGGTCAGCACAAATCATGTTCTCTCTCAACGCGACCACGATGTCTCCCACGCGTCATCGATAACTCCAATTAGGGTTTTATGATTATGGCTGAGCTGGGAAATGATAATCTTTGTGAGAAATGATGTTAGCGGTGGCTGCGTGAGATGGACTTCGGGGAGTTGTGCTGGGGGACCGCGTTTCCGATATAGAAATCGCAGGCCTTCGGGAAACTGGAACTGTCCAGTGCTGAAATGACGACCCACGTTGGCTCACTGAGCGAAGTCATTTTTGTTTTTTTTCTCCGACTATGAGCCTATCTATTACCCCCAATCAGTTATTGCGGATTTGGTTTGATCAGACAGTCATGAATGCATCATCGGCTTTGAATCTCCTCGCTTGCTCTAATCTGACTTCAATATGTTTGAGTCTCACCCAATTTATAAGATTATATTTATAGACATATAGGCGTAGGCTATATATTTTTGACAGCCTTTATAGAGTATGCCGGCTAGGCCTAAAGCCCACGCCCCGAAAATATAGTAATTGGCTATGTGTAAGCTTATTTTACAAAGAGAAAGTGTCATAATTATACCCATTATGGGCTGATTTAATATATGCTTTTGCATAGTGTCATGGTATGCCACTGCCTCATGGCCCACGCGCTTTGTCATCGAAGCCCACCTACTATTGCACCAATTAGATTTTTTTTTTTAACCGTCAAAACGTTCACGTCATAAACGTGTTGAATCTGACGCAATATGACGAACACATGGCCATCGCGAAACAGCCCATCCCAAGTTTTTGTCTCAGGGCGTGATTCAAATCAAGTGAACGCATCGGCTTAGGGGTTCAAACTAAAGAAAGACTAACGCCTTCATCCGCGTGTTCGCTCTGGCCGCGGACACAAAAAATTGCTTAACAAATGGCGCCACCATGAGGATAAAGAAGGACACGATGACGACCGTTTGACGAAGACGATGAATCACCAGCTTCAGCTTTTTCACACGGATCGTTGTTTCTTTTAGGTAGTTTTTTTTTGCCAGTAGGTTACTACTTTAGGGGAAAAGGACAACCTAAACTGGCAAAACGAAACAACTCCTGTTATGCACTATAGGCCTATAACTTCACCAAAGCATGACAAATTGAGATAGTGTTTTAAATCCCAATTAACATGTTTGACGTAATTTATGTCAGCGCATTCCGTGTCGATCAATAGGCCTACTACGGACATGTAGTCCTAGAGACATAAGAGACATTATTCTTTATAGGATCAACACGAATACTGTGGACTTTAATGCCCTTCCTGGGCATCCCAGAATGGCACCAAGCCCACGAAATTAATATGGTCAGTAAATTACTGTCAAATAATTGTAGGCCAGGAGAGAAGTCGGCGGACACCTGCAAGAAGGAGGGACTTACAGCTGGAAGTGGGTGGGGCTTGTTCGACCCCACATCTGATTCGTTAAAAGGCGGCGTCTAAAAAAACTAAACAACGTGTCAAGATTCAGGAGGTGAGGAAGAACCGTGGGAAGGGCGATTGAAATGTATGACGTTGATGTTAAAATATGTGTTTGTTCTGACTTGGAATTCTATATCAGGGAGTTAAATTAATCAAAGTCATATTGCGTTACAGTGACGGTCATTGATGAAGTGGCTATCCGTTTTTACTATCCGTACCGTTGTTGGTTGTCACACGTTTGACTTGTATGCCTACTGTAACTTCCACTTTTGTAAAAGTGTTAGGGTTTGGATACAAGTGTCTTCTATCGTTGTAGTTTAAGCCAAGCAAAGGTTGCAGTCCAACAAAGATTGACGCCTTGTGACAAACAAGTTCATCGTGGGGTTGACAATGTCATGCAGTTGTCCTGCCTGTAGGCCTATATAGCATAGTTCAGGGTTTTAACTTAACTTTATGAATGCGAATAATAGGCATTAAGGCTATACATTTCTGTCAAAGTACTTCTCATAAACAGTTATCTAATAATCTACAAATATGAGCCTACATCATTTTTTTAGAAGTACTTTTTGTATGTTGGACAATGTTTAAACTACTGCATGTCTGGCATAGATAATATGAAATTGTGTAGGCCTATAACATAAAAATGATTATTATTTCGGCATACTTTGGAAACACGGCCAGAGATGGATTTGAATGACTTCCCTTCCTTTGCCTGCCCTTCCTTTATCCCTAACTCCCAAGAACCTTTAATAGTGGATAAGGTTAAATGTTACTCAGTTGTTGTTTTTTTCTTTTTTTTTTTGTCTCTTATTATGCTGGGCAAGAGCTCGGCATAATAAGAGAGCTCCACCCGGCTGTGGTCTGGATCTGCAGCAACAACAATTTGTTTGGCGGTAAAGCCACACAGCCGACGCTTGAGAGGTATGGATGAAGAAGAGAGGGAGACAGCCCTGAAGGACCCCCTCTGGATCATCTTCGAGTGCTGAGAGAACATGGGCCTTTTTTTAGACCCCTGTGTTTATGTTCAGAAGCTCCCCATCAAATGCTTGTATCCGGGTACCCAGTGTGGTGAACACACTTTTCGCTTTAGTGAAACCCCACTCTGACATATAACAGGCACAGCTTTCATGGAAATCTAACAAGAGGTAAATACAATGTTTTAAAACAGCGATTCAAAAGCATGTTATAAATGATAATACTGAAATGGTGTATGAATCTTAAAAGATGTAAGCTCTAGTTGAGTTGAGTTCATACAATATTTAGAAATGTAAGTTAAAGCTGTAAGATGGATGGATAAAGAGGGGATGGTGACAGAAAGATAGATGTGTAGATAATAGGATAGACCTTGAGTGAAAGACCCACACTTGCCCACACTGCAATAGGAACTGTGGGTGTAAGATCGGCCCCTAAAGCCAGCTGAAGACCCACGCGTGACATGACATCATACATGAGTGGTCGCCCATGCTGAACACAGAGGTGGATGGATCACAAGGGGATCAACGAGCATGACAACCTTCTTTTGGTAGCCCCTTTTAAGGTCATTAGGTCATTTAAGTGCCTGCATTGACTTCTCTCAAACACACACGTGCTACTCTTCCAGATCAAGCCTTTCCAGTACATGTTTGGTTTTGTTTAAAGACTTCAAAAGTGAGACATATCGGCCCATATGGGTCGATCTAAAGAGAGAAAGAAAAGATTGAAGGTGGAAAACAAAATGAAAGTCAAGGAAATGAACACAAAGCAAATTGAAAATAGTACTACAATTGTTAAGATTATAGATGAATAAAGTATATAACTCACACTTTCAATGACAAGTTGTATTATTTGTTATGAAATGAATTTAATATGTTCTTGGATACATAGCATTTCAAAGAAATACCTCATTAACCTTTATTTTACCATGATTTTCCCTCCCCCCTATTTGCGTGTAAAGATAGGCCTACATAGAAGGAGTTTTTACTGGTTTTACATCAGTTCAAGAAACTTTGCAAATATTATATTTCCTAAAAATAAGATCGATTCTACGCTGATTAGATAACGTTTAGGCCTATCGTGCACATGAGAGGAAGGTTTGTGAAGTGTAACACTTGCCGTTTCCAATTTCAAGACCTAGAGGGCGCCAATGCCATTTGGATTTGGTTCAACTGTGGTTCAAAGGTTAAACGACCCTCCAACTTTGTCGTTGTTTTATGTATTCTTTTATTATTATTATTTTTTTTAATAAATCTAAAAATATTCCCCCCCCCCCAAAAAAAAAAAAAAACTATGCACAGTAAATTGCAAGAAAAATAGGCTTCAGTGTAGATTTTCCACACCAATATGCATTTGGGATGTCGGCCATATTGAGTGCATGGGAAATCCTTGCTAAAGGGGATGACTCTTCCTGGCGTCGTCCTAGCTGCTCCTCTATTGTTGTGGGGCTCAATGGAGGCTTCGCCGGTTCCTGTTTTCGTTCTTCTCAATGGTCGTTGATCTTGGCTTCGTGAAACATCACGGTAATTAACATACAGTTGAACGTAACGCTTGGGTGATTCCTCTGATTGAACATTAACGTGCGGCGAAGGACCTTGGAGTTGTACATTTGTGTGAACACGAGAGCCGCCATGGGACTGGCCGACGACTGAGATTTCACAGTCGAGTCAGCCTTCGTTGGGAAATTCCTCCTGGATTGTACCATAAACTACGCGGAACAAAAGCCACAGGACGTATGTAGCCTCATCTCGAAGCAATAAAGGTCTCTTCTAAGGTAAGGATTTTAAAAACCGACCTTAGGAGCCGAAAGTACTTTGAAAAGTCAACGGTGCAGCGGTACGTTTTCGCTGACTACCTCGGTTTAACAACATAGGAAAGTTAAAGCGATTGTCAGAGACGTCTAGTCGCCTTGCTACACCGAAACAAGTCATGGGAGCCGGATTTAAAATCCCCTTTGCGGCTTGAACTGACACCAATAGTCGTCTTCGTGGTATGGTTGCTTTGTGGAATCGTCTAAGCTTTCCTTCAAAAGTTTACCTACGCTTCTATCAAACACACATCAACACATCGTGTTGAGACCTGAGGCCTCTGCTGATCAGCCCATAGACTACAAAATATGATGGCCCTTATATCTTTTATTTTGGCATACCTTTCCTTGGTAGTTGAAATGCCGACCATTTTCCTTAGTAGACCAGTGTCCTTTAATTAGAGATATTGGTGGCCTCTATACGTGTGTTTTCACATGTATTTGTACTGATGATGTTCCTCCCATTATACTTGGGAGACCCAAGTATACTTGCCCCGGGGTATGCTCTAATGATGTGTTTTAGTTGCTATGTTTTCATCTAGTAATCCTCCTCTATGGTAATCCAACTGTGAGTTCACTGTGTACCCTGAACTACAGTTTGGTTGTCTCCCTATTACACACACACACACTCTCACACACGCGCATGCACACAGACAGCTGGAGTGGCGTAGCCTGTTGGGAGAGAAGTCAGGAGTATTCACTGTGGTGTTGGCTGGGAAAACTATGCTGAAGGATCACCACTCCATCAACATCCCTTGCTGTACAATATTCATTGACTACCACCGTATGTACGTATATATGGTATGTTTGTAATGATTTCTTAGCTTGATTATAGAATAAAAGTGGTTATGGGGGGTTACATTGGTAGGGGAGAGTGAACTGGAAAACTGAGGATGTATAAGTCAGCAGAATTCAGTGGACGTCTATGGTACTGTGGCTTTTGTGTTCGCCGGACAGGGAGAGAACTATAGGGAGAGCTGTTCTTTGAAGATGTCTCTCTCTCTTGCCCGCCCTGACTCAGTCCTTTGACAGGCACGGCAGGTGGTCTGAATGGCATGAATGGGTTCGGAAGGAAGTCCGTCCCCACCCCCCAATTCACTCTCCTCCTCTGCTCCATGTGATTGGCATAGATTGCAGGATGCCCCAGTGATAAGCGCCACAGAATGTCTGCCAGGGCTGTGACCGAATTACACTGCTTAGTGCGGGGAGGCATTTGTATGGTCTCATTCCTTCTGGCTGGCCGCCTGTGCTAGCTGAACAAATATAGTGTTTTTTTTTTTTTTTTTTAATTTCTTTCAAGCCTGTCTGCATGCAAAGCAATACATTTCAGCGATTATAGTGAGCATACTAAATGGCGGTTCACACAATCAAGCTCAACCTTTTGCCTACTTGAGTTTGTGTGAATCGACAGTAACCCGCGGGTGTAGAAGGTGTGCCGAGAGTGACTGCAAACATTACGCAATGCTGCGGCTCAAAGGTTACAGCACTTCCTCCAGAACTTTTTCACCGAGCAAATTGGAGATAGGGTTCTTACCAACTGCATGTGTAGCCCTGAAAGACATTTTTCTGTAGTCTATGGAGTACTGAACTTACCCGAGCTGCCATTGCTTGATGATACGTTAGTTCAAGGATAAGTATGATGTTTATACTGTCAAGCGTGATACCACCATGAATGGGCCAGTGTGATTAAATGCACTTTGACCTCCCCCCCCCTCAAGATGAGTAGCTTGACTTCATGATAGATTACCTACATCGGGGCAACCTATCATAAACCAGTGTGGCCATAACAATAGCAGGTTTATGTTTTATATAAAGCTGTTAATCAGACACTATTGCAGTTGGTAGGACAGGTTACACAGTGCATCATTATCACAAAGGGTAGATTGACAGTGGACTTGTTTCAGGGAAAGACTCATTCATGTGTGCCTTGTTTTCGTATCTCAGAATCTGAAATGCCCAGCTCTAATCGGAGGCCCCCTTTCCAGTCCCTGTACATTGTGTCATGGGGCCCAGTGAAAGCCAGCAGACTATCTCCCTTTAGTGTGACACTGCACGTTGGCTGTCTGGCCCCCAGCCTCCCTGGTCACATGTCCTCCTGGGAAAGGCTTGGCCTGCCATCGTTTGTTTGACACCACACATTTTGTTAAATCCCCTTTTAGCACAGCATGCAGGGATGCATCTCTCAAGCGACTAGCAGCTGCTTGTCCATCCAGTTCTGGGTTTGTGGCACTGCCTGTTGAGGTCTTCCTTGTGGGTTAGGATCTCGGCAAACAGTGGTGAACTAGAAATGCGCTATTATAGTGTTCCCATTTTCACTTGTTCCTCTAAGACCGTTACCATCAGGCCTTTCAGAGGCTTAAGGCTTGAAACGTTTTTTTCCATCAATTCTTTCCTCACCATTTCCTTGCCACTTTGTCCTTGATGCAAGGAGGATGGAAATTAATTACATATTTTCGAAATACGTAAATGGGTGTCTCTTTTTTTCCATCACCCACTGTTTTTCACTCTCTAAATGACAACTGCAAGAGTATTCATTCATAATCCAATTCGTGACTAGCATCTCATTTGAGGCCTGTGCGTGCGGACACATTTTTCTGCAGGCTGTCAGCCTGTTCCCTTGCAACCAGCAAAAGAATGGCTGCTTTCTCGCTATTGCAAATCTCATTGTCCATTTAACAGCTTCATTTACCAAGTCGCCGAGGAGAGGGAAGCCAATAATCAGACTTTGAATGTATTTGCTCTGAAGGGTAGCTTGAACCATCGTTGGTTCTGTTAAATCTGACATGCTGCTCTCTGGTGCAGTTATTTTGCCGGATAATTGTAATTTTCCAGATGCGTTCTCCTCTTTCCTATATATTTTTCCTATATTCTAAAAATACATGACTTTTTGGTCCAGTCATATGTAATGTGGTTTTAGGCTGAATAACAAGGCGATGGCATGGTTTGAAGAGCTTTTTCCTTGGTAAAAAACTCGAAGAAGCTGCAGCATAAAGCTATATGAAAGCAGTAGATGTTGGAATACAAAACTTTTATTAGAACTAGATTCTTACCATTAGTATACTCTACTATTAGGTGAGTGCTGCTAGGCAGCGCTCGGCCTCCTGTTATTCTTAGGCCTTTTTAATTCTTTATTTTCTTCAAACCGTGGCACCCATCTCCTCCCACAGGTCATCGATGTGTCCATCTACTTCTGGGCATGATCATGTCGATTTATTGTCGTCCATGTATAGTTTTTGAGAACAAGCCTGTGATTTGAGGCACAGGTTCTTCACACATTTCTGTATCATACATAATTTTTCTGCAGAAGCAGAGATAATGCTACTTAAAGTCATGCCTGATACACAAACCATGCGTCATTTAAAGGCCTAGACTCCACTGATAATAATACTGATACTAATACTGTATCATACAAATATCACTTACTACTACTTATCATACCGATGCTATGTAGCATACTACTCAAATCCTTTTGCTTTCCACATCCCTTTTATAACAAATCTTTGTGCTGTGACCGTAATGTGGAGTATAGAAGTGGAGTATGTTGTGATTATGGTGTTTTTATCATCACCCAGCACTAAAGAACATCTAGCAAGTTTTTTCCAAGTGTATTTAAGCCGGATGGTTTGGCAGCATGCACGTGAATCTCCACTACTACTGTGGTGGATGTGGTCTAGTAAAGTTTGGTATGCATCTTATTGCCTTGCCACATTATGGATGTGTGCTGCGGAGCAGATGATGGTACTACTATTACCATCATAAAAACGGTTTCCCCTCTAAATTCAAAACCTGCGCAACAGTAGACTACAAACGGCATACTCAGGAAATGGCAATACGGTTACAATAGACATTCCCTCACCACTTATTTTGTTGTAATGCTCAACAAGACTGTTCCATTGGACATCAGACTAATTTAACTCTTTCAAGCACACTCGCCATTTCTTTTGGTGCCGTCAATAATTTAAGTCCAACCTCCACCCTCTTCTCTGTGCTGCGTTGTCTTTGTATTCAACCAATGTGACAAACGTTGGCACCGTTTCTTCAATGCTGTGACTTGACAATGACTCACAGAAATACAGAAAACTTTTTGGATGTCACTTCAGTATTCTCAATCTGGCTTTTTAAGTGAGACTGCCCTCTCTGCAGCCCGCCGATGGCATCATAAAGTGAAACGCATTGCAACTTGGAGCATGCAGTTCTCTATGTAGATATTCACAAGTACAAGGAGACTTTCCACGCCAATGGCCGACGATTTTCCGTTGCGTGCAAATTGGCAATTGTTTAATTCTAAAAACATCCGGGAGAATATAGATTTGTTTTGCACCAAAGTGGCAACCTTTGTTGTCCACCGAAGCGGCAAGAAGCACATTTAAACTACCTTTTAAACTACATTTAAGCGACGAAGGCATTGTAAAACCCAAACCACGCAGAGTAACGTCACGCCTTTCCTCCCGTGCCTTTTGTTGTTGTTGTTGCTGCCGTCGACAGCAGATGTGTGCTTTTTGTGTGACGGCGGGCGGCGGCAGATGCTCCTCCTCCATGGTCCATTACTGCGGCGCTGCGTCTTACGGTCGGCACGGAGCAGCGCGTCGCCACTCTGTCGCCAGCCCTCATTAGCATTTGCACTGCTGCTCATTGTTAGCATTTGTATGGCCCTCAACAGGTCAGGGAATGGCTGCGTCTGCTGCTGCTGCTGCTGCTGCTGCTGACTGTGTTGTGGTGCCACAGCGCACCGCCGTTCACCCCCATTCTCTTCTCCATGACAAAAGATGAATTAAAAGGGATTAACCCGGAGGACACTTATTGTAGTTTTTTTATTGTTTTTTTTTTTTAAAGGAGGTGCAATTTGGCACCCCTTTCAGCCGGGGTGGCTCTGTTTGGTCGCCTCTTAAGCTGCCGTATCATGCTGCTATCGTGATGCTTTTATTCTGGTATTGATAAACCCTCACAAAAGGACTAAGTCAATCCAATGGGATTCACATGCAGCTTCTTACAGCAAAATACATTCCCGAAAGATGCGTTCCTCTCCAAATAATCGTTGGTTCTGAAGAACTTTATTTAAGGGACATTATATATTATAGCAAGCAAACTTGAATATGACTTTTGCAAAACGGCCGCCATTTATGTAATGTAATATCTCCATCAGTCATAACTACTGTATGATACAAAAAATTTTGTTTCGGCTGTAAGCTACCTCAAGGCGATCAAAGAGCATGGGTCTCTCATTGCATTGCAGTGAAATTGCTGAAAAAAAAGACTTTCACACAGCACATTATCTGCCCCCCCCCTTAGCGACTTGCAAGCGTGTGCACTGTTCACGCCCGTGCATTTATAACCGTCACCTCATTTAGCTTCTGTGAATGAATTGTGTTGAAGTTGTGGTGGTACGGTTTCATTTCTGACTGCTTCTTCAAACCACCAAGACGACCCGAAGGGGTGAACGTGCCCCTTCCATCCGTGCAGCTGATGCCGTGACATAAGTAGTCTCAGTCATTTCAACACACAGACGTTCCCTTCAATAGCATGTTTAAATGAAGAACGGGGGGGGGGTGAGTTGTGTCCTCATCACATCAATCGGGTTTCTTCGGGATTAGCCGGTATAAGACAAGCCAGGATTATGTGCACCTGGGTCATGGAGCCAAGACATTGGCACTGTGCAGGTCCCTTCGCCAGAGAGAGAAGATTCCACCATCCCATTCACCGTGTGGCCTTGCCCTCCTTCCAAGTCCATGTCGGTTTAGCCTTGGCATTTAGCTCCATCTTCAGCACTGCTTAGTGCCCGTTAAGCACTTTTAAAGCTGCGGAGTGGCTGACATGCAGGTCGGCACAGGGTGAAAGGTCGTTGTCACGTTTATAATGGCTTCCGTTCTGGCGGTGTCTGCTCCATTCAAACTATGTCACCAGCAGCTGGTAAATTCACCGACTAGCACAATGGAAAGACGCTCCACCATGCCACTGGTTTGGAATCACCAAACGGTGGTCAGTATATAAGGTGCCATTCTTATTTTTCCCAATGAGAAAGAAAGAGAGAGTCGCAACATTTATAGCACTAGTGATTGGTGAGTCAATGTTTACTACCTGAGTCTACGCCAAGAAGTTTTGCATCATTATACAGCTGCTCTCGATTTGGCTAGGGCTTAGTGAAGTCAGGTCTGTCTTGTCTTTATGCATTAGCTGCACTGTTGGCGATACCTAGACCTATATCATGACTCCGAATGTTTTCCATTCCTTCTGAATTAAGAGAGTTCCGTTCTATTTATGCATGTGTGTGTTATTTGTTGTGTTCATACCCTCCCAGGTTTGCTGTGGATGTTTGTCTTTGAGTGACGCCAGCACACACACACACACACACACACACACACACACACACACACACACACACACACACACACACACACACACACACACACACACACACACACGTGTGTCACGCACCACTGATCCACTTCATTCAGTGGTGTCTTACTCAATGGCAGTGAAATGGTGATGTGTGACAAGTCACCTGAATGTAATTGTGGCTGGAGGCAAACACACACACACACACACACACACACACACACACACACACACACACACACACATATACACACACAGAATGTGTGTGTGCCCTAAAGGCTGTGCAGTTGACACCTGTTTCTTCCAGGGACCACATTCCTCCAATGACACACACACACGTGCACACACACACACACACACACACACACACACACACACACACGTAGTGCACATTTGGGACTAGCGGTGGTTAAAGTATTTATTATCTTTCTAATGGGCTGACATACATGTCCCTAATCATCCACCCTGCCTAAGTCTCTACTCATCAGTAAAATCATTGATTAGCGTAGTATCCTAGCACAGGATGGACATTGGGAGACACACACACACGGCATCGTGTAACCGTTAGCCCTGTGGGCATGACTTCCATCTTTATCTCCGGGTAAGTTGACGTGCAGTGTTCTGCCCCCGCCTCTCGATTCTCTGTGAGCGACGGCAAGCTTTGTACCAGTGGGCGGGCCGTGGCCATTGCCACAGGCCATAAAGGGATCTGCATTATCGGGCTGCTGCTGAAACATGAGTCATGCGAGGTCACATCTCTCGCCAGCCATATTTGCTTTTCTTTTTCCTCGACGCAAATGTGTTATTTGTTTTGTGGTGCTGACGTCCTCTTCGTCTTCTTCCTCCTCCTCCTCCTCAGGCTCGGGGGGAATGGGTTGCGTCAAGAGCAAGGAGGACAAGGGCCCGGCGCTCAAGTACCGGCCGGACAACAGCGCGTCGTCGGCGCCGCTCAACTCCCACATGGGCCACTACGGGCCGGACCCCACCCTCATGGGCCACTCGCCCGGCGCCAAGATGATGAACAACAGCGGCTACGGCGGCCACGCCGTGGGCGCCTCGCTCACGCCGTTCGGCGGCGCGTCGGCCATCATGACGCCCTTCGGCGGCGCCTCCAGCTCCTTCACGTCGGTGGCCGTGAGCAGCCCGTTCCCCGGCGTGGTGACCGGTCAGTACGGCGCCGGGGTGGGGTGGGGTGGTGGGAGGGGCTGGTGGTTAATGGTGGAGGACGGGGGATGCTGATTGATGTGGGATGGAATCCTTAAGCCAGTTTGTGTGTTTGTTTATTTATTTTTTATGAGCCGTCGTCCACCATCTCGTCAGCTTCCCAAATAAATGTACTTATTTGAGGGGGAGGGGGGGGGGGATTAGATGGAGGGGGGGTTGTGTCTACCAGGGAGTTGCCAAACTCGATTCAGGACATCTCGCTAACGCCTGCTGCTGCTGCTTACAGCAGACAGAGGAGAAGAGCAATTTTGCGGCCTTGTCTCGTTCTCTTTCGAGACACCACCCGTGAGCGTTAGAGAGACGTATGGTTTTTCCGATCACATTTGGGTTCCTATCCAGGGAGCAGTGTGCGACGTCACGTTTCTAATGCACATTTAGGGGCGAGCAGCAGATGTTGACAGCGAGTTGCGCAACAATTTCAGAAGTGAAATCTTAAAATTTTTTATACAAACCTTTGTTTTTTACTGAGGAGGACCAAACCTATCACATGGTTGCAGGTTTCCTTCATTCATTCTTGGGGAAACAGTGGTGGCCAATTGGTTTAGATATAATGGCTATATTTAGCCATGGAAAGATGGAAGACATGACATTTTTTTAATGCTGTCTCCAACCTTGGTTGGAGGCAGGTTTGACGTGAGGATAGAAAAAAAAGCCCAAACATTTTTTGGCATGAAAACAAACACACTTTGGTCATTTGATGACATTTTAAAAAATGAATGGCTGAATCCTGGAACCCCTACGAAGCGTCCCTGTTGGGCCCTCCTCTGACCCTCCCTCTGACTCCGCCTCCAGGGGGCGTGACCTTCTTCGTGGCGCTGTACGACTACGAGGCGAGGACGGCCGACGACCTCTCCTTCACGAAGGGCGACCGCTTCCAGATCATCAACAACACGTGAGTGTGAGCAGGGGCGCCGACCGCACCACGCCACGGCCCACCCTGGCCCGCCCTGGCCCGCCCAGCACCGGCTCCCGGGTCGATGGGCGCCATAGAAATACTGTGTGTGTGTGTGTGTGTGTGTGTGTGTGTGTGTGTGTGTGTGTGTGTGTGTGTGTGTGTGTGTGTGTGTGTGTGTGTGTGTGTGTGTGTGTGTGTGTGTGTGTGTGTGTGTGTGTGTGTGTGTGTGTGTGTGTGTGTGTGTGCGCGTGATTGAGGACGACGGCCTCGAGCATCTGATTGGTTTTTAATCACTCGTGCGGGGTGTTATTGAGATTTAAGGCTGTCTGTGTGCCTTTTTATAAAAGAAAAAAAAGCTATATATATAATGTCCCATCTGTTTATCCCTCACTGCTACACTGAGTCCCAGCGTGACACTTTCCCCGGCCTCCAGCTTGTTGACTACCACAGTACAGCTTGGCATGAATATTTTACCTTTTAATGCTCGGCACAATGACGGGGAAGACGCCGCCGCCGCCTCCTCCTCCTGCTAGCACAGGCCAGCCAATCACAGACAATGTCACGGAACGATGGCCATTTTAGAGGGAGGCTGCTGGGAGCGTTTTTATTTTTATTTTAAGCAGTTAAAAAACACTTTTGAGTAGATCTATGGTGTCGAGAATGTTTAAGGATATTTGCCTGCCTCTTCAAGGGTGATGGATGCACAGAGGCACTCTGAGGTGGAGTTATGTGACTGTGTCAGAATATCACTTCAGATGTGTTTTTCTTAGATTGTCCCGCATGCATTTGTATACATTGTTGTTTGTAATGTCTCTCTTTCTCTCTCTCTCTTTCTCTTTCCCTTCTCTCTCTCTCTTTAGGGAAGGTGACTGGTGGGAAGCTCGCTCTATCAACACAGGACAGAAGGGTTACATCCCCAGCAACTACGTGGCGCCTGCAGATTCAATACAGGCCGAAGAGTAAGCCCCCTGTCTCTCAACCTGTTGTTGTTTCTCCAATCTCCAATCTCCCCCATGTCTAGAATCCCTGCTCCCTCTGTTATCTTTATGGATTTTTCTAGATTATTTTTGGTAGATTGTCAAATAGTCACTACAAACCATTATCATTTCAGTATAGATGACTATCATATACAAATCTGGATGGCGTCGTTGACGATCAGTGATTGCAGGTTTGATTTAGCCATTGAGTTTTTCACCTTTTTTGTTGTAATGAGAGCATGCCGGTGCTGGCTAATGAACGGGCTGTATGGCGAGGCCCTGTCCTGGAAGCACATGACAGGACACGGGGACAATGGGGCCCTGTGCTGCGCTCGCCTGGGACAAGCACTGCCTGCCTGACTGCCTGCCGCTGTAGCAGAAGTAATGCTACTATGTATGTGGTGGCATGCAGTTAAAGGCCAAACGCTACAGGACTGCGTTTTATTCATTTGGCTCCCGTTTACATGTTGTAACAGGCCACTTCCTCAGGAATTCAAAGTGTTTGTAGGGGTTTTCACCTCCAAAGAAGGCGCCGCTGCTTTGGTTATTGATCGGTCTATTAGGTTGGTATTTGTCGAATGCAAACCAGTTTGAGACACCGTAGGCTTGCTTGGGGGCAGGTGGGGTCTGTGTTGTGTTGCTGTAATTGTGGAACAGACTTGTTGCTTGGGGTTATGTTTTACTTGAACAGGGTTGCCTCAGAACTAACCGTGTCGCAGGGCTTTCTCTTCTCCCGTCAACATTGTGTTTATCCTTATTTATTTATCCGTCCTTCCCAAGTGGGAAGGATGTGTTTTCTGACTCCCATCTGTTGCGTGTGTCTTGACTTTAAAAGGTCTCAACTATTTAGTTTGAGACCACCTTGGTGCCTATTGGTAAAGAGGCGTGTGTGTGTTAACGGTCAGTGATGCGTACAG
Source organism: Urophycis tenuis (assembly GCA_036785325.1). Lineage (NCBI taxonomy): Eukaryota > Metazoa > Chordata > Actinopteri > Gadiformes > Phycidae > Urophycis > Urophycis tenuis. Next base: position 1,856,021 of record JAXIVH010000007.1, on the reverse strand, counting down.
GCTCAGGTTGTGTGACTCTTTAACGGGCGACCATTCAGTCACTAGTCGCCGGAACGCGGCAATTTGTGACCGGTTGGAACAGGCGGTTTAGTGACTCCCATCCGTCGTGTGTTTGGGATTTGTTTTTCATGTTGTCCTCCCATGACTCTCCTCTCGGACAGATGGTACTTTGGTAAAATGGGCCGGAAGGATGCAGAGCGTCTTCTGCTGGTTCCAGGGAACCAGAGGGGGACCTTCCTGGCACGCGAGAGCGAGACCACTAAAGGTAACTGGCTAACAAACTGTGCAAAGCACAACGCGGCATCGCTGCAGTTTTTGTTTCCGCGCATCATTCCCCAATCGGTTATTCGACCGCGGCATGTCAACGCGCCGTGCGTCTCTTTTTACTGTGGTGCGTGTAGAAACGTTGTTGTTGTTGTTGTTGTTACTGCATTCACTGTACTAGCGCAGCGCCAGTTCAAAACAGGCCTGTGTTGGAACGGGCCGATTGCTCACCAACTGCTCATCCGAGCGACTTCAGGCGTCACAAAGAGCCTCCAGTCTTAATAAACCGAGCGCCTCTCGCGGAGGCGAACCAGCGGGGGCCGTCATGTGACGTCTGCTGCGCTGTGACGTCTGCCCTGCAGGTGCCTACTCCCTCTCCATCCGGGACTGGGACGAGATGAAGGGCGACAACGTCAAACACTACAAGATCCGCAAGCTGGACAGCGGGGGCTACTACATCACCACGCGGGCCCAGTTTGATGCGCTGCAGAAGCTGGTGAAGCACTACACGGGTACGTCGGGTCACGCCACTGTCTCACCCCCACCCCCCCCCCCCCCCCCCCCCCCACCACCACCTCCTTCCTTCTGTGCTCTCCAGACGGCTCTGACCTCATGTCCCCCCCCCACAAAGCACACGGCTCACGGTCAGAGAAATTGTTGTTTTCGCAAAAAGCGAGCACTGCGTTGGCGCTGGCCGTGCTGGGCCTGTTATTAGAACACATAACATAACATGACACGGGAGTCCTTTGTGTCACCTTGTGTGTGTGTTCTTGGTGCCGGGGGTGGGGTGGGGGGGGGGGGGGGGGGTGGGGGTCAGTCCTTTTACAGGCCAGTTAGACCGGTTTGGCAACGACAACAATCGTTTGATTTCCGACACACATGTTGGATGACAGAGAGAGAGAGAGAGAATTGGCTTTCGAATTTTGTCTCTTTGCCTGCCCGAGTAGTGTAACCTACAGGCCCAAGCATTGTGTTAATATGAAACCCTGTCTATTGTTTTCAACCTGCCCGCCCAGTGGTCAAATCTATCCAAATCTATCGTTCTGTGCTTCTGCATTCACATAGCAAAGAGAAACACAGACCCTTAAAGTGTCCATGTGGTCCTCGTTGTTCCGTGCAGAGCACTCAGACGGGCTGTGCTACAGGCTGACCGCCGTGTGTCCCACGGTAAAGCCCCAGACCCAGGGCCTGGCCAAGGATGCCTGGGAGATCCCCCGCGAGTCCCTCCGGCTGGAGCTCAAGCTGGGTCAGGGCTGCTTCGGAGAGGTCTGGATGGGTAAGTCCACCACCACCACCACCACCGCATGTCATGGGGTTTAAAGTCTCTACACTGGTGACCATGGCGCTAATCCGGTTAGCACCAATTTAGCCGTTGTATGGTGAATGGAATTGAATGATCACGTACACATGTTTGACCAACGTGTGTACTTTAATGATGGTGACGAGACTCTCATTTTCTTCATAATATATATGGCCCTGTGCAGGCAACACAATTTTCAAATGCGTTGGAGGGAGTTTGAAGATTTCGCAACTCTATGGTTAATCCTGGAATATTGCATAACGTTGTCTTCTTCAAAATCGGTGTATGCCAGTGTGCAATCTGCGATCAAAGAAGTTCCTTATTCTACACCATCAGATTCAGAATCTTACTGGCAGAATTTCACAACCTCGCCTTCTACTTGAATATGAATCACTTTGCATGCATTTTACAGAACAAAGGAACCCTTATTTTAATGTGTGTAAATATGTGTGTATGTGAGCACTGTCTGTTGCAGGATGCTGACATTTTAGATTATTAAAGTGGATATGTGCTGATTACTGTACATGTTGTTGACATTCACATGAATACATATGTAACACACACACACACTCATTCACATGTACGCACCCCAAGCGCACTCTTACACGCACGCACACACACGCACACACGCGTGGTCTCAGAGTAATTACAGGCTGCCTCCCACGCTGTATGTGTACTCGCATTGGCCTCTCCTTTAATCACTCCACTCTTTAATGAAAATGTTTGCTGTGAACAAGTTGGAACCTGCTGCCTGCCTCTAACTACTGTGCAATGCCAGGACCCCCCCCCACCACCACCACCGCATTTCATTGAAAATACAATACAGTAAGCTGCAGTGGTTTCATGCTGTCGGTGGTACTGCACCGTCAGTTTTGTCATTTATTCCCTTTAAAATGCGTCAGCTGAAAGTCACATTTGCAACACAGACAGGGGGGGGGGGTAAGAAGAAGAAGAAGAAGAAGAATTACTCATTTGCTCCTGTGAGGGAAATTTGGTCTTCTGCATTTAACCCAATCGTGAATTAGTGAAACACTCAGAACACAGTGATGGTGAAGCACACAGTGAGGTGAAGCACATTCTTAAACCCGATGCAGTGAGCTGCCTGCAACAGCGGCGCTCTGGGAACAGTGAGGGGTTAGGTGCCTTGGTCAAGGGCACTTCAGCCGTTCCCACTGGTCGGGGTTCGAACCGGCCACCCTCCGGTTACAAATCCGAAGCCCTAACCAGTAGGCCGCGGCTGCCCCACAAGTAAGGTTACTGTGGGGGGGAAAAAAGGCAACAAAATGAGGAACCTCAGCGTGGGTTTCCAACTTTGTGGATGTGCAACCCGGCCTACGTGATGGTGTTGGTGGTGCCACGCCTGTCCACTGTGATGAGTCCCCCGAGTTGGGCCCGGTGACGGCAGCCCCGACGTGTCTTGCCTCAGCTGCGTGTGTGTGAAGCCCAGGCGGTGACTAAAGGGGGCTCTGAATCAGGAAGTGGCTGCTTATTTAATGACCACTTGGACGCAAGCGCGATAAGCTGTAAGCTGCCCTGACGTTTTTTAATGCACGCACACACGCGCATGCATGCACGCACGCACGCAGGCACACACGCAGGCAGGCACGCACACACACGCAGACACACACACAGATGTAATTTAATTCGTAGCTTTATTACTCATGAGCCTGCCTGTCCATACCGACCCTGGGACGGCTTTTCTGTACTTCTCTGTGGCTTATTATTAATCTTTAATTTTGTGATGAATCATTAAGCTTTTAGCTTGACAAATGACTGGAGTCATTCTGCGATAACGCTATCTGTTAATAACGTACGTCGCGCTGAATTGCTGATTAATAACAAGGCTATTGGTTTTCAGGGCAAAACATGTAGCTGCACATGACCAATATAACCATATGAACAATGTTAGCCTGGTCTAAAAACAAATGGCATCATAACGTGTCATTGTTTTTTAGCCACCGTTCCGTACTTTCGTTGTCATCGCACTGTAAATCATGCCATAAATGATTTAACGTCATTTCAACTGTGCCGTTTAAAAAGTGCTCGCCTCTTGTCCAACACGTTATTTTCATTTAAATTTGATTTTTTTGTATTTTTTTTTTAATTCTGATCAGGCACGTGGAACGGCACCACCAAGGTGGCCATCAAGACCCTGAAGCCGGGCACCATGTCGCCCGAGGGCCTTCCTGCAGGAGGCACAGATCATGAAGAAGCTGCGGCACGACAAGCTGGTGCCCCTGTACGCCGTGGTGTCCGAGGAGCCCATCTACATCGTCACCGAGTTCATGGGGAAGGGTGAGCGGGGGGGGGCGCGCTCGCTCGTTACGAAATCACACGGACAAACCCGGCTGGGTTGTGGCTGACTT
>JAXIVH010000007.1:1812028-1851891 GCA_036785325.1 Urophycis tenuis | reverse complement strand
TCGCCACCTCCCAGCAGACACTCCACACCGAGCATCACGCAGCGCCTTAAGGGACGCGCTGGCCGGCGACCGCCACGGCCGCCTGCACGGCGAGGAGGGCTGACTGCGGCGCGCTGTCAGCCGGCGTGAAGTTTCCATTTTCTACAATCCTAATATAGGACAGACGTGACGAGGCCCGGCTGCCTGCCTTCGTCTTTGGAGCTTCTCGTCTTTTGAGTCGGGGGGGGGGGGGGGGGGGGCGTCCAAAGTCAACGTCTGGTGTGACAATCTGCGTTACATTAACGCACAGTGTGTACAGTGTGTACTCATTCCTCATTCGGGACCACCATTTTTCTCTGCTTGCACTACTGCTCCGTGTTCATTGTATATATATTTATAGTTATTTTACTTATATTTTTAATACTGTTTTTCTTTTGCACCAATTGCACCAAGTCAAATTCCTTGTAGGTGCAAACCTACTTGGCAACAAACTTGTTTCTGATTCTGATTCTGATTCTGATTTCTGTTCAGTTCTTGAAAAAGAAAGAAGAAACCCAGGAGCAGAAGTGAAAGATGTGTATGTTGCTGCATGCATCTCCTCTCTCTCTCTCTCTCTCTCTCTCTCTCTCTCTCTCTCTCTCTCTCTCTCTCTCTCTCTCTCTCTCTCTCTCCCTTTTCTCCTCCTCCTCTCATTTTAGATCCGGCCAAAACTGAGGCATGATGCATCTTTGGCCGTCATGACGCTGGCTCCGGACCAGCGTTTGCGCTGATATTATTATTGCTTATGTTCCCCTACTTACATGTGAGGAGGGGATATAGAGCAGAAAAAAAGGCTGCAGAAGTAAGTCTGGAAAAAAGAAAACTGGTTGGGCCGTCACATTCTTTTTTTTTCCAGTGACTTTGCACTTCAAGTAAACTGAAAAGTGCAGGTTTGGAGTCAGACGTTTGTTTGCGCATTCCCATCTGCTGGAGAGGAAGCTCTTTATCCCCTCTTGACGCGGTTCCATAGGATTTAGCAAAAGAAAAAAAAAAAAGGTTTCAGTCGACATATTTCTGTCAACACCACATTTCAACAGAGCAGCAGAAGTATTGCGTTCGACGTTCAACGCAGACCATTCAGTGTCTCTTGTTCCATCTTATCGGGCCCCCCCCCCCCCCCCCCCCACACCTAAAAGGTATGCGCAGGTCGTTACCCCTGTGAAAATTGCTGGCATCCTGCTCAGACCAGCACGCGTGACTGTCAATGCAACTCCGGCTCCATGCAGACAGTGTTAGGTCTTTCCAGTGGCTCTGCTCTGGGTGATGGGGGCTCGATGGCCGCCTTGCTGCCCGGAGAGAGGATCGTCGGGAGCGCAGCGCGCGCCTCGAGAGACCCTCCGAACAGCAGTTCCCGTACGCGCCGCGGAGGGGAGCTTGGCAGCGGGGGCTGTTGTTAATGCGGGAGGATCTTGACTGCCACCCAGAAGGCCAGACCACACTGAAAGCCCAGCAGAACAGATGGCGCTCAGAGCCAACGAAAGACGCGGCGCGCGCACACAAAGAAACGCCGGCACTTCTGAGGACAGAACTCAACACTGGTGTTGCGGTTCTCGCTCCCTCCGCTGCGGTCGCGGGTCCTCGCATGCTCGTTTCATTAAAAAAAAAAAACGTTTGAAAGCCACCGATTCGACAAATCTTTGCGTGTTAGCGTTCGTGTTGTTGCGGTTGGGAGTCGGGTTCCGGGCTGGAGCGCCGCTTGTTGTGTGTTTTATCTCGGGGGAGGGGATTGCGAGAACGCGGTCGTCGACAACGCGGGAGGCCGCGGCGAATCATCTCGCCGAGTCCATTCCGCGAATCTTCAAGGCTCCAATCCGCAGCAGAAGACACTCGGCCGTAGCCGCAGCTGTGCCCCCCGTCTGGGTTGAGCTTTGCGTGGGTTTTGTTGTTTTTTTTACTTGAAGATGACCTCACCAGCACACCTCGTGGGTAACGCGAACAGGAGGGATCCGGGGGTCTTGCTAGTTTCGCTACGAAGGCCAATGAAATGGTGTTGATATTCAGAGTGCATGTGAGCGTTTGGAATGGGGGATTATGTCCCTAGGGGTTTTAAGGTTGGGTAAGCGCTTGGCAGTGCCATGTGCCTGTGGACACCAGCGTGATGTAACAAGTGCTTTTTGGCCTCGAAAGAGGCAACATGTTTTAGGTGTTGCAGGGACTCCAGCCAGTGAGGGGGTCACGCTGCTTTTGGCTGAATTGAATCGGTGATACATTCCCAGACATAAGGACTTATGTGTTGAGTCCAAACAGAAACCAAGGTCATACAGCTTTTTGGTTTTACTTTATTGTCCTTTCAAAGCATCACGCCGACTCCATGATCATGAGTTTTGAGTTTAATATTCACCTTTTTCAAAATTGTATTCAAACTCATTTGCTGTGTGTGCGTAAGAGAGAGAGAGAGAGAGAGAGAGAGAGAGAGAGAGAGAGGGGGTCACGTGACTTATTAAAGAGAACAAACCTCGTTAATAATACACATGCAGGTGCCGCTTGGGTTCCAGCTTTTACAGCCAGGCTCGGGTAAAACAAATCTCAATCAAAACCCAGAAACAAAATCAACAGCCCTCTGCTTGCCAGCCTGCGGCATGGAGCCGCTTCAGTTGTTTTACTACCTTCTTCTGCAATCAGCCCTTCCTTACTTTTTACTTAGTATTTTTGCTCGCTTTGGCTTTTTATACTTTATCCTGAGGCTGCGAAAGTGAATCAAACTATTCAACGCGGAAACCTCACAAACCCTCAGTAGGTTTTTGCGAGACACGCTCACAGAGAGTGTGCATGTCAGCCTGAGCCTGGAACCTGCTGACGGGGGCAAAAGGCCTGTTTTGACAGTGAAACCAATACCTTTCCCATTACTGTGGCTTTCTCTTTGTTTACGCGGCACACGTCGCATGCCTTCTATCTTCAAGGCCAGATTAATGAGCTCTGTGTCACAGTCTAACCAGTCACACATGCGACGACAAAACCCGAGCCAACTGTCGCGGGCTGCGTTGGATCCCGGGGTGTTCCATAGTGGGCCGTCCAACTTTTTTTATTTTTCAGACTTCCAACTCTCTGTCGATAACCTTTTTGAAACCATCAAACGGGTCGCGCTCCGCAAAGGCTTCAACAACCACTCAAACGCAACGTCGATTCCATTACCCCAGATGCCATTCTGTTCTTTTTCTCGTCAAGGTATAAAAGCACAATGGGAACCACGTTGTTGTAGCGTTCGCCAAGACGGTCGTATTGGTTTCACAACGTGTGTCGTGTAGCGAGGCGATGTGCAGTCTGTAGACCTCGTGTCTGTAACCGGGCCGCCATCTCGGATTTCACTTATAATGTTGGCAGCTGGCGGGACAAGCAGGTGTACGCCATTGTGAAAACAAACACATTTGCCATGCAGATGTGTGCGCGCAGCGGAACAAGGCTAGCTTGAAAGGCTGATGAGGCTGATTCCTAAATCAAATAAAGGCACACTCCGTGGCACGTGTAGTCCTCGCTGATTGCCTCGAAATTATGAATGAGTATTTGAAAAATCGCAGCACACCGTCAGGCTGGCTTCGCTCAGGTATGCCGTGCGCTGTGAAACAAATTGAAATGGGGGAAATCGAAACGTTACAGAGAGAAAAAAGGCTTCGGGAGAACTTTGGTCCCATTGTTCGTCGTGTAACCGCAAAAGGCTGGTGGATGGTGGACTGTTGGTTTGTGAAGCTGTACGATAATGCAGTTTTGTTGGCGGATGGAGTTGCCGTTGAACTTTAGTTAGAGTCGCCCTACACATACAAAGCATGTATTGAATACAGTTATACCTACGTCCACAATTTTAAGTGTTGAAAACGGATGTGTTGCCTGTTTCCGCAAATGCAACATTAGCAGGGCAATTGCAATGTAGCATAACAGACAAACCCCCCCATTGGTTTGACTAGCCTTGCATGGCCCTTGTATAAACATTCAGCGGACATCTTTGAAGTCTTTCTACCATCTCACAAACGTGCTGTTGAATATTGAGATACGACGGGAGGCCCAAAAGATCCGGCAGAGTCGGTCCATATTTTCTAGCCCTCAGAAAATAGCCCTATTTTCTAGTCCTCAGGCTTGTGTTATTTTATTATTTTTACCCCCCCCCCCCCCCCCCCCAACCTCAGCATTAACGCGCAGCCATCCGGCCACGGCTCTCTTATGGATGGACGCCACGGAGAGGAAGCGTCTCACAAAGCCGGCCGTGACGTGACTGTAACGACCATCTCGACTTCAACGGCCCCATTCGCCCTATTTTTCAACCCCCCCCCCCCCGGCACCAACGGCCGGGGCTTCATCCAGTGTTCCTCTCATGCATCCCTTTCATTTGGGCTGCACCCTAACAAGGACCAGATGCACCCAGAGGACCCCCAGGGGGGGGGGGGTCATAAACCTGTTTGAGAGAGATGGAGAAAGAAGAAAAAAAAGATACGAGCACGAGAGGTGGAAGGCCGGTATGCCAGGCTCGCTCAGCACACGGGGGGAAGTTAACGGCTTGGTAATTTGTCTCGACGGTGACTCCCCCCCCCCCCCTCCCCCTCCCCTCTCCCCCGTCTCCCCCCCACCCCCCGCGTGGAAGAGTGTTTACTAGTTAGCATTCCGGTTGAAAACTGTTTATTCCCGGGCACTTATTAGAAGAACTGCACAGTGACCTCGGCAGGGGGGGGGAGCTGTTTTTTTTTCTTCACTGTTTTTTGTGTGTGATATGAGCTTCACAGTGGGGTAGCCTGGATCACGTAGTAAACCCGCGTGCTTGAGTTGTGTCATAAAACTGTGTAGTTAAAGTAACTGGAAGCCTCGTTATTAGTGAAGTGGAGAGCTAGTCCACTTCAATCTTTTTTTTCAACCTAAATGAAAATCTCTCTTTTTATATATTTTATATAGAGCTCTCTATAGCTCTAGCTCTATATAGCTGCTCTCAACGAGAGCAACCCCTCTCGTTGGCTGTGGTATTGAGCTAAAATATTTGATTGATTGATTGATTGATTGATTGATGTAGGCCTAACATTTGGTTGTTACTTTTTTACCTAGGATGAAGGCCACAATACATCATTCATTATAAACTGTTGTACAGTGATGGACGTTGTCGTTCCTCCCTCTGCTTTTGATCGTAGAAAACAACACACCAGTTTTACTGGTGTGTTGGCGCAAATGCTTTTGGTCGGTTGAAATAACAAATATTCCACCACGAGACTAGACTAGTAAATAAAGCCCCAGAAAAAGCCAAACTCTTTTGTCTTGTTTGTTTGTTCAAAATGCAGGACCCCCCCCCCCCCCAAAGACCCTGAAACACAACATTTAACAGCGCTCCATTCTTAGCACCCCGGCCGTTTCACACCCAGTCAAAAGCCGAGCGTGATGCAGAGCAATTCCCATGGTAGCCTTGTTACTTTTACTGTATATACTGTAGTGTTAACAGTCCGTGCAATGGTTTTCCTCACTCACACACACACACAGAATGCCCCGGTGTGTGCACAGACTCTCTTTGTGTTGCTTTGGAAAGTTCCGCTGCCAGCCAACGCTGAGACGAGGCAGGGGCAGTGAGTCCCGGTTCAGGTACCTGGAGCGCGGAGGACGGAAGGGAGGGAAAAGGCACCGGGACAAAATGTATTCTTTGACTCACTCACCGCGGGTTGAAATGAAATACAGCTGTGACATGCGCCCGAGTTAACTCTCCCAAATCCCATATAGAATTTGGAAGTTTGGCCTTTCTGCATATATGAACGCTTATTCAGCTTCGGTGTTAGACTTTTTATTAAAACGGGCCACTGGACATATATGAAATATATTGGTTTCGAATGGCTGTCATTAAAACACGAAGCCCAGATTGAATGCAAACTTTAACAGCGGTGCCGGTGATATGCAGACTGCATCCTCCCCACACCCCAGCAGACCCCCTAATTAGATCTTAGTTTCTTTCCCCTCTTGGGGATCGTCCTTGAGTGCTCCAGCACCTTGATTGGGACACCCTGGTCTTGTTTTACAGGGCCAAGCTCAGCCCCCCCACCACCCACCACCCACCACCCACCAGCACCACCACCAGCACCACCTCCCTGTGTCCTATCACCCCCAAGTTCCTCATCACGGTGGCGGTGCTCAGTGGAGCGGTGATGTGTTTTGGGTTTGTTTAATGGTACGCTCCGTGTGTGTGTGTGTGTGTGTGTGTGTGTGTGTGTCTGCAGCAGTATGTACACTCTGGGGTGCTTTTTTTTTTTAATGCGCACTCGGAAGGAAGCCTTTTCTTTCCCCTCGCTGGGCTTTAATGAACTCAACGCTTTGCGTCGAGACAAAGACGTGCGGCATGTTGAAATGATGCCGTTTTTTTTATTTTTTTTTATCGCCACGTGGGACCACTTTAGGGATGCTGGGGGTTGTTGTTGCTCAGGTTCAAATAAAAAAACAGTATGTTATAGTCACAGCCTAACAGATGTACAGGACACGTCGTCGCCCTGTGAGCCCAGAGCCGCCCCACAAAGGGACCGCCGCCACGCATCCCTTCGCTCGAGCGTTGCCTCCGCCACCCTGTGCATGTCGAGCAAGTCTCCCGATCGCGTGGATGTCGTGCCGAGAAGGTTGAAAGGTCACCCGGATGGTTGGCGGGGGGGGGGGGGGGTGGGGGGCAGGGCCGGCCGAAACCGTCCCAAACGTGGGTCTGTTGTGTTTCTCTGACGCTGAGACCTCCTGTGTGTCAACCAGCAGGGTATTTTGCCTTTAAATCGCCTTGAAGCACATGGGGCGCGCCTTGTTTGCATGCCCACTCCAGCGTGCCCGAGAGGAGCCATGGTTGGGGGGGGGGGGGGGGGGGGGGGGGGCGGGGTCTCTCGGCGTCTGAACACCCCACTCGGCTCACCCTCACACCGGAGACTCTGGCGCACACGTCCGTGTCTGGGAGGAGCGCCTCGTCTGGGCCCTGCTGCGCTGCTCAGGCCACAGTGTTTTCACAGATGTGTGGGTCTGAGGCCAAGAGGGCAATCCTCCCCCCCCCCCCCCCCCCCCACCACCACCCCCTCACGGTCCAGCCCACCCCATGACACGGAGGGATGGAGCCAAGACGCCTGTGGCTGGCAGATGCAGCCCAAGCAGGGCAACAACACTACCTTGAGACATTTGAGCTGAGCAAAAACTAGAGCCACAAGGGCTAGAGCCAACCAACCAGGGGCCAGAATCAAGTTTGTTAAGATAAAGGTGTTAAGAATGTTCCTCAATATTTTTCCTGTGAATCTTTCCTTTCTGTAACATTGTTGCTCAATCTTTTTTTTTTTTTTTTAGTTTTAGTTTTTTAGTTTAAGTAGTTTCATTCCATTCATACAATTCATCCTCTCTCCCTTTTGGACCATGTGTGTCACTGTTGGACCAAATGTAAAAAAACATATTTTGAATATTTTGGGTCTGAAGACCCTTTTTTGTAAATCCGGCCCCAGGCTTATTCATTAAGAGCTGCAGCATTTGAAAGACAAAGTCAGGTCAGTTGAGTCCTAGAATGTATTCTGTCTGCTATTTTAATGCATAAGGGCTGGTTCTCATCAGAAATGATCAAGCACACACACCATCCTGTTTGCTTCTGAAAATAATCTCTAACAAACCTCAACCAAGAGTGAAACAATGTCAGAATATTCACAGATATATTTTGGAAGAATGGGAAAATAGTTTTTGATATCGATATACATGTATTGTGCATCAGACAGATCTGTGTAAAATGACACTGTCCAGAGATGTTTATCTCGGTTGGACGAACATCAAATACATTTCTGGCAGTCCAGTTGTAGCTCACGCAACCTTTTTGAAAACTGTTTCTCTTTAATAGTAAGTGTTCGCAGAGACTTACAGAGAAGCGTATTCTCTGTGTAACATGCACATATGGAAGAAATGTTTCTTTCAATCATTTCATCAGCCATAACCATGGATGTGTTATGTGTTTCCACGGCCTTTGACACCAGAGTCCGAGGAAATTCTCTTTTGAGAATGATTACTGTAATGCCAACAATTCAGGACCATTTTTGTTAATGGGGCAATTCAAGTGTTTCCCCCCCCTTAAAAGCATTCAATTATTACTGCAATATTGCAATCACCAGTTTCCTGTCTGGTGTACTGAAGGCTGCTTTCAGGCTGCGAAGTGAAAGATTGGTACAACCAACTTAAACTTCTTGCTGGGAATAAATCAGGTATTCCCTCACACTGTGCTTGCCAGAGGGCACAAGGTCAGCTTTCACCAAGTTCCAACACACCACCTGACTTCTCTTTTCGCAACTATTGCTGCCTTGGGTCATTTAGCATATACGTGACATGGGAACAGCAAGCAATCTCTCATCAACGCCCGTTGATGAGTTGAACTTGAGGTTGGTTAGCAACATGGAAGTGACAGGGAAGGGTGCCATTTTGGTATTGCCTTGCCTTGTTATTGTTTTTTTGCTTGTTACGGCTTTTGCAGCCGTATGGCCAACATATGTGCTGTTGCTGGAACAAAATCTCTTTGGTTTCATACAAAATCTCCATTTCCCCTTTTTTATGAGGGTAAATGTTTTCAATTGACACTCAACCACAGCCTTCTCCATTTTAGCTATGCTCAAAATTCAGCCAAGAATAACTCCCCCATGCATCGTTCTTGTCACCTACACATTTCATTCCTGTCATCCCATGAAAGAAACACAGAGTTTGCCTACCTTTGTGTTTCTCATTTCTGACCCAAAGGTTTTTTTTGTTGTTGTTGCTGTTGTCTTGCAGGAATCCAAGAGGGTACAGAGTGCACCAAGTGCAAGAATGACTGGGCGTTGAGAGCAGCTATAGCCCTGCTCTATGTGCTGTGTGCCCTGCTCACCATAGCGGTGGCTGTCCTTGGATACAAAGGTTAGTTAAAGTTTGTGAAGAGTCTCACTGTGCACAAGGTTCATTTGATTTGATTTGATTTATTTGTCCCCGTGGGGAAAATTGTCTTCACAGACTGCACATTATGTGACAAAACAGTGGGACAGACAACAGACAACGTGACAGTACACTGACAGCATACAAAAATACAAAACAACATAACACCGGTGGTAACATACATGACGATACAGTGGGACAGTGGACAGACATCCATCAGACAGACAGATCAACGGGGCCTGCTGTTTAGGGCCGTTATGGCCGCAGGGATCAGGCTTTTTCCTAGGCGGGCCCTCCTGAACTTGATTGTTCGGTATCTTCGCCCTGAGGGTAACGGGGTGATGTATTGGTGCAGTGGGTGAGTGGTGTCTCAAACCACTTTCAACACCTTACAGTAGAGATTTTAAAAAGTAAATGTTTGTATTAATGTGTAAAAATATGTGATTGGTATTACGATGACAATATTTCCATACGACTTGGACAAAGTCTGTTTTTTGGCAGTAGCATGCCATTCATATTTGCAGGTGGGGCAGCGAACTCCCTGCAGCATAGCCTACTCCACAAAAATAGTTCCTCCTTATTTTTAATAATGTGATTGTCACGTTAACTATCTATAGTTTATGTAGGGTTTCCGACTATTTTTGGTCCCTTGAAATCAATTTTTCGAAGATGGTGGCGATTCTAGTTGAGTTTAACGTGTTAACAACGTTGGGGGGGCAGGACACCTCAACGATCGCATCCCTCTGTCTGTTTATCACATGACCCTGGGGGCTTCAATAAGGATTTCAATATGCGCTGAAAGGCGCCAAATGGTCGTAAAGTAGACTCCCCCATGGTCATTCTAGAACTGTTATTGTTTTAACTAGAATTATTCCGCCAATATACAGTAGCCTAGCCTAGCCTACATCGTTTCAATATCAGATGCAGACATGGCGTAGCACCTGTGATCAACAGTGTTGAGTTTCTGATTTTTAAAAAAACAAAACATTTTAATAAATGGATTCATAATTTTATAATATATACATAATACATAATACAATACATACATAATTAAATTAATAAATAATTTTTACTCATAACTAGTTTAGTTAGCATGTTTTAATGTAGTTCAAAAATAAATATGCATATTTAAAACACATATAAATTGTGGGTTTGGTCATACACCAGTAGTTTCTTGACAGCGCTTGGAAGTGGATGACCATGTCCTACTCAAAGTGTCTGCCCCACAGAAATGTATGGTCTCCGCATGCTACTGTTTACATTTACTGTTTACATTTATGACCATTTATGTTGGTTTTGATTATGCGGTATTTTACCGCGCGACACTCATGTAGTTCCTCAAATTCACTAGCCATCCTTCTAGAAAAACGACTACAATATTGCAGGACGTCTCTACCAGGAGTGGGGTTTGAACCCACGAGGACACATGTCCATTGGATCTTAAGTCCAACGCCTTAACCACTCGGCCATCCTGGTGGTGACATTTAAGGGTTTTTTTCACCAGCCACTAGTCAAATGTTTCTAGCTTGAATTAGATTTGAGCACTGTCCTTACTCGGTGAGTAGGAGTGGTGCAGTGTGGAAGAACTTTGGTAGGTTGATAACCAGCAAAGTTGAGCTGCAGAGTCTGATTGACACATGCAGGCAGACTGGCCAGATTGGAGTTGCAGTAGCCTCGACATGAGAGTACATGAGTACTCTCATGTCTAGGCTGGACCAAAACCTGTGTGGTCTCCTTGGTGAGGATCCTCCTGATTTTGTGGGGCGTCAATCTGCAGGAGAGGGTAGTCACAGTAATATTGTCAGTGAAAGACAGCTGGTTATCCAGTGTTACACCCAGGTTCCTTGATGCCTGAGCCACAGACAACACATAATTCTTGATATTGATGGAGAGGTCGGTGATTGGAGTTTTGAGTTGTCACCTTGGTTTAAGACTGTGAAAAAGACAGAATAGCTTCATAGTATTTCGTTTGCATAGCTGTGGTAGGAAAAGCCATGCCAGTGAATGACAGAACACAGTGACTTGTTGCACAGAGAGAAGGGGATGGAACCCAGAATAGAACCCGGAGGACCCCCAGTAATAAGACTACAAGGTTCAGCATCAGATTATTTCCAGATTCACATGTTGTACGTATGTTGTGAGCTGTTTATACTGTTTGTATACTCTATTATTTTGTATTTTGTATTCTTATTATATATATTTATATGTTGCATACGTGTCTCACACCAGGGATCGAGGGAAACGGCATTTCAGTTTTTGTGTATGTCCTGTACATTCATGAAAACTGACAATAAAGTTAACTTGACTTGAGGTAGGAGGTGAACAGGAGAGTGCAGAACCTGAGATCTCTAGTTCTTGGAGGGTGGAGGGGATCTGGCTGTTCACAGTGTAAGCTGGCAGTTCACAGCTGATGATCACTTTGGAGAGGCTGTTGTAGAAGTCTGAAGTTTCTACGTCTTGAACCCAGACTGGTGAGAGTTGATGTTTTTCTGGTGGAAACACTTCAACTTTCATATTATTGAATTAGACCATCGCAACACAATTGTGTGGAGGTAAATGTATACCAGGAGTGGGGTTCGAACCCACGAGGACACATGTCCATTGGATCTTAAGTCCAACGCCTTAACCACTCGGCCATCCTGGTGGTGAGCAAAGGTGACAGCCATCACGGCTCACATTTAGTCTTTTTTTACAGCACGTACAGCAAGTGCTCATAGGTTGAATTTGATTTGAGCACTGTCTACACTCAGTTAGTAGGAGTGGTGCAGTGTTGAAGAACGTGGTACAACTGGTAGGTTGATAAAGCCGGGCTGCTGCATCTGAGATGAGCTGCAGAGTTTGAATGACACATGCAGGCAGACTGGCCAGAAGGGAGTTGCAGTAGCCTAGACATGAGTGTACAAGAGCCTGGATCAAAACCTTTGTGGGCTTCTGTTTGAGGATCCTCCTGGTTTTGTGGAGCATGACTCTACAGGAGAGGGTAGTCACAGTAATATTGTCAGTGAAAGACAGCTCGTTGTCCAGTGTTAGACCCAGGTTCCTTGACGCCTGAGCCACAGACACGACAGATTTCTTCATATTGATGCAGAGGTCGGTGATTGGATATTTGAGGTGTCACCTTTGTTTAAGACTGTGAAAAAGACAGAATAGCTTCATAGTATTTCGTTCGCATAGCTGTGGTAGGAAAAGCCATGCCAGTGAATGATAGAACACAGTGGCTTGTTGCACAGAGAGAAGGGGATGGAACCCAGAAGAGAACCCTGAGGACCCCCAGTAATAAGACAGAAGGTTCAGCATCAGATTAATATGTTCTACGTACGTTGTTTGAGGTAGGAGGTGAACAGGGAGAGTGCAGAACCTGGGACCTCTAGTTCTTGGAGGGTGGAGGGGATCTGGCAGTTCACAGTGTCAATGGATGCTGAAAGGTCCAGCAAAATTGTTACTTTGGAGAGGCTGTTTTAGAAGTGTCTTGAATCCAGACTGGTGAGAGTTGACAATGTTTTTCTGGTAGAAATACATCAACTTCCATATTGTTGAATTAGACCATTGGAACACAGTGGTGTAAACGTAAATGTATACCAGGAGTGGGGTTCGAACCCACGAGGACACATGTCCATTGGATCTTGAGTCCAACGCCTTAACCACTCGGCCATCCTGGTGATGTCTTAGGGTGAAAGCCATCATGGATAAAATTTTGTCTTTTGTTCACAGCAAAGTAGGCAAGTGCTCATAGGTTGAATTACATTTGAGCACTTTCTATACTCGGTTTGTAGGAGTGGTGCAGTGTGGAATAACTTTGATAGGTTGATAACCAGCCGGGCTGCTGCATCTGAGATGAGCTGCAGAGTTTGAATGACACATGCAGGCAGACTGGCCAGAAGGGAGTTGCAGTAGCCTAGACATGAGTGTACAAGAGCCTGGATCAAACCCTGTTTGGGCTTCTGTTTGAGGATCCTCCTGATTTTGTGGGGCATCACTCTGCAGGAGAGGGTAGTCACAGTAATATTGTCAGTGAAAGACAGCTGGTTGTCCAGTGTTAGACCCAGGTTCCTTGACGCCTGAGCCACAGACACCACAGAATTCTTAATATTGATGCAGAGGTCGGTGATTGGAGATTTGAGGTGTCACCTTTGTTTAAGACTGTGAAAAAGACAGAATAGCTTCATAGTATTTTGTTTGCATAGGTTGAATTACATTTGAGCACTGTCTACACTCGATTTGTAGGAGTGGTGCAGTGCGGAAGAACTTTGGTAGGTTGATAAAGCCGGGCTGCTGCATCTGAGATGAGCTGCAGAGTTTGAATGACACATGCAGGCAGACTGGCCAGAAGGGAGTTGCAGTAGCCTAGACATGAGTGTACAAGAGCCTGGATCAAAACTTTTGTGGGCTTCTGTTTGAGGATCCTCCTGGTTTTGTGGAGCATGACTCTACAGGAGAGGGTAGTCACAGTAATATTGTCAGTGAAAGACAGCTCGTTGTCCAGTGTTAGACCCAGGTTCCTTGAAGCCTGAGCCACAGACACGACAGATTTCTTCATATTGATGCAGAGGTCGGTGATTGGATATTTGAGGTGTCACCTTTGTTTAAGACTGTGAAAAAGACAGAATAGCTTCATAGTATTTCGTTCGCATAGCTGTGGTAGGAAAAGCCATGCCAGTGAATGACAGAACACAGTGGCTTGTTGCACAGAGAGATGGAGCTGGAACCCAGAAGAGAACCCTGAGGACCCCCAGTAATAAGACAGAAGGTTCAGCATCAGATTAATATGTTCTACGTACGTTGTTTGAGGTAGGAGGTGAACAGGGAGAGTGCAGAACCTGGGACCTCTAGTCCTTGGAGGGTGGAGGGGATCTGGCAGTTCACAGTGTCAATGGATGCTGAAAGGTCCAGCAAAATAGTTACTTTGGAGAGGCTGTTTTAGAAGTGTCTTGAATCCAGAATGGTGAGAGTTGACAATGTTTTTCTGGTAGAAATACATCAACTTCCATATTGTTGAATTAGACCATTGGAACACAGTGGTGTAAACGTAAATGTATACCAGGAGTGGGGTTCGAACCCACGAGGACACATGTCCATTGGATCTTGAGTCCAACGCCTTAACCACTCGGCCATCCTGGTGATGTCTTAAGGTGAAAGCCATCATGGATAAAATTTTGTCTTTTGTTCACAGCACAGTAGGCAAGTGCTCATAGGTTGAATTACATTTGAGCACTTTCTATACTCGGTTTGTAGGAGTGGTGCAGTGTGGAAGAACTTTGATAGGTTGATAACCAGCCGGGCTGCTGCATCTGAGATGAGCTGCAGAGTTTGAATGACACATGCAGGTAGACTGGCCAGAAGGGAGTTGCAGTAGCCTAGACATGAGTGTACAAGAGCCTGGATCAAACCTTGTTTGGGCTTCTGTTTGAGGATCCTCCTGATTTTGTGGGCATCACTCTGCAGGAGAGGGTAGTCACAGTAATATTGTCAGTGAAAGACAGCTGACAGCATCAGATTGTTTACAGATTCACATGTTGTACGTACGTTGTTTGAGCTGTTTATACTGTTTGTATATATTCGCTACTCTTTTATTTTGTATTCTTGTTTTATATATTTATATGTTGCATACGTGTCTCTCACCATGGATCGAGGGAAACAGCTTTGCGGTTTTTGTGTATGTCCTGTACATTCATGAAAACTGACAATAAAGTTGGCTTGACTTGAGGTAGGAGGTGAACAGGGAGAGTGCAGAACTTGAGATCTCTAGTTCTTGGAGGGTGGAGGGGATCTGGCAGTTCACAAAGTCAAAGGATGCTGAAAGGTCCAGTGAGATGATCCCTTTGGAGAGGCTCTTTTAGAAGTGTGAAGTTCCTACGTCTTGATCCCAGACCGGTGTGATGATGTTTTTCTGGTGGAAATACTTAAACTTTCATATTATTGAATTAGACCATCGCAACACAATTGTGTGGAGGTAAATGTATACCAGGAGTGGGGTTCGAACCCACGAGGACACATGTCCATTGGATCTTAAGTCCAACGCCTTAACCACTCGGCCATCCTGGTGGTGAGCAAAGGTGACAGCCATCACGGGTCAGATTTAGTATTTTTTTCACAGCACAGTAGGCAAGTGCTCAATGGTTGAATTTGATTTAAGCACTGTCTACCCTCAGTTAGTAGGAGTGGTGCAGTGTTGAAGAACTTGGTACAACTGGAAGGTTGATAAAGCTGGGCTGCTGCAACTGGGATGAGCTGCAGAGTTTGAATGACACATGCAGGCAGACTGGCCAGAAGGGAGTTGCAGTAGCCTAGACATGAGAGGACAAGAGCCTGGACCAAAACCTGTGTGGGCTTCCGGTTGAGGATCCTCCTGATTTTGTTATGCATCACTGTGCAGGAGAGGGTAGTCACAGTAATATTGTCAGTGAAAGACAGCTCGTTGTCCAGTGTTAGACCCAGGTTCCTTGACACCTGAGCCACAGACACCACAGAATTCTTTATATTGATGCAGAGGTCGGTGATTGGAGATTTGAGGTGTCACCTTTGTTTAAGACTGTGAAAAAGACAGAATAGCTTCATAGTATATCATCAGCATAGCCGTGGTAGGAAACGCCATGCTAGTGAATGACAGAACACAGTGACTTGGTGTACAGAGAGAAGGAGATGGAACCCAGAACAGAACACTGAGGACCCCCAGTAATAAGACAGAAGGTTCAGCATCAGATTAATATGTTCTACGTACGTTGTTTGAGGTAGGAGGTGAACAGGGAGAGTGCAGAACCTGGGACCTCTAGTTCTTGGAGGGTGGAGGGGATCTGGCAGTTCACAGTGTCAATGGATGCTGAAAGGTCCAGCAAAATCGTTACTTTGGAGAGGCTGTTTTAGAAGTGTCTTGAATCCAGACTGGTGAGAGTTGACAATGTTTTTCTGGTAGAAATACATCAACTTCCATATTGTTGAATTAGACCATTGGAACACAGTGGTGTAAACGTAAATGTATACCAGGAGTGGGGTTCGAACCCACGAGGACACATGTCCATTGGATCTTGAGTCCAACGCCTTAACCACTCGGCCATCCTGGTGATGTCTTAAGGTGAAAGCCATCATGGATAAAATTTTGTCTTTTGTTCACAGCACAGTAGGCAAGTGCTCATAGGTTGAATTACATTTGAGCACTTTCTATACTCGGTTTGTAGGAGTGGTGCAGTGTGGAAGAACTTTGATAGGTTGATCCCAGACCGGTGAGATGATGTTTTTCTGGTGGAAATACTTCAACTTTCATATTATTGAATTAGACCATCGCAAGGAGGTAAATGTATACCAGGAGTGGGGTTCGAACCCACGAGGACACATGTCCATTGGATCTTAAGTCCAACGCCTTAACCACTCGGCCATCCTGGTGGTGAGCAAAGGTGACAGCCATCACGGGTCAGACTTAGTCTTTTTTTCACAGCACAGTAGGCAAGTGCTCAATGGTTGAATTTGATTTGAGCACTGTCTACCCTCAGTTAGTAGGAGTGGTGCAGTATTGAAGAACTTGGTACAACTGGAAGGTTGATAAAGCTGGGCTGCTGCAACTGGGATGAGCTGCAGAGTTTGAATGACACATGCAGGCAGACTGGCCAGAAGGGAGTTGCAGTAGCCTAGACATGAGAGGACAAGAGCATGGACCAAAACCTGTGTGGCTTCCGGTTGAGGATCCTCCTGATTTTGTGGTGCATCACTCTGCAGGAGAGGGTAGTAACAGTAATATTGTCAGTGGTTGTCCAGTGTTAGACCCAGGTTCCTTGACACCTGAGCCACAGACACCACAGAATTCTTTATATTGATGCAGAGGTCGGTGATTGGAGATTTGAGGTGTCACCTTTGTTTAAGACTGTGAAAAAGACAGAATAGCTTCATAGTATATCATCAGCATAGCCGTGGTAGGAAACGCCATGCTAGTGAATGACAGAACACAGTGACTTGGTGTACAGAGAGAAGGAGATGGAACCCAGAACAGAACCCTGAGGACCCCCAGTAATAAGACTACCAGGTTCAGCATTAGATTAATTCCAGATTCATACTTACGTTGTTTGAGGTAGGATGTGAACAGGGGGAGTACAGAACCTGAGACCTCTAGTTCTTGGAGGGTGGAAGGGTTCTGGCAGTTCACAGTGTCAAAGGATGTTGAAAGGTCCAGCCAAATTATGACTTTGGAGAGACTGTTTTAGAAGTGTGACGTTCCTATGTCTTGAATCCAGACTGGTGAGAGTTGACAGAAGGTAAGAGTATACCAGGAGTGGGGTTTGAACCCACGAGGACACATGTCCATTGGATCTTGAGTCCAACGCCTTAACCACTCGGCCATCCTGGTGGTGTCTCAAGGTGAAAGCCATCATGGATAAAGATAAAGCCATAGACACCACAGAATTCTTAATATTGATGGAGAGGTCGGTGATTGGAGATTTCAGTTGTCACCTTGGTTTAAGACTGTGAAAAAGACACACTAGGTTCATAGTATTTAATCTGCATAGCTGTGGTAGAAAACGCCATGCCAGTGAATGAACACAGTGACTGAGTGTACAGAGAGAAGGAGATGGAAGCAGATTCCAGAACCTGAGAGTGCAGAACCTGAGACCTCTAGTTCTTGGAGGATGGAGGGGATCTGGCAGTTCAGGATCAAAGGATGCTGAAAGGTCCAGCCAAATTATCACTTTGGAGAGTCTGTTTTGGAAGTGTGACGTTCCTACGTCTTGAATCCAGACTGGTGAGAGTTGACGACATTTTTCTGGTGGAACTATGCAAACTTCCGTATTGTTGAATGAGACCATTGCAACACTATGACGGTATGAAGATAAATGTATACCAGGAGTGGGGTTCGAACCCACGAGGACACATGTCCATTGGATCTTAAGTCCAACGCCTTAACCACTCGGCCATCCTGATGACAAATTCACTATTCAGCCATCAACATTTGCTCTTTTTTTCACAGCATGGTCGGCAGGTACTGGTAACTTGAATGTCAGTAGCCACTATTGGACAGTGCAGGGTTCAGAGGAGTGCTGTAGTGTGGGAGAAGTTGGGTAGGTTTAAGACCATCTGGCCTTCTGCATTCAGGGTGAGCTGCAGAGGTCAGAGGTCAAAGGTCACATGCAACCGCACCAGCAAGAAGGGTGTTGCAGTGGTCTAGACGTAAGAGTACAAGAGTCTGTCCTTCTGGGTGAGGATCCTCTTCAATTTGTGGAAGATTTTCATATTTTACAGGAGAGGATCCTCAGAGCAAGGATGGACCAGAAGGTTGCGTTATTTGTTTGTACTATTTACCTGGGGGAGGCCACAAGGACTCCGAATTGGATCCAACATCAAAGAGTGTCCACTGGCACTGGTGTCCATTGGCTCTTAAAGAGAATACCTTCACTACTCAGCTTTCCTCCTTGTAGCAATGCATAGGAAATTAAACTCTACCAGGAGTGGGGCTTGAACCCACGAGGACATACATCCATTGGATCTTAAGTCCAACGCCTTAACCACTCGGCCATCCTGGTTGATGATAACACCATCATCCATCACTCTCTGCATTATTTTAAGCGACCATCACCCATGGAACGCGTGTTGCATCGTACACAAGCTTAAACATCCCTCAAGAAATCATAATAATTTATCCAGCCAAATAGAAAAACTAAAAACTGTACAAGCCACAAGGACAAATAAAACATTAGAAAGTTGATGCAAAAAAATGTTAATCATAAATGTGGTTGTGGGTGCTCTTGCTGCTTTGGGTTTGAACTGAGCCCATGGGGTTGTGATGGTTTGGGCTATAATGTCTCCCAGATGATCATGCAGTGCCCACCTCGGCTTAACAACCTGCAGGAGATTTTATGGCTTATTAGCAATTTGTCATCTCATGAACCGCTGGGTTGACTCACAACTGGACTCAGGTGTCCAGAAGGGGACTTTATTATGCCGCAAACCACTGCAAGCTCTCTCATCTGTTTTTGTAAGATGAAGCCGTGCATCTGCAGCCACCACTCCCCAATTCATGTCCATTCTGGCTCGCTGTGTGTGTGTGTGCGTGTGCATGTACGTCTGCGTGCATGTGTGTATGTGTCTGTGCGCATGTGTTTGTGTGTGTGTGTGTGTTTGTGGGAACACACGTAGAGAGGATGTGTTTTAGCGAGACCTCAGAACCACCTTTAAACTCTGTTTGGTTTCCCGGATCCCTGGCTCAGAACGAGGGCACAGCCAGTAATTCTTAACACTGACCACGTTACCGGGAACATTACTGTGTATTGTGTAATGTTTGACTTTCCAATACGGGGGAGAGATGAATGTGTCAGTTGCTGAGCTGGAAAATGAAACAGAAAATAAAGGGGAGAAAGGAAATGGCATGGGGGTTGATGTTAGCCGGATGGCGCATCTTGTGTTCTTCGGCATCGTAGGAAATATGTGCAGAGTCACATCCCCCCCGGGGCCACCTCAGAGTAACTGCCATTCTGGACGTTTAACATACACACAAAAAAGAGGCCATTTTACAATGAAGCTGTGTGAAGGGGCAATGGACTGGGAGGACCAGAGTGCTTTGTGTTTTATATCTGCGGCGTCAATCGCATTGCGCTTCAACAGATAAGAGAGGGAGCGAAAAAGAGCGAGAGAACGAATGAACGGGTGGGAAAGAGAGAGAGAGAGAGAGACGTGAGATGAGATGTGAACTCAGGAATGGATGGGAGAAGGGCAGATAGAGTTAGCGTGTGGGATGGTACTGTTGTGTGAGTGTGTGAGTGTGTGTGTGTGTGTGTGTGGGGGGGGGGGGTTGTTTTCAAACTCAAGCTGACCTCCTGTGTGTATACTGGCCCTCAGAGTTGACCGACAGACCTTTGAATTCCACTCTTGTGTTTTTGTTGTGCAGAGAGCATGTTATTGTTTTCTGTTCACCACTTCTTGAATGACAACAGTGGGGGTCTTGGAGAGGATCCAGTACTGAATTGGAACATCAGAACCTCTATGTAGGGAGAGGAAAATAGAACTGCTGCAAGAGTTTGATTTTCATTTGTTGAAACCTACCGACGAGGATCATATGAGTGATGTGGCAGACAAAGCACAGTATATATGATTGAACACCGGAAGACATAGAGCTCGGCCCTTAATGGTTATTCATCTGCCTTTCATCATATGCCGCAGTAATGTACATCGTTTGGACGTCACGCAGGAGAGGCAGACAAAGCACACTCTAGGGACCTCTAGTGTTGAAAACTAATCATTACAAAATATTGTTGACAAAATAATTATGGTCATTATGGTGATGGTTTGATTGATTGATTGTTTTGTTTTTTTAACTACGTATAATCTTCTCTTAAGTAAATTATGGTGTGGGGTTAGGGTGTATGTACTTTAGTGCAATCTTGTATACTGCCCATGTATTGCAAAACGAGCCAGTAGCCATTGCCGGCTTTGGCAGGCAGTTCAGTTTGGTTATATGTCAGCTGAAGATAGAATACATGGGAGTGAAATGCAAGAACCAAGCCAACAGAGATGCACATCCAAAATAAGACTGGAGCAATGCATGGTTTTCTCTGTTTGAAAACGCTTGTTTTTCAGATTGAACTTGGTTCATGCTGACCAATCCTCTCTCTCTCTCTCATTGTTTTCTCTCATCCATATTGTTTTCCAGTGGTGCAGAGAATGGACGACGTCACAGGTGGCATGCAAAACTCTGGAGGTAAGATCCGAAGAGCCAAAGTACCGATCTGAGCCCTGCCGAGACTTGTGAGGCGTTCCTGAGAGGATGAATCCGGTTTGTGTACGTCTTATCGCGTGACACTGCGGCGCTGTCCTTTCAGATGCGCACAACAGCGAGAGGTCGGCCAACGCCACCAGGGCGTTCCAGACGTTCAAGTCGGAGTTCCAGACCCTCCAGAGCCAGCTGCGCGACATCGCCCAGCAGGCCAGCGCCAACCAGGCCCTGCTAGACGAGCTGCAGGAGACGGGCGAGGACATGCAAAGCGGCCACGCGTCTCTCCAGGGCGTCGTCGACGGCAACGCCGCGACCCTGCGCGGGGTCAACCAAACGCTGGCCACGTACAGCAGCACCATCGAGGACCTGCAGACGGACACGGCGTGGCTGCAGTCGGAGCTCCAGGGCCAGGCCAGAGACCAGGGCCAGGCGGCCGTGGGCATCAACGCCCTCAACATCACCCAGGCCCAGCAGCGCAGTCTGCTCGGTAACCTGCAGAAGACCGTGGAGGACACGGGTCAGGCCGTGCAGAAGCTGAAGAACGACTACCAAGGCCTGCAGCAGACGGCCCGGCAGACGCAGGCGGACACCATCTGGCTGAAGGAGAAGGTCGAGAACCTCCACGCCGTGGCGGGCAACAACTCGGCGCTGGTGCGCTCCAACGGCGACGCCTTGGAGGACATGGGCTCCCAGCTGAGCTCGCTGGCGCAGCAGATCCAGAACGCGTCCTCCGCGGCGGACGGACACGACCAGAGCCTCCGCGAGCTGAT
This sequence comes from Urophycis tenuis, assembly GCA_036785325.1. Taxonomy (NCBI): domain Eukaryota; kingdom Metazoa; phylum Chordata; class Actinopteri; order Gadiformes; family Phycidae; genus Urophycis; species Urophycis tenuis. Next base: position 1,830,564 of record JAXIVH010000007.1, on the reverse strand, counting down.
GGACCGCCAGCGGGATCACGACAACGCCACGTCGGCGCAGTTCGACGGGATGGAGGCGCGGCTGGACAGGCACGAGAGCGACATGGACCGCGTGACGGGAAACGTGAGCTTCGCCTCACAGCTGCTGGGCGCCATCAGCGTCGACCTCAACGGCCTCAGGACCTGCGCGGAGACGGTGGCGCACCACGCGGACCTGCTGCTGGCCCTGAACGGCAGCGTGACTGAGGCCAAGGCGGACAGCGTCGAGCTGCGCTCCCAGCAGGACGAGCTGGCCGCCAGGCTGGACAGGGAGGTCAGCAACCTGTCTGTGGTGATGGAGGAGATGAAGCTGGTGGACAGCAAGCACTCGCAGCTCATCACCAACTTCACCATCCTGCAGGGTAAGAGCAGGGGATGGTCTCGCGTCCGTCGCCAATGCACAAATTGTGTCCAGGAGTTAGAGTCTCCCCCCGCCGTTTTTCCTGAAAAGTTTGTGTGCACTCTGAGTGTGATTTTAAATATATGAATAACCAAAGAGGACATCTGTTGTTGTGACATTCTAGGTCCACCCGGTCCGAAAGGCCCCAGAGGCGACAAGGGACCGCAGGGCCCAGTGGGCACGTCGGGACAGAAGGGTGAGAGAGGGGACACGGGCGTGACGGGCGCGCCCGGACTCAAAGGCGATAAGGGGGCTGCCGGGCCGTCGGGGGCGCCGGGCTCTAAGGGAGTACCCGGGAGCAGGGGCGCCCCCGGGCCCAAAGGGTCCCGCGGGTCATCGGGTCGGCCAGGGACCCCCGGGGACAAGGGAGAGCCCGGCGTCCCGGGGCTCAGCGGCAGGGATGGACAGATGGGGCCGCAGGGGCCCCAGGGGCCCCAGGGGCCACGGGGACCCGTCGGGACTCCGGGGCGTCAGGGAGGCGTCGGGGCCGTGGGGCCCCCCGGTCCACCGGGCCCACCGGGGCACCCGGCGGATCCTCCTGGGCCACACAAACCCAGTGGACCCCCCGAGCAGGACATGCCCCCCGAGTTGGCCCTGCCGGAGACCCCCGTAGTTTCCCACCAGGTGCAGCCGCCCGCCATCCCCACCGCTGTGCCTGGTGAGTGAAACCATTAACAAATCAAACGCTGCTGGTATGTCAATTGTCCAATAATGGTCTCCATGTATTATGCTGTGTAATGCTGTGTTATATTTGTGTAATTTTGTATTGTATGTGTTAGGCTGCCCACCGAAGTGGAGCTCATTTGGGGACAGCTGCTACTTCTTCTCCTCTGGCGCTCAGAAGTTCAATTTTGACGAAGGCGAGGCCTTTTGCGCCAACATGTCGTCCTCCATGCTCATCGTCAATAACAACGCGGAGCAGGTAGATGACAGCCGGGCAGCCGCATTGATGTGTGTTTTTTTCCGTGATAGCTTAAAAGCATATAGATTTCAAAACGCTGAAATAATGAGGATAAGTTTACTTTAACGGGAGTGATTTTGTTGCATGTGTCTTGTTGTCTTCAGCAATGGATAAAAAAGCAGATTGCCGGCAAGGGCTATTTCTGGCTGGGCTTGACGGACCGGGTGGAGGAGAACGTCTGGAAGTGGGTCGATGGAACCCTGCCGGTTTTCACGTGAGTCCACTCGCCTCACTCACCTGGGCGTGAAATCGGTTAACTTCAACTCCATCGACTCACTAATCAGTCCAGGGCCGCACCATCGTTGGTTGGTTTGTTGGTTGTTGATTTTTTTTAACTTTATGATCTAAAGAGTTGTTTTTTTTTTTCCTCTTTGTTGTGTTTCCAGTAAGTGGAAACAGGGCCAGCCTGACAACTGGGCCCATGGCCACGAGAATGGAGAAGACTGCGCTGGGCTCATCCACGAGGCCAACTGGAATGACTTCTTCTGCACGGACCGCATCGGCTCCATCTGCGAACAGCCGTCCAGCGGTCAGCAGACTCATTGTGTCGATTGCCTCATCTTGTTTTTGTGCTTTTTCCGATTGATTCAAGCTGTTGATAGATCTGCTCATTCCAATGAAATCTCGCATGCTCCCATGGTGACTACTGTAATCATTCCCATATTCCTGATTTAAAATGTTGTTGTTTTTTTTCGTTTCACCTTATTCAAGTTTTCAAGGCCATGCTGAAGAGTTGCCTCATATACTAATATTAGCGACTTTGTGTTTTCTTATCGAAGTGCACATGAAAACAAACTGTGTTTGTCTTCCTGTCTCTCTTTCTTTCCTGCTTTTCTCCACAGCAGTGAGGATGCTGGACTTATAGCCTCTTTCTCGGAGGACGGGGCCCGTCTTTGGGGAGAAAGAAACGGAGGAAGACAAGCAGGGATGATGAAGGACTGAGAGAGATCTTTTAGATGACTGGAGGACACTGATAAAGTACCCGTCACCACGTTACGGCGTCACGAGGACCAGGACCGGGGCTGTGTGTCGCCGTTCTGAAAGACATTTCGCTTTGGAAAGTCAAAGTTCTGAGTCAAGGCTCTTCCCCCGCCACACAAAGTGCAGAACTCCACTGAAGTGCTGATACAACATTTGTACTAAAGATTGAATGAAAATGTAGTCCTTTGATTCGGTGGTACTTAATCGGATACAGCGCGGCCACTGTTGTATAGTTGATTGTGTAAATAATACTTAACTAGAAGGTGCAGTGTCATCAATGGAATATCCTATTTTAACTGGTTAGTGGTTTACTTGTTTACTTTCTTCTCTGTATTTTGTTGATTACACCTATTTTGTTAATAAAGCATCACTATTTTTGTAATGGTCCAGATATAGTGCACATATTGATGTGTTCAAAATAAACAAGAATGAAAAATGTCACGTCAAAAGATCTTGCTCCTTCTTTCAACCAGCGCGTCAAATGTGTGTACATAAAATTGAAAATAGATTAGTGATATGGGCTGTTATTTCCATATTATCAGGCATAAGCAACAGTTGTTTAATGTTAGTTTTTCAATGCTATGTCGCTATTTCTCAAGTACGATAAATTAAAGTATAGGAACCATGCAAATCTAATTGAATCTATGTCCTCAGTACAAATTGTGGAACGTAAGCCCACAGGACCAATAGACTATTTTCACAGAGGCGTCATCGTAAGACAAACACAGGGTCGCTCATAACACAAACTATAGATATGTTCATGTTGTGTACAGGGCAGAAGTAAAAGTACAGAGTGGTGGACTGAAAACGAGTGATATTATCACGTGTTGTCCATGGACCATGTGCCCTGATTTAAAAAGTAGCGGACTTAGGCCTATAGCCTATTTAGTGTCATAAACGACACTTGCGGTTATACAACGATGACGCCTCTGAAAAAAGATCTGCACACAAACATAAAAAACGGTCTCCTTTAGGATAAATTAATTCGACGTTTGTACGTTTGTAACTTATGAAACAAGACATTGCCACACGCGGTCTGGCGGTCTTTTCAGATGTTGGACTAAGTTAATAAATGCATTTAATAAGACATAAAACGCTACGACATTGTCATGTGATCACCATCACCTGACGATGACATTTGAGTTTCTACGACATAGGAAATTCACTCGGTGGAGTCTTGATTCGACAGAAATTAACACGCCAAAATGTATCAATATATTACAAGTGAGACTCTTAACTATTACATAGTGTCAGGTGTCGGCGTATAAACCGGGACGTGTGTACGGAGTCCCCCGATTACCCACAATGCTCAGCTTGTTGCCGTCTGTTAAAGGGATGACTCTGTAGCTTCTGCTAGCTCCGAGCAATATATTTATTAAGTTAATGGTATTATGAATTGTATGGTTTAACATTGTATACGAAGCGAAAGACAAAAGGGAAGAAGGCGGAATCTGTTGTCAACGCACCAGCCATGCCTCTCTTCACGACAAATCCATTTGACCAAGATGTTGGTGAGTTAACATTTACATAAATAGTGATCAGTTAGCCATTAGCTGACGGTTAGCCCCTACAAGCTAACTTAGTTGTATTACCTGAAAATTATTGTTTCACACTGGCCGTAACTATGTATATGTGCGTGTATTCATGCGCAGGGCTTGTCTAGACAAATGTCAACAATTGCCTTAGGTTTTAGCAACGTCAGTTTTGGATGCACTGAAATCTATTACAGGGTAATCAATGGTGTGCTAGCTATGATAAAAGCAGATACTCAAATATCATCCAGCCTTAAAATGTATAGTCACTGATAAGTAAAACCACGTCTTTTGTTTTTTATATGGCCCTCTGGCTTGGTTATATGAATATGATGTTGTGATGAAAACTGATGCTGGGCTGACTGCCAGTTTGCACTATAGTAAAGGATGTTCAGACACACCTATTTAGATAGGTTTGTGTGTTCACTCACTGGGCGAAGCCACGGCGTCATCTAAAAGCCTCTGCTTACGCGTTTCATAGTCGGTTCGCCGTTGATGAAATGAGCAACTCAAATCAGTCACGTTTATTAATATCACAGTGGATTAGTCGCGAAAGGTCGTCATCACCGGTTTGCTGAAAGATAATCTAGACCGGTGTATGTGTGGGAAACCACAATGATATTTCCTACCTCCTCAACAACCTCATGTGGTTTACCGCTCTTCTGTTCCATTCATGGCATATTCAATACTCAAACAATACTACACACGAAGCAAGAGCAACACTGCGTTACAAAGCACAAAACAAAACACGCTGTGACTTCTACGTTTGTGAATGTCGATGTTTCTAGTAAAATGTTTTTCTATTCAAGGAAGGTGATGATATAAGTTTCACTTTATTCTTCACCTGCAGAGAAAGCAACCAGTGAGATGAACACAGCTGAGGACTGGGGCCTCATTTTGGACATCTGTGATAAAATTGGACAGTCTCGCACTGGGTGGGTTTCCATTGTCGTCAAGTAACATGATAAAAGCCGTTTCCCTGAAGGCCACACATTGTCAACCATTTGCATAACGAAGAAATCCATAAAACAATCAGTTTGGCCTTACAACTCTTGAATGAATGGCTGAATATAGAGGGCTAACCTCGCCTTGAATCAGACTGCTTGTGATTATGCTTCTTTGTCATTCACTGATCGCTGCACCTTCATTGAGTCTTTACCTTTTCATCATTGTGTTGCAGACCTAAAGAATGTCTTCGCTCGATAATGAGACGAGTGAACCACAAGGACCCGCATGTGGCCATGCAAGCACTGACCGTAAGCACATTTATTCTATTTCAAAACCTCTTAGCATGTACCAATGTAATTCAATGCTGTATTCTTAATAACTACCACCATTTATTATTGTTCTCTTCTTATACAAAAATGTAATTAAGTGGCATAATGTAATTATATATTTTGTAATTACTCCTTCCTGATTTGTTATATATGTGTAATATAGCATAGTGATGAGTTGTTTTTCCTGAGATAAATCTATTGAAAAGTCTTAAACATTTTATTTTAGAACTGTTACCAATTCCCTCTGCCATTGTCCACACAGCTACTTGGTGCCTGTGTTTCAAACTGCGGGAAAATATTTCACTTGGAGGTCTGCTCCAGAGAGTTTGCTAGTGAAGTTAGCAATGTCCTCAACAAGGTAAGATAGTCGTGGAATGTTTTTATTTTAATAAATGTAATTTGACAAAATGTGCACTGCTTCATTCTGCTTGTATGAATCACAACACTCCAAGCCACCTTGATAACAGAGTAGTGTTCTCTGTGTGTCTGTGTGTCTGTGTGTGTGTGTGTGTGTGTCGTGTGTATGGCTTTGTGTGTGTGTGTGGGGGGGGGGGGGGCATCTGTGTGTGTGTGTGTGTGGGCATTACACGTCACCAGGGCCACCCGAAAGTGTGTGAGAAGCTGAAGGCCCTGATGGTGGAGTGGGCGGAAGACTTCCGTAATGATCCCCAGCTCAGCCTCATCTCGGCCATGATTAAAAACCTCAGGGAGCAGGGGGTCACCTTCCCAGCCGTGGGCTCCCAGGTAGCTGGCTGCTGCAAACCACCGCTAGATCAGTAGTCGCTCACTTGACCAAAAAAAAAATCCACCCCGCGCTGTGGCTCTTTGTCTTCAGCCTCAGCTGCAACAAAGTAATGGTTGAGAATGCTTTGATTCGTCGGCCTTTGATGGTTGTTTTGGTTTCGTATGGCACACACTGACTGTGGCTGTAATCATCGGTTTTAGGCTGCGGAACAAGCGAAGGCGAGCCCTGCGTTGGTGGCCAAGGACCCGGCCACCTCCACGAACAAAAAGGAAGAGGAAGACCTGGCCAAAGGTAAACGCTCCGCTGGGACTTTCTCCTAAAACTCTTGTGACACTCACACCACGCTCACACAATCAACTGTCCACCAAGGTTTTGTTCTGGGATGCTGTCATTGTAAATGGTTGAGGGGTTAGAAATCCCCTCAACCAGATATCCTGGGGGGTGCCTTTCATAATGGCCCATCAACCAAACCGATCGCTGGCAGTCCCGTGTTTCAAAAGCACATAGGGGCTCCCACCGGAGTACCCGATGGCACACACCCCCGGGTCACCCTCGGGTCACCCCCCCCCCCCCCCCCTGACATCCTGTTGACCCAGCCGTCCCCCGCTCTGTTCGCAGCCATCGAGCTGTCGCTGAAGGAGCAGCGGCAGCAGCAGCCCCAGGGCTCGCTGTCCGGCCTCTACCCCAGCGCCTCCAGCCTGCTCTCCTCCCACAAGGCGGACGGCCGCAAGGTGCGCGCCATCTACGACTTTGAGGCCGCGGAGGACAACGAGCTCACCTTCAAGTCCGGGGAGATCATCACCATCCTGGACGACAGGTGGCCTGTGTGGGGCGGCGGGATGTGGGATGTGGGGTGTGGGATGTAGGACAAGGCGTCGCCGCTGATGCCTTTTCCTTCGGCTACGCCGCAAGCTGAGGATTTAAGTCACAGCCTCCTTGATTTTTTAGTGTTGGACGAGCCTTCACGTTAAGAGGTTTGGCGTCTCCATCAAGTGTGAGACGGTGCATACAGAAATGCCGAATGGGGTTGGGCCTGTAATGTGTCCCCCACTGCTCTATTGTAAAGATCATGCAGATCGACCTGATCCAATGGCTGCAAGTTCCATTTGAATCCCTTTCACCTGTTTTGATGTGTTTTGCTGGTGCTTTGAGTTCACAGAATAAAGGTGGTTCCGATGCCTGAAAAGCACCGAGTGATGCTAAAGGTTTTTTTCTTATTTGACTACAGCGACCCCAACTGGTGGAAAGGGGAAACGTACCAGGGAGTGGGGCTCTTCCCCTCCAACTTTGTCACTGCGGATCTTACCGCAGAGCCAGAGATGGGTGAGTCCAAACGCACACACACACACACACACACATACACATACACATGCACACATACACACACACCTCTCACTTATGGGATCCACTTTGATTTGCCTGCCACATCCTCCCCCATTTGTCCATTAGCACTATTGCTTTATTGATCCCGCTTGTGAAAATACCTTTTATCAGTACCCCCCCCCGAGCAATCGAAGAAAAACAAAGCACTGTTATAGACGCGGCTCCCATCAATCCTGTTTTTCCACCACACTAGTTAAGCCCTTGTTGACCGTTGGTAGGAGAGGGGTGGACTCCCAGTCGACTTTCAAACCCCTCTCCTCTCCCGGCCGTGGCTTTGGCCTCGGGTCAGCCGCAGTTCAGCTTTGGTGGGAAAACAACAATGACGCGCGTGGGCGTCCACGAAGGGATCCGATTGGTCGCGGGGCCGCGTGCCGCACTACGGCGACGCAAAAGGGTGCAGCCGCACGCGAGTCCGCCCAGTGATTTGTGCTGCTTGTAATTCGTTTTGATACGCTTTCATTAAGCGAGCGCGGATGAGATTAAGTGTTCCTAGAAACCCGTGGTTTAGCCAAGCCAAGCGCAATGCAGCTGGCCCCTGCTGGTAACCATTAAGTCACACAAGAACTAATTCACCAGTAGCCGGCCAGTAATATCCCCTTAATGTCCTCAGCACGGGGAAAAGCCCGGCGTTTCATCATCATTTATAGATATCGCGTTTCTTTTTCTTTACAAGAAAGCACAGTGCACTCAGTTATCGTGCACTGTGCTCCAAGTTGAGATTTTTTTTTTTTTTAGGTGCTTATTAGATTTTGATGGATCAATTCCCAGTGTTTCTGTCATCCACAGTTAAAACGGAGAAGAAGTCTGTGCAGTTCAGCGAGGAGGTCCAGGTGGAGACCCTAGAGCCGGAGCCAGAGGCTGTATTTATAGATGAGGTAATGCACCTGGGCAGGCGATCATTGCTACATTTGTAAAACATTTATTTTGTGTGTGTGTATATTTTTCTTCCACAAATGAAGTCAAATCCCTCATTACATCCCACATTGTCTCCCCCTCTCAGGAGAAAATGGACCAGCTACTGCAGATGATCCAGAGTGCGGACCCCACGGATAACCAGTCTGACGCGGTTGAACTGCTCCAGTTGGAAGGTAGGGGCAGAAACCCTCCCCGCTGCACTTCACTATTCATGAGGAACATAAAGTAAACTATCAGAGGAAAGGACTCGAGCCATGTGTGTTTGGCGTTCGTGGACTGACAAAATGGCCGTGTCATTTTGCTCCATTACGTTAATCTGATTGGCTGAACGCATGTCTTCAAGTCCACTGCGAGGTTAAAAGGCCAGACTGTATTGGAGAAGGAACCGAAAAAAACAGTGACACAAACGCGAGGGGGGGGGGGAACAATGTACGTATTACACATAAAACCTGGATGATGGAAAGCATTAATCGAATATTCCCACGCCATAAAACTTCAAATATGTTTTTGGCAGTGTGGGGTGTTTACTCTTGCCAGGGCACCTCGGAGGCTCCTGCGCACCATGGGCTGGTAAACGGGCCTATAGCGGGTCCTTCAAATTGGTGTGTTGCTGTCGCTGAAGAGCACTCAACAGCAAGTCAGGGGAGTCAGGGGACTTTTGATTATTGGGCCGGATGTCGTTGACCGTCCACGCCAGACCCGCCGCCAGCTCATACAACCACACAGAAGTACAACGTATCCATACACTGAGATGAAAGGGGCGGTAACGCCTGCAGTCCCACACTGCATTGTGTGTGTGTGTGTGTGTGTGTGTGGGGGGGGGGGGGGGGTGTTGACCCCCTTCTGATTTTAGGTTTTTATTTCTGGACGACGTCCGCGTTCGATGGTGGGTTAAGCTTCTCTTGGGACACAGCGGGTGGCGCTTTACATATGCAACAGGCCTTCTCAAATACTCAAAGTATCACAAATGGGTCGTAGCTGTGATGATAACGCCCCCTCATTCCTAGAACTCTCAGCCCAAAACAATTTAGTTTGAAATCTCATGCTGAAACAGGGGGTTATCTTGCATATATATATATATATATATATATATATATATATATATAAGCACTATAATAATGACGAGTGAAGTTCAAAATGCAGATTATGGGATGTATCGTTTCTTCACTTTCAATGATTATACACCTTTTTTTCCCATTCTCTACACTTGGTTTTGCTCTGAATCATAATAATTTATGGTCACGATTCCTCTCACAGTTGGCTGGCTTGGTTCCAGCCCGAACACTCTTTAAATAAGGATTTTCATCAGTGGAGTGAATTAATGAGATAGTCACTCCCGGAACCGAAGCCATTCAAAATGGGGGCAGTGACTGTTGAGCTCTATTGCAGTGAAATATCATAGAAGATAATATAACAGTAAAGTATGTCGTAGTGATCTGCAACTTTTGCTATTGAAAGGAGTCATAGCTTCACGATAAAGCTATGCAGTACAGGATCAACATCATCGATGCTGAACCTCGTGTCTGGTTTCCAGGTGCCTGCAACCAAATGGGACCCCTCATTGACCAGAAGCTGGAGGACATAGACAGGTACAAACGGCTGTTATATTTAAGGGATGACTCCACAGGGCTGGTGGCCCACCAACTCCAATACCTCACTGCCCACATCCATCTGCTGACATAAACTGGGAGCTCTCGATCGATGCAGAGTTTGAATAAATTACTCGTTGTAATAATTTCAATCCATGTTTAACAAAACAGATGGTTGCAGTGGAAAGGCTCTGCTGAGTAGTTAGACTTTGAATGATATTCATTGATTTTTAAAAAAAAAAAAATTCTCTGGTGAAATGCTGCCAAATGATGCCATGCAAAATGAATCAATGTAGTCGTGAATAATACATTTGGGGGCAAAGATAAACAAACTCCAAGCGTAGCTCTAAAACCTTCAAGAAGTTTCTTTTTTTTTTTTTGATTCAGTGTTCACAAAGACATGAGTGAAATTGCTAAAATATCTTTACCTTGAAGTAGCTCGATGGGTGTATTCTACCCACTTCACTCTGAGGGCTCCCACTAATCTCATCTGCTGCCATTGATTTCTGCCGACGCTGTCAAATGCTTGCTCAGTGGGATGGAGTGCTGGGCTGATTGAGAAAACGAATAGTTCAATGCTTCTAGTTGGACTTTGGATAAATGGAAAAGAACCCTTTTCCCCACCAATACGTAATGGAAAACAGGATCTAAAAATCCATGGGTGCATCCAATACACACCCACCAAGTACATTGTCCACATTTTTTGAACATCTGTATTGTACACGTAGATCTCAAGGTCGGCTAATTAACTCGGCCTTGGGAAGTATTGTAGGGGCGTGGTCTAAATCCCCCCCCGCCCCCCCCCCCCCAGCTGTTTTGTGTAGCTCATACTTCCTCCAAGTCCAAAACGCCTGAGCGGCACTCAGCCGTGGCGTGGCTATTATGTGAGCGCCCCAGTAGGCGGTCAACCGCCCTGTCGGCCGTGGTCACCACCAGGGTGAATCCCCCAAGGACTAGAAAAGGGAAATCGATACCCTGAGATGACCTGAGACTGCAATGGATTTCGCGGAACTTCGTTTTCTGACGCGTAGAAACGCCCGCCTTGATAGCCCCTTAATAACGTAATTAGACGCTGTCACGCCCTGACGCAGGTCGTTTAGCCCGGCCTCCGCCTCATCGATTTTCGTCTCCTGCCGCTATTGCGACCGTGTGCCTCCGTGTGAAGTATACAAGGGGGGGGGGGGGGCCGTCCCATGAAGATAATGTCTCCTTCTGGTCACCCCCCCACTAGCCGGCACTCGGAGCTGTCGGAGCTGAACGTGAAGCTGATGGAGGCGCTGTCTATGTACGCCAAGCTGATGAACGAGGACCCCGTGTACGCCATGTACGCCAAGCTGCAGAGCCAGCAGTACTACGTGCAGCAGCAGCAGCAGCAGCAGCAGGCCCAGCCGCCCGCCACCACGGCCCAACAGGTGAGGCCCGGCTCGGCCCGGCCGGCAGTGAGGTCACCGGTCACCCCTGAGGAGGACACGGAGAGCGGCACCGGGAGGGACTGGTGCAAAGAGGAGATTAAAAAAAAAACGAATAATAATAATTTGTCAGCCAGAATTTGATCCGTCTTTGAAATGCAAGTTCCAGTGAAGGATCGACTGTGCAGGCTTTGCCGGCTTGCTATTTGCCGAGCGTTGAATCAATATGTCTAGGGTGACGTGTGTGTTGGGTAGATGGGAGAAATTATAAAGGTGAAATATTGTCTTTTCCGCTTTCATGCAACATTTATAATATACATATCACGTAGAATGCATTCATTTGCCTGGTGTCCCACTGATCCGGCTAGTGTCGTCCAAGCTGGGACTCCTTTTCTATTTGTTTTCCTGCGTTCATGAGTGCCCATCCCTGTGCGTCCGCAGGGCTATCCTGTGCAGCCGGGCCCGGGCTCCTACGCCATGGGGCCAGGGATGCAGGCCTACCCCGTCCCCATGGAGCAGCTCCAGGCCGGGCCTCCCATGCCCGGTCAAGCAGCCCCCAGGTAGGTAGGCCCCCTGACCCGAATGACCCTGATCATTCAGGAACAGACTGTACCGTCGTGAGGCAGGTTGTTAAGGCGACGCAGGGTGTTTACCACAGAAAAAACGGAATGCAGTGTTTCAGCAGACTGGCCGCTCTTTGCACGGTAGCCCCGAACCGATGCGGGGACATCGTCTTCACTGGCTTCGTAACGGCTTCCCAATAAAGCTCAGTGACGCAGGCCCTGCGTCGTATATATCAGGCCTGTAAACTCCCAGCGCGTCGCCCACTCTCCCACAAGAACCTCACGTGTTCAACCGGGCGTGTTGTCGTTCCGGTCGTCCTCTTTTTCTGTGTTTTCTCTCTCAGTGACATCCACATGTACATGGGCCAGCCGCCCGTCTACAGCCCGGCCCCCGCCGACGTCCAGGCCTACCAGGGCCAGGCGGGCCCCGGCCCGGCCGTCATGTCCCAGCCGCCGACCTACAGCGCCTCGTCCGGTCAGAGCATACAGCCCCCCACAGACGCCCAGCACGGCCCGTATTCGGAGAAAGCCCTGCTATAGGGAGCCCCGCACGCTACCAAACACCCCACATGCGCACGGCACACGCACACCCTACACGCACACTCGACATGCACACTCTCTACATGCACACTCTCTACATGCACACTCTCTACATGCACACTCTCGACATGCACACTCTCGACATGCACACTCTCTACATGCACACTCTCGACATGCACACTCTCGACATGCACACCCTCTACATGCACTCTCTACATGCACACACTGATCTTGGCATTTTCTTCTGTACTGCTTTAAGTTGGTGGTAGGGAGGAGGGGGGTGGTGGTCCCCACATGTAAAGGTACTATACTGCACTTGAGATACTTCTCTGTGGTGGGCTGGGCGTACTGGCAATGCTGGTGCCCCCCCTTCCCCCCCCCCCCAGGCCCCCCCACCCATTCCAAGCCCCCCCCCCCCATCTCTATCCTCAGGCTACACTAATAATGTGGTGGATGGGATACATTTCAGCAGCGCAGGATGACTGTACATATAATGGTGTCACGTAACAAGACAGAAAAAGAAAACCTCATGTCACGTCTCTTTTGTAAGAGGGAACTTAAATTATTTTTCCAACACGTCGGCCTCCCTCCTCAAGGGGGCGCCTCGCGACTCGTATGTGACTCGTGTTGCTCTCTGCTTCTCTTTGTTATTTTTTTCTTTTTGTTTCCGCTTCGCAACTCATCGTTTGAAACGATGAACGCGTTGTGTTGATGTGATTTAGCGAAATATAGAAAAGAAAAAAAAACATTTCAAAAAAGACAAAACATTTCAAAAAAGATAAAGAAAAAACCCAAATCAAAAACAGTATCATGGGAAAGAAATGTGGTTTTGCGCATCAGAGACCTGTAGTCTGGAGTAGATGACGTTGTGCTGCCCTCACACACACACAGACATGCTAAGTGATCACTCACACACTAACATGACAGAGGGACAGGGCCGGTTGCACTGCTAATTTCCACAACATGAAGACGATGGCCACACCTTGGGGGGGCGGGGGGGGGGGGGGGGGGGTTCCCTTTCATTCATCGGTCAAAACACACACTACTTTGGGCGGTGGCAACAAATATTGTCATCGCATCGGAACGCTAGGCTGCAACACCGAATACATTCTCAAACGTTTTTTTTTTTTTTTTTGAAGTACTGAAAACTGAAGACACTTTTGTTGTTGTTGTTGAAGGGATATGAAGGAAAAAGCAATCAGAAGCATCCTTCTGTTTGTAGATGTGTGTGTGTGCACACTTACACAAACACACACACACACACGCACACACACACATATATTAATACATAGACTAAGCTAGTGGTGAAGCCACACATTTTGGCCTCACACAGGTCTGTACTTTAGCGCCGTTCTGCTGCGTTTCTCTTGATTCTCAAAAGGCCCCCCCTTCACCCCCCCCTCCCAAGACGCGAGGGCACCCAGAGGGCAGCAGTGGCTCCATCACACCGAATTCCTTTAGACGGCGTAGTGTTTCAGAGAGTGTCCGAGCAAGCGCTGACCGCGCTCCCTTCGCACTTCAGAGCTGCTCTGACCTCCCCCCCCGGGCCGTGGACTATGGCTGTGGGTCAGCGGAGGGGGCCCGGCTTGTGTGGAATCCCCCTCTGGGGCTGTTTTAATCAATCTCATTTCTTTTTTTTTCTTTCCATCAGTGTTGAACAATGGATATGATTAATTTATATTTTGAGTATTGTTATGCTATTTTAAGTACACGGGCGATGCCTGCAGTATTAGATAAGTCTGATTGAAGATGATGTAATATTCTGCCTAATCTAGTTGTGTATATTTAAGTTGCTCATGTGTAAAGTGGAGATTTGAGTTCTCTTTAATTCATGGTGTAACCAGTAGTTGATGACTGAACTAACAAAAATTGTATCTTCGTCTTTTCTGAAACCCATCAAGTTCTCTTCTTAATGATCTATCTGACCGCACACCAGCATGCATGTCAGTTGTAGACAGCTAATTTCATTTATTTGTAATGTCCGATGAGATGTGTAGGCTCAAAGCTATAATACTCAAGAGCAGAGACGTAATCGTGTGTCACATGATGTGTCACGTGCACACACTGTTGCACGTTCCCTCCACCCGGGGTTCTCAAACCAGGCAAACTGAAGCCTCATTACGTTGTTCCTAATGAGGTCATCAGCTCCACTTGAGACTCGCAACCTCTTGTAATTGCCTTGGTTTGAGCTCTTTGGGTTTTGGATTGGTACTTCATGTATGCAAATCGCTTTAGCTGTTTACAACTTATGCTCTACGTTGGTATTTTATTATATTGTTTTCTCTATTTAATATGTTGTATCAGCCAAAACTCATCTCTGTGTAGAAATGTAATTTCAGATTTTTGCAAGGAATTACGGCTCTCATTGTGCGTATCTCCATATCCCCCCTTCCGCTTAAAAGATGTATGAAATGGGCTCTGAGCTTTACGCCCCCCACCCCCAAACGCACCACCGTTCTGAAGGGCGCCGGCTGTTCCCTGTCCAGGGAACTCGATGCTTGCGCGGAGCTATCGTCTTGTCTTTCTGTTATGTGTTGCTGCTTTTTAAACTCAAGCCCACACTCGGGACAGCGGTGTCAGTTATTGTCGCGTCGCAGAAGCGGCGTGTTCCGGAAGTCTAGCGGTGTTCTGGAACGATCGGAGCCAGTGATTTCACTTTTTACGTCACGTTTGTTTTTTTTGTTTGTTTTTTTTTGTTTCCGTTTTTGTTTGTTTGCACCAAAAGACGCACTGGACTGCGGCCCTCGTCTGATTATATTGTACAGGACTGAGAAGCTGCCTGTTTTTAACTTTAACGAACCCAACATCATCGTGGTTAAGATTCTGTTCTGCAGTTGTACACTACTGTTTTTATGTACTCTTTTAACCATACTTATGAATTGATATTCACAATAAAAAAACAGGCCAAATGTACAGAATTTCCCGTCTGCTGGTGAATTCTTCTCGTCTGCCTGGTTCAATCTCTTTGGTGACTCTACCTGATGCCTTGCTGTGTGTTGTCGGAGGGCCCTTGTGATAAGTAAGCTTGTTGGCCACTAGATGGCAATCTAATTTTTAACGGCGTCTGATCACAACATGATTATTCTAGTAGTGCACGGTCAGTTCTCTTCTCCAAAGGTCAGCCCTTATAAAAAGGTATATTGACTTCATATCCTTCCCTGAGTTTCTTTACATGCCGCATTCAACCAATCATCTCTGATCCACCTGATACCCAATCACGTTAGTGCATTTCATAATGAGCATCACCCACCGAAACAAAACTTCATGATAAGACTGGGCTACTACATTAATCTATAGCGTTTCTAAAATGAGCTACGGCAGAGTAAGCTCTCGCGAGCAAGCTGAATGTTTTAATTTTACACAGCGTCATAAATAATAGGTCATATAAAGTCTATAATAAGTTACAAGACCCTAGTCCACGTGAATTTTCATACGTTGCACATGTATACAAATTTCTCCTGCGGGGGGGGGGGAGTTTAAGAGACGAGGCCTTGTGTACCTTTTTTTATGTGGACTCATAAACAGGGGAAGTATGAGCAGCCTCATTGCCTCAGCAGTAAAATAATGGTGCCGTGTAAGCAGTGTCAGAGTCCAACGGACGGCCGCACCAGCGCTCTCCTTCTGAGGCAGATGTGCGTGTCGCCGTTCATCTTTCGCCTCCAGCCCGGAACGGCTCAGAAACTGCACGGCGGGGGTCAAGCCCACGGCGTTTCACGCAGGAAAAAAAAAATCCCCGACCCCCCCGCTAAAAAAAACAAAACATGCCCTCGGGGGAAGACGGTCAAGCTCGTCCTCCTCGAGGCGCTGGAGTTCGCCGCCGTCTGCGTGCCGCTGTTCGTGGTCATGGAGAGGTTCGCCCGCCTCATGCGCGACTTGAAGGGCCAGGACGACCGGACGGCCTACTGGCTGGTGTGGCCGCGTCGCTCGCCTACGTCACCTCTGCCACCCTGCTGGTGTGGGTCCCCATCAAGTACCTGACCCTGAAGCGCAGCAGGTTCAGCCCAAGGTCAAACACTGGTGAGTTTTGACGGCAGAGTGATGAGTAAGGTGCAATGAATGAAAATGTAACGAAACCGTGAAAAGAACAATAATAATTATACATCTTCATCTATTAGGCCAAATGTTTTGTTGTAAATGGGATTTTTCACTTTCTACCAATCAACTTTTTCATTGCATGGTGTGTGTGTGTGTGTGTGTGTGTGTGTGTGTGTGTGGTGTGTGTGTGTGTGTGTGTGTGTACAGTATATGTAGCCTATGTATTGTAGCAACAGTTCAACTTGTTGTGTTTCATGAATAAATAACATTCCTGCGTTTAATAGAATGCTATTCACTGTCTTTAATACATGAGTGGCCTCGCTCCCCTCGCTCCTATTTTAATAAGACAGACAATAAAGACGGCACTAAAAGTTTGAACGCAGTTCACTATATAAACCATTCATCACAAAAGACCAACAACAACAAAAAAAAAAAAAACAACACCTAAGAATGTATGATTTCCTTTTTCAGGAGACCCGCTGCATTGGCCTACGTCATCGTGTGTCCATTACCTTGTTTCGCTCTCCTAATGGCCGCCTCAAGGTAACCTTAGGACTGATCATGCCTGTCCATCACAAAGCATCTGCTGTCGTTATGTTCCGCTGTCATGCTCCCGCCGGGGTCCTTCAAGAGCCAAAGTAGCTGCAAACATGCCATTTCCTTTTCCTTTTCCTTTTTTCTTTTTTTCTCGGAGTGCTCGTGTTTTTTGACAGTTTGATGACACAGCAATATAATTATTATTCACTGAGCGATGGCTCACTTCTCTCTCTCTCTCTCTCTCTCTCTCTCTCTCTCTCTCTCTCTCTTTCTTCCTCTCTCTCTTCCTCTCTCTCTCTCTCTAGAGAGAGAGAGAGAGGAAGAGAGAGAGAGAGAGAGAGAGAGAGAGAGATTCATTTCACTTCACTTCTGAGAAGTTTCAGCACGCCATATGATACAAACTCGCTGGACGCCGGCCAAAGAATGCACACACAGGTTGGAGCTTTTCCCCGTACCCAAGCAGTCCTTCATGTACCGTATCCTGAACGGACGCACCGACCGCGTCATCGTAAAAAAGACTAATCATTCCAGAAGGATGATCGTGGTCATGAGACCGCCGCCCGCGAGGCCGTTTCATTCAACACTCAGTAACCTCGTTTACATAAGATGGTTGTCCATTAACAGCAAGCCGATGGCACCATCACCGCGGAGCAGCACCGTGGACATTGGTTAAACCACTGTCTGTCCAGGAGAGCAGCATCTGTCCCATAATGTACCTGCATGCATACCTGTCAGATACATTTATGGCTCTAGTACTTTTATCAGGCACAGCCTTGACGGCTTCGGCTGTGTTTTATCGCCGCGGTGATGAAGTATGTGCGGGGGGGGGGGTTCATAATAATCAGCTCGTCTGTTTCAACGCGGTCAAATTCCGTTCATTAATTTCGTCTGGGGTTTTAATCCATCGTTATTCCTTGTCCCCCCCGGGTGTCAGCTCTCTCCCTCTCTCTCTCTCTCCTCTCTCTCTCTCTCTCTCTCCTCTCTCTCTCTCTCTCTCTCTCTCTCTCTCTCTCTCTCTCTCTCTTTCTCTCTCTCTCTCTCTTGCACTCTCTCTCTTGCTCTCTCTCTCTCTCTCCGCTCTCTCTCTCTCGCTCGTCTCTCTCTCTCTCTCTCTCTCTCTCTCGCTAATTGGTTGGTTCTTTTTTTTTTCCACGTCGTTTTTAAACGGCACTTCAGGTGCAGGTGACCGAGGGCAGACACTCGATCACTTCAGCGAGCTGCCCGCCTCCTTGGTGCTGCTCTGCCTCATCGGTGTGGACATCGTGGAGCGGATTCGTACCTGCCGTCTCACGGGAAGGGGTAAACGCATCACATTACCTTTTGTCGCGCTGTTGGTGATATTGTATGGTAATGGTTCATAGCCGTCGACTCGCTTGACGGAACTTGGGAACATTGTTATGATGTGAGTAATGGAAGTGAACGGCCTAACCGTAACTCCCCTGTACTTCACTCCATCCACACGGGCCGTATGAGTCATTTCGGCACTTGCTGCATCTTAAAGGTCCCAATGTGTTGAGCACACCGTCTGCACACGAATGCAGTTCACGAGCAACAACGTTAGTGAAGCATTCGCCGAAATTTGCTGCTGCTAAAA
Organism: Urophycis tenuis; assembly: GCA_036785325.1. Classification (NCBI taxonomy): domain Eukaryota; kingdom Metazoa; phylum Chordata; class Actinopteri; order Gadiformes; family Phycidae; genus Urophycis; species Urophycis tenuis. Next base: position 1,812,085 of record JAXIVH010000007.1, on the reverse strand, counting down.
ATTGAATACATGCAAGCCTGAAAGTGGAAAAGTCATATCCATGCATGTATTTACACA
>JAXIVH010000007.1:1803129-1805629 GCA_036785325.1 Urophycis tenuis | reverse complement strand
ATGTTACACACATTGCTGCCAATGTCGCTAGTGTCACCAATGTTGCTCTGGGTAAGATTAGAGAAACAAAAAATGAAACAACCCCCCCACCACCCAAAAAAAAAGCACCTTCCCTCTCTGCTCCCTCCCGCCCCGCCTGCCTTTCCCCTGCCACCGCGGTGATAACGCAGTGCGCGGCAAGGCGAGTGACAGGAAAGATCTCTTCCCGATCCGTGCGGGAGAAGAGGTCTTTCTCGCCGCGCACATCCGTGCACACGGACGGCGTTATCCTCTCGAGGCCCTGATTGGTCCAGAAAGCGAGCGGGGGTCGCGTTGTACCATCAAAGCGTCTCGCGCCGTCGGGTGCGAACGTCGACCAGGACAGGATGCTTCTCACGGAGCATTTCGCTCACAAACAGCTGATGATGATGATGATGGCTCTGGTGGTTCTGATGGACGGCGCTCAGGTCGCTGCTCTTGACTCATGCCTGCAGTGCCTTTTTAAAGGAGAGGAGAGGGAGACACGAGCAAGCATCTGTGACCGGGAGTGCTGAAGAAATAACCTGTTGAGGACGAAATCACAGAATGATATTTGTCAGGTTTTACTAATTTCTTAATGGCTATAGTGGCTGTACGGAGAGTGTACATCACTCAGTTCCACAGGTAGCTGTGCAGTTTAAGGCAGATGCATTTTGGGGGGGTATTTTGCCTACTACTAGACCTGTTGGGGGGCGGCAGTAGCTCATAGAGCGGGGGGGACAGAGCTGGTCGTCCACTAACCGTAGGGTCGGCAGTTCGATCCCCTCGATCCCCCTCCTCCAACTGACCGCATGTCGCAGACTCCTTGAGCAAGACACTGAACCCCAACTTGCTCCCCGGGCACTGAACATAGCAGCCCACTGCTCCTATGTACCAAAGGATGGGTCAAATGCAGAGAACACATTTCATTCCCATATCTAAAAAATACTGAGACAGACCGAAAGGTCCTCTCTTCTTCTTCTTCTTCTTCTTCTTCTTCTTCTTCTTCTTCTTCTTCTTCTTCTTCTTCTTCTTCACTGCGTGGTGGCTTTCCTGCTTATACAGAAGATCCAGAAGAAAATCCTCTATTCCCCACATCATGGTCTTGGCGTCACGCAGCACCGCTCGGCTTGTTGCTGCAGTCTACCGCATCCCAGAGACTGCGGTTGGCGAATACAAAGAAAAACAGCCCACGGATTTAGGGAGGGAAGTGGAGGGCAGACATGCAACAAGCTGTGGCTGTTATTGACCGTCGACTCCCTCGGTCCTGCGCTTCAGCGGAGCTGCTCCGGTCTTGTGTTCCTGAAAGTGGTCCGCTGGGCCCATTAGGATAAGCTCATGTGGTGTTTATGAAGGTGTCTGTTTAGCGGACCCTGTGGTGCGTTTCAGCCGTCAGTGTTAAGGCAGGAGTGGCTTTGGTACAGGGAACAACGGCCTCGCGCGGTTTGTGGATAACACGATGTAGAATAATGATTTGTTATTGATTGCTTTGGCTGTAATGTTTAATGAATACACCAAACAGAGCGAGGAGCTGTTAGTTTTAGGCATTTTCTCAAACAGAGTAGAAAAATATGTAGTTACACATTTGTAGAAAGGTCCTAGTAAATATTTCTGATTTGTAATATATTTGTAATATATTTCTGTTATGTATTTCTATACTCTGGGAAATGACTGTACTGTAGATTTGTTTTTGTCAAAGTCAAACACAATTTTTTGTATCATACGAGTAAAGGACTGACAATAAAAACAACCTGATAACATTTAGGAGAATGACATTTATCCATTCGAATACATTTTAGTTACATTTTGGCCGGTGCTTTTTGGATTCCAAAACAGAAACAAATTGGGATTCAGATTTGGGATTGGCAGCAATGTGTGTAACATGCAGAACATCTCCTGTTATTAATTACTTTGTTCTCTCCTTGTCCGATATTCTTGTATTATATTTATATACAGCATATATACAGTATATGTATATGTATATAATCCAATCAATTCTGTACATGCAATTATGATGAGCTTCGGCACGTACAAAACATATGAATACCTCATGCGTGCCCCTGCTTACAGACCCCTATATGTCATGGAAATGGAAATGTCACAGTTGGAGCCAGTGAGGCAAATCTGTGATGCACAGTCTAGTTGTTAGGACATATAATGCAATATGCAAAAGTGCAATAAAAGAGGAAGTCACGTTTCTCAGCAGTAAACAACATAATGGGTTTTGTGTGGTTAAAAAGTCACATATTTAAATTAGTGTGTGTGTGCGTGTGTGCATGCGTGTGTGTGTGCGTGCCTGTGCACTTGTGTGTGCGTGCGTGTGAGGGGAGAGCAGCTCTGCCCTCCTGAGCTCACCTGCCCAGATGTGCACCTCACCTACCGCCTCACCTCAGCTACTCCCGATCCTCCACATTCATCACTCGCTTCTTACCTCCGCCTGCACCTCCTCCTTAGTGCTGTCTCTCCTGCCCTCTCTCTCCCTTACCCACGCCAGGGTCTGCTC
>JAXIVH010000007.1:1793129-1798129 GCA_036785325.1 Urophycis tenuis | reverse complement strand
GTGGTGGGAACTCTGAGGAGCCTCCAGGTCTGGCAGTGCGGTGCCGGTGTTTGTCTCTCTCTGCTCAAATCCTGAATTGACCGCATGCTATCTTAATCTCCTTACCCAGAGACAAGCATGACCCAGAGCCATACAGAGAGAGAGAAAGTCAGAGAGAGAGAGGGGAAGTCAGAGAGAGAGAGAGAGAGAGAGAGAGAGAGAGAGAGAGAGAGTATTGGGCAAGGCTATACAACTATTGGCTATTGTTTCATATTTGCTCACGTTCATACCAAACACTCTGAAAAATGATTTATAAACAAGCTCATCCCGATGATGATGTTGATGGTAACGACAACAATAACAATGATAATCTATTATTTGTAGGAAAACGTATTCCAACATCTTAATGGTACAGGTTAATGTTTTTCAAATATTTCAATAACTTCATCTCTTTGTCTCATTTCAGTTCAATATACTCAGCTGGGGATTGGTGAAACAAAAAATAACAGAAAATAGATGATACAGCAACTACCCCTTTCGGTTGGTTCGTTGGATCGCAAGACGCAGACTCTGGGTGGAGGTTAAGGTGGAGGGAGCCACATCTCCATACAGCCACACAGATGGCATGTATGTGACTGTGACTGAGGGGAGGCCTTGCATGGTATGATAGTGTAAAGGGCCAGGGGAACAAGGCGAACCGACCAGTGAAACCAGATGTTACGCACTCCGGCCCACCTCTGGTCTTTGTGGATGCTCCTGTCTGTCTGCCTGTCTGTCTGTCTGTCTGCCTGTCTGTCTGTCTGTCTGTCTGTCTGTCTGTCTGTCTGTCTGTCTGTCTGTCTGCTCCTGCTGCTAAGGAGCTAGGCTACAGGAATGTCACAACTAGTTGACTACAGAACACAACAAATCGTTGTTTTCAGCTTTTGCTGCTTTTGCAAATGCCTACAATGACGTTCGGCACGTCTCCCTATATCACGCGTCTCAACCCGGCAGCCTCACAAACAAAACGCCGTTTTTTTTTTTTTTCTTTTTCCTGCCAGCGAGCGGTCTCGACGTCTCTGACAATGTTTGTTTGCTCGGGCCGGCGAAGAGATTGATGACTTGTCGCGGGGTCTCAGCGCGTGTTTAACAGCCTGCTGCGGCCAGTCGATACTTTCTCTTGGCGTGTAGGAGGCCCAACTGGCCGCGCTTCGGTGTAGAACAATAGCAGCGGTGGATGGATGGATGGATGTTAAATCAATATCCTATCGCTTCGTTTTTTTTCACACACACACACACGCACACGCACGCACACACACACACCAATTAAAAGTGCGTTCATCTCATGTAAGACAGATCACATTGGCCCAGGTGCATCTGGCCAGGCAGCGTTAAATCATTAAGTGGAATGTCAAAGGTTTGTAATGAGGCATTTGACTCCACAGAGCCGCGGTGGCCCCGGCCAAAGCCCACATTAGGAGTGCCAGAGCTGCCCAAATATGCTCTATCGACAGATTAGGGGGAGGGCAGTCCGCCAGCCCCCCCCCCCCCCCCCCCAGACCCAGACCCAACACAGCCGATAAGGCCGACCGACACCGAACTCGCAGACCGACGCGGAATGAGGATGAGGGCGCGTGGGGCGCCGGGCAGCAGCAGGGAGGAGCTTTCACAGGAGTTGTGAACCACCCCCCCCCCCCCCCCCGGGGCAGTGTGTGTGTGTGTGTGTGTGTGTGTGAAGGAGCGAACGCAGTCACTCCGGACATTAAAGATCAATAACAGCACCGCCCTCCTACAAGGGCGCTCCCCTCCCCCCCCCCCCCCCTCCCCCAGGGGGGCGCGAATCGTCTCCGGAAAAGCTGGTCATTGAGGAACATGAGGGATGTTTATGAGAGGCCCGGGGCCCGGTGCCAGCCCAGCCCGGCAGGACATGAGTCACCGTTAGACGGGTGAACCGCTCCCCCCCCCCCCCCCCGGCGCCGGAGAGCTTCATCATTAAGGGTGGGGTCTCTGGATCCTGTGAGGATGGTCTCTGGCGCTCCTCGTCGATGGGCCTCTTCACTGCATGGCTCCTCACTCATTCCAACGCACTCATCCGGCTGTGGGAAGTGGAGGTATTTATCCACGGGAGGTGGCCTTCTATATACGTGGAGCGATGGTGAAGGACAGTTTCCGTTGCGGTGGTGCGGGCCGTGCAGCCCTGCGGCGGCCCGCAGCCAAACGCCAGGCCGTCGACGGTCCCCGGCCGTACATTTCTCCCTGCGTCGTGATCGTTCTCGGCGGAGCGGCTCTTTGACACTTTGGCGCGTCGGCGGCGGCGGTAACGTCGTAGTGTCGCACGCCCACTGCGCTGCACGGGATTTTCAGTGTGTCAATTCTACATCAATGCCGGCGCATGGACTAGTTAGGACTGCGCTTTGATTGCATGTAAACAGGCCCTGGTGTACGCACACAAGCACACACACGCTCACGTACAACGCCGTTTAGTTACAAACCAGCAATAAGAATCAGTACATGTACGCATGTCAAGAAGGGCATGAAAGTCAGATACGGTCAAGAGCTTCTGACACCAAGAAAATAACCCAGCAAGTAATCGAGTCTCATCTTCCTCGAGGTCATGAATCCTGATATTAAGTGATTAGTTTCAAGAGACGCGGTCAGCGCTATTCAAGCCATAATTGCATCTCAATAGGGAGACGCTGTCTCGTTAAGCTAAGTCAAAGAGGTTGTTATCCCAGATGTGTGCCTTTATTGTTATTGCAGTGGCCTTGGGGGAAGACACTGCATGCACTGTCTGGCACGTCGTTTTCACTCACCTGAGTAGAAACGCCGCTGAAGCAAAAACCATTGGTGACTTTTTCGCTGCATCGCCTTAGTGTGCCATTAATTCAACTCATGCATACAAATAACAACAAAACGGATTCAAACCCACTTTGTTCCTTTGAAAGGCACATTCTCTCCATCGGGGAATTCTCGCCATCGGCTCTTCACAGGCCTAATTGATTTAGAGAGAGAAAAATACAAATCCCTGGGTTGATGAAGTCATGGGTGGATGGGTTTTATTCTGTAAACATTCCCAATTTCATCCAATTTAGAGCAAAGTCGATAGATGCAGTGGAAATTGAGGCTTGTACCTGCAGAACAAAATAACGTCCAGTCAGTTCAGCGTTTTGTCAGCGACCATTCAGAAAACGTGCAGTAGGCTATCCCTTCAAAAGTGCTTGTTTTAAGAATGATTTCACAATCAGTGTGATAACACCACTGATTTGCATGGAAATGAGCTAAGATTGTCGATGTGAGGCTAATAGCATTTCTTGCCAGACGTGTACAATCACACAGTCACGCATCCCTGCACGGAGGGACCCGTGCAGGGATGCGTGAACCCGCGTTTTATGTCGATGTCTACGTGTACGTTCAGCCCCGTGAGTCTACTGTTTCCAGCAGGGCTCTGGAGTCGTCGTCTTAATGCTTTAGGGCGGCACTCTGGGTGTGGGCATTTTTCCTGTCTGTGATTTCCTGGGTAAAGATGAGATATTGCCAGTGAAAGCAGCCATGAAATTGCCTGCAAGATTTCCACCGTCGATGCCGCTCCCGGCGTCCGTGTAGCCTGCGTACGCCGTGTGTTGCTCTCGATGTGATGATTACGCAAGATGATGATGAGTCTGTAATGTAATCTGAATAGAATACATTACGTTATCTGTCACCAGCACCATGGGCCAACTATGCTCACCAGCTAGGAAGTGAGCTTTGGTCATTGCTGGACAAAAACCTGCGTTTGTGTGTGTGCGTGTGCGTGCGTGCGTGCGTACGTGCGTGTGAGTGTTTGTGTGTGTGTGCGTGTGCGTGTGTGCGTGCGTGCAGTAAAGTTGGCAGCACTGAACACTGCACATCGGACCTTATGATAGCGACATCCTCTTCTCAGCTGTCACTTCAACAGGTCTCTGTGTTGACGTCGTCTTGATTGGCTGGACTTTTGAATTAAGGTTTCGCCACCTCTTTAATTTGTCAGCGGCAAGCCACTGCAGAGATCCGTTTAGAGCTCTATGGAACAAAAATGTGACTCTGGGTTATTGTTAATATCGGCTTATTTTTTATACTCCAAATGTTTGACTCTTTTGTTCAGGGGAGGTTTATTGACACGCCGCTATGGGTTTGTTGTGGTTCACGTCTCTCTGTATTCTGCTCCGACCTGGAGCGTATCACTTACAGTGGGAGCGGTTATTTTATCAGCATGAGTCATTTATGCTTAGCCGGCAGTTTTCTTTGGTAGCGTTTCCATGGAAACCCATCTTTCCATATGTTCGGATGGAAGCGCGCAGTGGAGGAGTGTGTGTCTGTGTGTGTGTGTGTGTGTGTGTGTGTGTGTGTGTGTGTGTGTGTGTGTGTGTGTGTGTGTGTGTGTGTGTGTGTGTGTGTGTGTGTGTGTGTGTAAGATACACAGAAGTGCTACAGCAGTGGAACACGATATGAGGAATTCGCAGGAAAGATAACAAACTAAGTATTTACTGAGAAACATTTTTATCAGAATTAAGATTGGATTAATGACATGCAATATGGAATCCAGAGCCTATATATTTCATGAGAAAATCACATATTAGTAAATACACTTTACTTCATCATAACATAATAATAATAATAACAATAATAATAATAATAATAATAATAATAATAAAACTTCCAAACTTGGAAAGAAAAATCCTTTGCTTTAATTAAACAAAATTATAGAATACAAAGACGTACAACATAAATGATGAAATATAGAGAAAGAGAAGAAATATGATGCCTCTCAGTTCACCTGGACAGCTGTGTAAGGTAGCCGCTGAGGAATGTAGCATTATCCATCATGGCTGCTAGAATGTGGTCTCTCATGACCACCATGTTCAATAGTTGTTTATAAACTAGAGGAATGTATTGTATTCTATTTGTGCATGCATTTGGATAAAATAATGATTTTTCAATGTAAAATATATGTCACTAAATAGAGTCTCCAAAAAAGCCACACTGGCGTTTGATAGGCGGCTGTGGGTGGCGTTCAGGACAGGTGC